>LR215993.1:18347672-18400689 GCA_000469805.3 Hymenolepis microstoma | reverse complement strand
GAACACGCCCATTCGTGCACCTCACCGACCACTTACCACCTACCACCTACCACCTACCACCTACCACTTACACTCTACCACTTGACCTCTTGCCCTCCGACCTACTCATTCCATCCATGTGGAAGACAAAAGAAGTTACTTGGTTCGACCCGGGCTCGAACCGGGGACCTTCCGCGTGTGAGGCGGACGTGATAACCACTACACCACCGAACCTGACCGCCTGCCGTCTTCTCATCATCCCCGCCATTCTCGAAATTCCAACTCCATTTCCTCCTCCTCCTCCTCCTCCTCCTCCTCCTCCTCCTCCTCCTCCCAACCCCCGCCCCGCTCCGTCATTTGGTCGCATTAAGTGAATTGATGCAGACTTTGAAACCACTTTGTACTATTAAATATCCTGATCACATGGCAAATAAGTGATAATAATCAATCTAGAACAAGAAGGGCCAAGAGACTAATCAAATAAAATGGAGTTAGGAATTAGTTCACCTCCTTTTTAAATGCGAGATATGGCAAGATTAGTAGGAAAAAAACATGGCAAAAGCCAAGAGGGGAAGGCGATAGAGACGAAAGGAGTGCGAACGAGGTAATAGTCAGAGGGCGTGGGAACTGATCGTATGAGAGCAACCTCCTCCCTAGTAGATATAGTGGGTGGATGAGAAGAAGAATTGGAGCGTGTTGATGAGGAAAGGATACTGGATGGTGAGCACGAGGAGTGAGTGGAAGAGAGGGCGAGAGAGAGAGAGAGAGAGAGAGAGAGCGGATAGTTGAAACTTCTCCTATCCTCCTGCATGCTCTCCACACATCCTCCGCCTCCAGGAAGTACGATGGCGACTAGGTGGATGGTGGGAGGACGTCTCCGCGATAGTATAGTGGTGAGTATCTCCGCCTGTCACGTGGAAGACCCGGGTTCAATTCCCGGTCGCGGAGTGAGCACTTTTCCACCCACACCACACACCTTTCTCATCGACTCCTAGCCTCCTTAATGCTTCGTCCCTTCAGCTCTCTTCCTCTCTCCCCCCCCTCTCTTCTCCACAATCCTGGTGCGCATTACAATCCTCTTCTCGCTTTTCGCCTAGGAATATGACTGCCACGAGGGCTTGTGCGGCTCTTGCGATAGTTGTTGGAAGTAGTCGGTGGAAGAAGGGAGGAGAGGTTGGTGGCATAAACAGATGCGCGCTAGCACACGCGCACTCGCCACGCCCAACGTGGGGCTCGAACCCACGACCCCGAGATTAAGAGTCTCGTGCTCTACCGACTGAGCTAGCCGGGCGCCAGCAGTCCTCTGTGCCCTGCCACACCTCACCCCTCAACTCCCCCCCCCCCCCCCCCTCCACCCCACACACACATCTCGCCACACAGACGCCCTCCACCCGCACGCCTTCAACGCGTCGACGTCTATGAGGTGCCTAGGAGGTGGAGGCACCGGGACCTCCTACCATCACGCAGATATACGCTGGTGCTTATGACAAAGGAGGAGGATGAGGCTGGGCCCGTGTGGACTGTGATCCTGTGGTGTAGTGGTTATCACGTCTGCCTAACACGCAGAAGGTCCCCAGTTCGAAACTGGGCAGGGTCACGTGAAGCGGTTTGGCAGGTGTCGCGTTGGTCGCGAATGCACTTGCAGCGCGCCTCTGTTTTTCCCATGTCCATTAACACCACGCCTAGCACCTTCGCTTCTCCAAAACCCCACTATTAAAAAGAGCACCCTCCTACTTCCTCTTCACTTTCCTACATTCTCCATCCTCCACTCACCACTCACCACTCTTCACCCTCCTTCCACGATCTTCCTCCCTTCGCCCTCTCTACTCACTTACCACTAAATACGAAAGCCGGTTGGAGGCAGAGTGTGCCCTGGGTGCTACTACAGCAAAATTGCCTACTCCGCGACCGGGAATTGAACCCGGGTCTTCCACGTGACAGGCGGAGATACTCACCACTATACTATCGCGGAGAACACGCCCACTCGTGCACCTCACCGACCACTTACCACCTACCAACTACCACCTACCACCTACCACTTACACTCTACCACTTGACCTCTTGCCCTCCGACCTACTCATTCCATCCATGTGGAAGACAAAAGAAGTTACTTGGTTCGACCCGGGCTCGAACCGGGGACCTTCCGCGTGTGAGGCGGACGTGATAACCACTACACCACCGAACCTGACCGCCTGCCGTCTTCTCATCATCCCCGCCATTCTCGAAATTCCAACTCCATTTCCTCCTCCTCCTCCTCCTCCTCCTCCTCCTCCTCCTCCTCCTCCTCCTCCTCCCAACCCCCGCCCCGCTCCGTCATTTGGTCGCATTAAGTGAATTGATGCAGACTTTGAAACCACTTTGTACTATTAAATATCCTGATCACATGGCAAATAAGTGATAATAATCAATCTAGAACAAGAAGGGCCAAGAGACTAATCAAATAAAATGGAGTTAGGAATTAGTTCACCTCCTTTTTAAATGCGAGATATGGCAAGATTAGTAGGAAAAAAACATGGCAAAAGCCAAGAGGGGAAGGCGATAGAGACGAAAGGAGTGCGAACGAGGTAATAGTCAGAGGGCGTGGGGAACTGATCGTATGAGAGCAACCTCCTCCCTAGTAGATATAGTGGGTGGATGAGAAGAAGAATTGGAGCGTGTTGATGAGGAAAGGATACTGGATGGTGAGCACGAGGAGTGAGTGGAAGAGAGGGCGAGAGAGAGAGAGAGAGAGAGAGAGAGCGGATAGTTGAAACTTCTCCTATCCTCCTGCATGCTCTCCACACATCCTCCGCCTCCAGGAAGTACGATGGCGACTAGGTGGATGGTGGGAGGACGTCTCCGCGATAGTATAGTGGTGAGTATCTCCGCCTGTCACGTGGAAGACCCGGGTTCAATTCCCGGTCGCGGAGTGAGCACTTTTCCACCCACACCACACACCTTTCTCATCGACTCCTAGCCTCCTTAATGCTTCGTCCCTTCAGCTCTCTTCCTCTCTCCCCCCTCTCTTCTCCACAATCCTGGTGCGCATTACAATCCTCTTCTCGCTTTTCGCCTAGGAATATGACTGCCACGAGGGCTTGTGCGGCTCTTGCGATAGTTGTTGGAAGTAGTCGGTGGAAGAAGGGAGGAGAGGTTGGTGGCATAAACAGATGCGCGCTAGCACACGCGCACTCGCCACGCCCAACGTGGGGCTCGAACCCACGACCCCGAGATTAAGAGTCTCGTGCTCTACCGACTGAGCTAGCCGGGCGCCAGCAGTCCTCTGTGCCCTGCCACACCTCACCCCTCAACTCCCCCACCCTCCCCCCCCACCCCACACACACATCTCGCCACACAGACGCCCTCCACCCGCACGCCTTCAACGCGTCGACGTCTATGAGGTGCCTAGGAGGTGGAGGCACCGGGACCTCCTACCATCACGCAGATATACGCTGGTGCTTATGACAAAGGAGGAGGATGAGGCTGGGCCCGTGTGGACTGTGATCCTGTGGTGTAGTGGTTATCACGTCTGCCTAACACGCAGAAGGTCCCCAGTTCGAAACTGGGCAGGGTCACGTGAAGCGGTTTGGCAGGTGTCGCGTTGGTCGCGAATGCACTTGCAGCGCGCCTCTGTTTTTCCCATGTCCATTAACACCACGCCTAGCACCTTCGCTTCTCCAAAACCCCACTATTAAAAAGAGCACCCTCCTACTTCCTCTTCACTTTCCTACATTCTCCATCCTCCACTCACCACTCACCACTCTTCACCCTCCTTCCACGATCTTCCTCCCTTCGCCCTCTCTACTCACTTACCACTAAATACGAAAGCCGGTTGGAGGCAGAGTGTGCCCTGGGTGCTACTACAGCAGAATTGCCTACTCCGCGACCGGGAATTGAACCCGGGTCTTCCACGTGACAGGCGGAGATACTCACCACTATACTATCGCGGAGAACACGCCCATTCGTGCACCTCACCGACCACTTACCACCTACCACCTACCACCTACCACTTACACTCTACCACTTGACCTCTTGCCCTCCGACCTACTCATTCCATCCATGTGGAAGACAAAAGAAGTTACTTGGTTCGACCCGGGCTCGAACCGGGGACCTTCCGCGTGTGAGGCGGACGTGATAACCACTACACCACCGAACCTGACCGCCTGCCGTCTTCTCATCATCCCCGCCATTCTCGAAATTCCAACTCCATTTCCTCCTCCTCCTCCTCCTCCTCCTCCTCCTCCTCCTCCTCCTCCTCCTCCTCCTCCTCCAACCCCCCCCGCCCCGCTCCGTCATTTGGTCGCATTAAGTGAATTGATGCAGACTTTGAAACCACTTTGTACTATTAAATATCCTGATCACATGGCAAATAAGTGATAATAATCAATCTAGAACAAGAAGGGCCAAGAGACTAATCAAATAAAATGGAGTTAGGAATTAGTTCACCTCCTTTTTAAATGCGAGATATGGCAAGATTAGTAGGAAAAAAACATGGCAAAAGCCAAGAGGGGAAGGCGATAGAGACGAAAGGAGTGCGAACGAGGTAATAGTCAGAGGGCGTGGGGAACTGATCGTATGAGAGCAACCTCCTCCCTAGTAGATATAGTGGGTGGATGAGAAGAAGAATTGGAGCGTGTTGATGAGGAAAGGATACTGGATGGTGAGCACGAGGAGTGAGTGGAAGAGGGCGAGAGAGAGAGAGAGAGAGAGAGAGCGGATAGTTGAAACTTCTCCTATCCTCCTGCATGCTCTCCACACATCCTCCGCCTCCAGGAAGTACGATGGCGACTAGGTGGATGGTGGGAGGACGTCTCCGCGATAGTATAGTGGTGAGTATCTCCGCCTGTCACGTGGAAGACCCGGGTTCAATTCCCGGTCGCGGAGTGAGCACTTTTCCACCCACACCACACACCTTTCTCATCGACTCCTAGCCTCCTTAATGCTTCGTCCCTTCAGCTCTCTTCCTCTCTCCCCCCTCTCTTCTCCACAATCCTGGTGCGCATTACAATCCTCTTCTCGCTTTTCGCCTAGGAATATGACTGCCACGAGGGCTTGTGCGGCTCTTGCGATAGTTGTTGGAAGTAGTCGGTGGAAGAAGGGAGGAGAGGTTGGTGGCATAAACAGATGCGCGCTAGCACACGCGCACTCGCCACGCCCAACGTGGGGCTCGAACCCACGACCCCGAGATTAAGAGTCTCGTGCTCTACCGACTGAGCTAGCCGGGCGCCAGCAGTCCTCTGTGCCCTGCCACACCTCACCCCTCAACTCCCCCACCCTCCCCCCCTCCACCCCACACACACATCTCGCCACACAGACGCCCTCCACCCGCACGCCTTCAACGCGTCGACGTCTATGAGGTGCCTAGGAGGTGGAGGCACCGGGACCTCCTACCATCACGCAGATATACGCTGGGTGCTTATGACAAAGGAGGAGGATGAGGCTGGGCCCGTGTGGACTGTGATCCTGTGGTGTAGTGGTTATCACGTCTGCCTAACACGCAGAAGGTCCCCAGTTCGAAACTGGGCAGGGTCACGTGAAGCGGTTTGGCAGGTGTCGCGTTGGTCGCGAATGCACTTGCAGCGCGCCTCTGTTTTTCCCATGTCCATTAACACCACGCCTAGCACCTTCGCTTCTCCAAAACCCCACTATTAAAAAGAGCACCCTCCTACTTCCTCTTCACTTTCCTACATTCTCCATCCTCCACTCACCACTCACCACTCTTCACCCTCCTTCCACGATCTTCCTCCCTTCGCCCTCTCTACTCACTTACCACTAAATACGAAAGCCGGTTGGAGGCAGAGTGTGCCCTGGGTGCTACTACAGCAGAATTGCCTACTCCGCGACCGGGAATTGAACCCGGGTCTTCCACGTGACAGGCGGAGATACTCACCACTATACTATCGCGGAGAACACGCCCATTCGTGCACCTCACCGACCACTTACCACCTACCACTACCACTTACCACCTACCAACTACCACCTACCACTTGACCTCTTGCCCTCCGACCTACTCATTCCATCCATGTGGAAGACAAAAGAAGTTACTTGGTTCGACCCGGGCTCGAACCGGGGACCTTCCGCGTGTGAGGCGGACGTGATAACCACTACACCACCGAACCTGACCGCCTGCCGTCTTCTCATCATCCCCGCCATTCTCGAAATTCCAACTCCATTTCCTCCTCCTCCTCCTCCTCCTCCTCCTCCTCCTCCTCCTCCTCCTCCCAACCCCCGCCCCGCTCCGTCATTTGGTCGCATTAAGTGAATTGATGCAGACTTTGAAACCACTTTGTACTATTAAATATCCTGATCACATGGCAAATAAGTGATAATAATCAATCTAGAACAAGAAGGGCCAAGAGACTAATCAAATAAAATGGAGTTAGGAATTAGTTCACCTCCTTTTTAAATGCGAGATATGGCAAGATTAGTAGGAAAAAAACATGGCAAAAGCCAAGAGGGGAAGGCGATAGAGACGAAAGGAGTGCGAACGAGGTAATAGTCAGAGGGCGTGGGGAACTGATCGTATGAGAGCAACCTCCTCCCTAGTAGATATAGTGGGTGGATGAGAAGAAGAATTGGAGCGTGTTGATGAGGAAAGGATACTGGATGGTGAGCACGAGGAGTGAGTGGAAGAGAGGGCGAGAGAGAGAGAGAGAGAGAGAGAGAGCGGATAGTTGAAACTTCTCCTATCCTCCTGCATGCTCTCCACACATCCTCCGCCTCCAGGAAGTACGATGGCGACTAGGTGGATGGTGGGAGGACGTCTCCGCGATAGTATAGTGGTGAGTATCTCCGCCTGTCACGTGGAAGACCCGGGTTCAATTCCCGGTCGCGGAGTGAGCACTTTTCCACCCACACCACACACCTTTCTCATCGACTCCTAGCCTCCTTAATGCTTCGTCCCTTCAGCTCTCTTCCTCTCTCCCCCCTCTCTTCTCCACAATCCTGGTGCGCATTACAATCCTCTTCTCGCTTTTCGCCTAGGAATATGACTGCCACGAGGGCTTGTGCGGCTCTTGCGATAGTTGTTGGAAGTAGTCGGTGGAAGAAGGGAGGAGAGGTTGGTGGCATAAACAGATGCGCGCTAGCACACGCGCACTCGCCACGCCCAACGTGGGGCTCGAACCCACGACCCCGAGATTAAGAGTCTCGTGCTCTACCGACTGAGCTAGCCGGGCGCCAGCAGTCCTCTGTGCCCTGCCACACCTCACCCCTCAACTCCCCCACCCTCCCCCCCTCCACCCCACACACACATCTCGCCACACAGACGCCCTCCACCCGCACGCCTTCAACGCGTCGACGTCTATGAGGTGCCTAGGAGGTGGAGGCACCGGGACCTCCTACCATCACGCAGATATACGCTGGTGCTTATGACAAAGGAGGAGGATGAGGCTGGGCCCGTGTGGACTGTGATCCTGTGGTGTAGTGGTTATCACGTCTGCCTAACACGCAGAAGGTCCCCAGTTCGAAACTGGGCAGGGTCACGTGAAGCGGTTTGGCAGGTGTCGCGTTGGTCGCGAATGCACTTGCAGCGCGCCTCTGTTTTTCCCATGTCCATTAACACCACGCCTAGCACCTTCGCTTCTCCAAAACCCCACTATTAAAAAGAGCACCCTCCTACTTCCTCTTCACTTTCCTACATTCTCCATCCTCCACTCACCACTCACCACTCTTCACCCTCCTTCCACGATCTTCCTCCCTTCGCCCTCTCTACTCACTTACCACTAAATACGAAAGCCGGTTGGAGGCAGAGTGTGCCCTGGGTGCTACTACAGCAGAATTGCCTACTCCGCGACCGGGAATTGAACCCGGGTCTTCCACGTGACAGGCGGAGATACTCACCACTATACTATCGCGGAGAACACGCCCACTCGTGCACCTCACCGACCACTTACCACCACCTACCACCTACCACCTACCACCTACCACCTACCACTTACACTCTACCACTTGACCTCTTGCCCTCCGACCTACTCATTCCATCCATGTGGAAGACAAAAGAAGTTACTTGGTTCGACCCGGGCTCGAACCGGGGACCTTCCGCGTGTGAGGCGGACGTGATAACCACTACACCACCGAACCTGACCGCCTGCCGTCTTCTCATCATCCCCGCCATTCTCGAAATTCCAACTCCATTTCCCCTCCTCCTCCTCCCCCCCCCCCCCTCCCCCCCCCCCTCCTCCTCCTCCTCCTCCCAACCCCCGCCCCGCTCCGTCATTTGGTCGCATTAAGTGAATTGATGCAGACTTTGAAACCACTTTGTACTATTAAATATCCTGATCACATGCAAATAAGTGATAATAATCAATCTAGAACAAGAAGGGCCAAGAGACTAATCAAATAAAATGGAGTTAGGAATTAGTTCACCTCCTTTTTAAATGCGAGATATGGCAAGATTAGTAGGAAAAAAAACATGGCAAAAGCCAAGAGGGGAAGGCGATAGAGACGAAAGGAGTGCGAACGAGGTAATAGTCAGAGGGCGTGGGGAACTGATCGTATGAGAGCAACCTCCTCCCTAGTAGATATAGTGGGTGGATGAGAAGAAGAATTGGAGCGTGTTGATGAGGAAAGGATACTGGATGGTGAGCACGAGGAGTGAGTGGAAGAGAGGGCGAGAGAGAGAGAGAGAGAGAGAGAGAGCGGATAGTTGAAACTTCTCCTATCCTCCTGCATGCTCTCCACACATCCTCCGCCTCCAGGAAGTACGATGGCGACTAGGTGGATGGTGGGAGGACGTCTCCGCGATAGTATAGTGGTGAGTATCTCCGCCTGTCACGTGGAAGACCCGGGTTCAATTCCCGGTCGCGGAGTGAGCACTTTTCCACCCACACCACACACCTTTCTCATCGACTCCTAGCCTCCTTAATGCTTCGTCCCTTCAGCTCTCTTCCTCTCTCCCCCCTCTCTTCTCCACAATCCTGGTGCGCATTACAATCCTCTTCTCGCTTTTCGCCTAGGAATATGACTGCCACGAGGGCTTGTGCGGCTCTTGCGATAGTTGTTGGAAGTAGTCGGTGGAAGAAGGGAGGAGAGGTTGGTGGCATAAACAGATGCGCGCTAGCACACGCGCACTCGCCACGCCCAACGTGGGGCTCGAACCCACGACCCCGAGATTAAGAGTCTCGTGCTCTACCGACTGAGCTAGCCGGGCGCCAGCAGTCCTCTGTGCCCTGCCACACCTCACCCCTCAACTCCCCCACCCTCCCCCCCTCCACCCCACACACATCTCGCCACACAGACGCCCTCCACCCGCACGCCTTCAACGCGTCGACGTCTATGAGGTGCCTAGGAGGTGGAGGCACCGGGACCTCCTACCATCACGCAGATATACGCTGGTGCTTATGACAAAGGAGGAGGATGAGGCTGGGCCCGTGTGGACTGTGATCCTGTGGTGTAGTGGTTATCACGTCTGCCTAACACGCAGAAGGTCCCCAGTTCGAAACTGGGCAGGGTCACGTGAAGCGGTTTGGCAGGTGTCGCGTTGGTCGCGAATGCACTTGCAGCGCGCCTCTGTTTTTCCCATGTCCATTAACACCACGCCTAGCACCTTCGCTTCTCCAAAACCCCACTATTAAAAAGAGCACCCTCCTACTTCCTCTTCACTTTCCTACATTCTCCATCCTCCACTCACCACTCACCACTCTTCACCCTCCTTCCACGATCTTCCTCCCTTCGCCCTCTCTACTCACTTACCACTAAATACGAAAGCCGGTTGGAGGCAGAGTGTGCCCTGGGTGCTACTACAGCAAAATTGCCTACTCCGCGACCGGGAATTGAACCCGGGTCTTCCACGTGACAGGCGGAGATACTCACCACTATACTATCGCGGAGAACACGCCCATTCGTGCACCTCACCGACCACTTACCACCTACCACCTACCACCTACCACCTACCACCTACCACTTACACTCTACCACTTGACCTCTTGCCCTCCGACCTACTCATTCCATCCATGTGGAAGACAAAAGAAGTTACTTGGTTCGACCCGGGCTCGAACCGGGGACCTTCCGCGTGTGAGGCGGACGTGATAACCACTACACCACCGAACCTGACCGCCTGCCGTCTTCTCATCATCCCCGCCATTCTCGAAATTCCAACTCCATTTCCTCCTCCTCCTCCTCCTCCTCCTTCTCCTCCGCCTCCTCCTCCTCCTCCTCCTCCTCCTCCCAACCCCCCCCCGCCCCGCTCCGTCATTTGGTCGCATTAAGTGAATTGATGCAGACTTTGAAACCACTTTGTACTATTAAATATCCTGATCACATGCCAAATAAGTGATAATAATCAATCTAGAACAAGAAGGGCCAAGAGACTAATCAAATAAAATGGAGTTAGGAATTAGTTCACCTCCTTTTTAAATGCGAGACATGTATTAAGTTGAAATGGTGGATTGTTTGGACATTTGTATTGACATTAACAAATCTTACAAGTTGTTCTTGTGTGCTGTTATTCAAGGCCTCGTGTTTTATTTATCTTCGAAGTATTGACTTGAGTGGAATATAAATTTTTCAATCGATTTCCGCGTTGTTGGTGCAAGCGACATAAATATGTGAGTTATTTTGCAAAATTTCGGACTCTAGATGTTTGGCCTTTCATTTTTTTACAATTTTGCCCAGTTAGAATGCAATGTCAAAGTGTAAAAATTGGTGTGGGTTCTTAAAACCAAGTTCCATCGGAAAATTTAAGGCCTCTCAACACAAATGGCAATTTTGAAAAATGATTCATCATCATCATCATCATCTTCTTCTTCTTCTTCTTCTTCTTCTACTTCTTCTAAGTGAATTAGCACATTTTGACACAACTTCTCTTGCTATGCCATATCTCCTCTTGATAAGTTGATTCAATTTTGTCCCAACCGGTTGCTATTTCCTGTCAATTGGTGACCTCACCACTTATTCCGAATTTTGTCTTTTAGATTTATAGCGATCTAGCACCTAGGGAGCCTTGAAAACTGAATTCCAAGAAAACTAATTCACCATCTAAGTTGTAGTTAATTGACTATTGAACATTAATTATCCACTATATTATTAATATTTGCACATCATAATCGCATTACTATTGACTACTAATCGAATTACGTGATCGAGTGGATCTAATTGAATGAGATCTAATTCCACAGGCATGTTGTGGATGTCTGTCAACATTGGAATTAAAAGGTGAGCAAGAATATATGCTCCAATTGATTCATTCGCGTTATTATTCAGATTCAGGCAGAATGTTTGAAAATTTAAAATTACACTTCCAATTAACGTGTTCTTCCATCGAGAGTCGAACTCTTTCTTTTCCATTTACTTTTCCATACAAGTATGGAATATGTTGTATGCGCAATTGAAATTGTCTATGCTAATCAGTGTGATTCTCGGAGAAGTGGTTGCTGATTGGCCAATAACAGTATGACCTATTTTCGTTCGGTTGGTGCATAAGGTACGCGTTTTATTGCTCGCTCTGATAGGTCCTTCATAGGCCAATCAGATTTGAGGAAGATCATAGTGAACTACTATTACACCAACATGCGACAAACCAACTCACTCATCAGTGGTAATGCACACAGTCGGTTTTACAATTAAGGAGATTCTCGGATTACCAGATTCACCACCTCCTGTTCATGAGTCTTCTAACGTGAGTGCCCTCACCTCTTTCTCTCCTCCTCTTTTTAATGCTTGAATGCAAAGGTAATATCATAGAATGGTTAGAAGAGAGGAAGCGATTTAAATTGTGCATTGGAAAAAGAAAGGCTTGAAAACAGGAGAAATAGTTGAGGAGAGACAGAGAATTTACGTGCTGCCGGAACGCCATATAATGATGATACCTAGATGAGAATTCGTTTGCATTTTGATGATCGAATATGTGTTTGTGTGAGTTACGAAATGACAGCATGATCCGATGTGGCCAGTTGGAGGTCAGTGTTAGCAAGAAGTGCATTGATTAAGAGGGAGGGTGGAAGAAAGTCCATGGGTGGGGAGTTGAAATGGGAAGTAGAAGTGAAAGTGTGTTGTGAATGAACCAACGTGAATTGCATAGAAAGCCGCCCTCCATAGCCATGCTCCTTATGCCACGAGAATCTGCTCCAATTTGTTGCAGTTGGATGACAAGTAGTTGTGTACGACACCAGAGTCATAGAAATGAACTGGAGGGCTTTCTCTCTAACTACTCATGGTGCTTACATATCTACAATTGCAGATCCATTAATCATTGCGGTGAAAGATTCCCTTTAGTATTATTTGACTCAAATCCAATATTGCTGTAGCACACTTATTGTGAAATTTGTTCTACATTGGAGACTAGAAACTCAATGCATGTGAAGTCTTCGTCTAATCCGCATGTCCGTGTCACTTGGGACGAATGCTTCCTCCATTAACGTTTACAATATAATTTGTGCCCTTTTCTCACTAAAACCTTGATTGCTTATGAGCACCGACTTGCAGTTCCATCGTTTCAATACATTTGGCTTTTAGTAAAAGTGTTCATTCTCTCCAGTGGCATTCATCAATCCACCTAATATCCTCCACCTCCTCCTCCTCCATCTCTATTGCTTCACGTTCCTCCACCAGAGCTAATATCAATCGCTCGTAAGATATTAGTCGAGGAGTACACACTTTCGCAGAGCCAGTGTTCAATTGTCATTGAATCTACCTCAGCCGTCATAACAATGCCGTTATATACTAGCATAATTTCGATGAATTTGTTCTAAGAGTTAGAAATAGGAGACATGTATGGATCTGACTGAGTATTGTCAGCTGCTGTTTGTTCTAAACCCATGATACTCGTGCTTCGGGCGGGTAGGTGCAAATGCCAATCTTCCTAACCAACTATTAGTTTATCTGCACACTGATCCATTTGGGATCAATTTGGGATCCAAACCAATGTGAGATTAGATGACTGGCTGTATTGTATTTTAGGAGCAAGCGGAGATCAGCCCAAAGCCCAAGAACACGGTTGCAAGCGGAAAGAGCTTCATGATTAGGAGTATTCTTGGATTACCCGATTCTCCACCGCCTATTGTCTGCGAGCCCTCTCACGTGAGTGCACTGTATTACTGTACTTGTTTTATCAATGAACCAGTGGAAGCATAGTGGGTATTGGTTGGGAATGTGGATTTCCAATACAACCTGACCACTTTATTAGGCAAACAGAGAAAATAGAGTCTGGACAATTTAGGAATCTCCAACATTCTTTCATGCGTTCTCTGTCTCCAAAACATGATTTCGATGCAAGTAGTGAGATCGAAGAGAAAGAGGGGAAATGGTGTCTAAAGTGGACGAAGGCATGATAAGTGCAAAGCCAATAATTGGAGTACAGATTGTTGTATATGTAAACCCTTGAGAGGGAGTTATATTAATTCTGAACACCGGCAAAGTTGTTGCTAGAGGGAGAGAAGATTGACGAGGAGACCATACTCAGTATTCGAGGAGGCGTTTGTGAAAGACAATGTGGATAACATTGCTATTACTTCCTCATCGAGCAGTTCTGTTGCACCATTTGACAGAGTATCCTTAGAATGGACCATAGAATAAGGAGTACTTGAAGTTTCAATGGAATAGACAGATCGTTCAGAGCTGCAAATGAATTAGGACAATTCGATGTGACTATGTTACAAATGTGAGTCCTTCTCGACTCATTTACTTTGGTTTATAGTCAAATACTGCCCAACTTGTATGCCAAATATACACTGCCTGTTCACCGAAATGTCCACTTCACTCTCATAAACTCTGCTCATTTCATTTGACATCACCTCGTCCTACACGCACACACACACACACACACACACACATACACACACGCACACGCGTATTTATTTCACCATTGTGTGACAAAAAGTGAAACGCATACGCTCTCGGTTTATGTTGAGAAACTCTAGCGAAACTTGAACCTAATGTTGTTTAAGTTCACTATCAGCAATTTTCCCTATTTGCACCTTTGAATATTTTATCAATTTTAGTCCTCATTCTCATAGAGCGCAGAGAGTTGCGATAATGAATTATTGTTCTTTAACTGCGAGTTTACGCAATGAACATCGCTTTAATGGATGTCATTCGTTATTCGAATCTGTTCACCAAGTTGATTGATTGCGTGCCTTGTGGTAATTTCAATCGATGGGAGGTCTGAGCAATTTGATTAGGATTGCATTTCAAAATAAAATCCAAATCTAAGTAGATCTAACTTCAATATTACTAGTAGTCTCTCTCTCCCCCGCTCTCTGTGTGTGTGCGTGTGATTGAATAAGGCAATTATAGTGGACATTGACATTTATTAGAACCAATTTGGAGCTGATGAGTGAATGTGTTCTTCGTCTCTAGTCGGAAACGGAGATGGGCAACACCGTGGTCCGCACGCCTCCAGGAGGTGAAAGAGAAGCAAGGCGTAGGAGTGGCAAGTATTCAGTGCAAGATCAGTCGACTCAGACTGACAGTGGATTTGAAACGGCAAGCACCACGACTCAAGAAGGTCCGCCCCCAGACAATCAAGAAAACACGTCGCCAATTGAGGGAGGTCGGCCTACTGAGTTAAAGCCCTCACCATCTCGCCAGAGGTCTCTGCCTGCCGCACCAATCGCTTCCTCCACACCCCTCAACAATTGCAAAGCAGAAAACCTCTCCGAGGCTATTGGGACACAGGGGTCAAGTGCACTCAGAGGTGTAGGGGGGAATTTGGATAGGAAAACGCACGAGTGTGTCTACTGCCACAAACGATTTGATAGGCCATCTCTTCTCATTCGACATGTACGTATCCATACCGGGGAGAGACCATTTGCATGTTCACATTGCAGTAGTCGTTTCACCACCAAGAGTGCATTGGTGGATCACGAACGCACACACACTAGGGAGAGACCGTACACATGCAAGTACTGTGGCAAGGCATTCCATGCTGCATCGAACTGCTGCAATCACGTGAAGAAAATACACATGAGGGTAAGTGTGGTATATCTCGTCTCCTAATTCTCCTAATTCTCACAACTCTCTTCGCTTTCCAGGTACTCAGTCACAAGTGCGCCGAGTGTGGAGCAGGTTTCTTGACACCGGGTCATCTAGAACGCCATAGGTATATTCACACTGGGAACTTTCCCTTTGTTTGTCAAGTTTGCGCCAAAGGCTTCCCCACCGAGCTTCGATTGAGGAGCCATGAGTATGTTCACACCGAGAAGAAGCCCCACAACTGTCACTATTGCCCAAGTGCTTTCACTACTAAGGCCTCACTTAAAATGCACACCAGTCGCAAGCATGGTAAGCTTTCCGTGCATCCCAGCATTTCCCAACACCCTGCAGCAACAGCATCATCATCAGATGGGAGAAGCAATGAAGAGTTTGCAGTTGGAGAAGGCGATGTGCAACGTGCAAGTGGGCCAAATCCTCCACACGAGAACTACACATCAGATGTCCCAACTGGCGGCTCTAACACCATCCAAGCTCCTATCCAAATGAGTAATTGTCCACCTTTTCACTTGAATTAATGCAATGTGGCCTTTCTTCCAACTCACCTCCACACTTTCTTTCAGCTCGCTTACTCCACTCGGAGGGTGATGCGTCGACTTCGTCTTCATTTCAAAATGCCTCTCAGCCTATTCCCTTTCAGGAAGAAGAAGAAGAAGATGATGATGATGGTGATGATTACCGTTTGTAGAAGTTTCCAACTAGGAGATGGGTTCACTCTAGTTAGATTAAGTATCTAGGTCATAGCACAGTAGTGATATATGTAGTGAGTTGAGTCAAATTCCAATCACGTCATAGGAGCTTTCCCTCACCTACTATGTAGAAGGTCTTTCAACTTCTTGAGGAGATCAAAAATGAGCCTTTCAAATACCTAGTTCTTAGGCTTTAATAAATTAATAAATTCTAGCGATTCTGCTACTCAGCTCAGGTTATAAGTAGTTACATCAAATTTTATTCTTTGTCATTTTTAGTGGGCATAAAATACGTTGTGACATTGTTTAGCTTCAAGAACAACCCTTCGTCGGACATAGTAACGTTGATGTTTGCATGCTTGTTAGGAGGACTTTATTACATTTCAACTTGTAGTAGATTGCAAACACACAAAATCATCATTGGAATATTCGCACAAATTTCGAGTCATACCCCCTAGAGTTGATTGTTAATTTAATTTTAATTAGCAGGAAAACAGTCTGTTGTCCTCTTTTTCCACTTTTAAGCACCAATGCAATCGGCGAAGTATCCGCGACCTCTCAATTATGGGAGGAGGACGACCAACAATAAAGTTACTGCATTTAGGGATTCACGAAGACCAGTTCCGACTCCTATATTACCTCCAATACTTTTCAATCAACTCAATCGTATAAATACATTCACTCGGCGATTATTTGCATCCATCTGTAAGTGCAGACACCTTAGTTGGAAATGAATGGAAACCTTCAATATTATTGTTTTGAATCGTTTTTTTTCCATTTCAGATGCTCACACGTACCCATGGCCCTTTTCAGGGTCCTTTTCCACAGCGAAAGCCAACTCCCACCTCATCGTGGTGCTGTGGTGAAACTGCTAATGTATGGAGCATTGAGTGCTTGCCACTTTCTTCCAGCATTAGTTGACCAAGAGGAGTGGCTGCGAAAATCGATATAATCTCCTTTCAACAGAAACCAGATATGACTGATAATAGGGCCATTTGATAGGACACTAAGCACACAGACATCCAGCACAGATTATAATCCTGGAATTAATTGATCTGAAATGGGGTATTTACTGAAGGCCACATATGTGTGATATCGAATTTGGGAAAAATATTACTAGGTATTAAGTAATATTAATATGAAATAGTTATAATTTACAATGTTCAAATATATATTGTGGAGAGTACAATAATAGACACCTAACTTGCAATATTAAGTTCCTATTTAAGCTGAATTGTGAAATGAGGCTTGGGTAGATTAAATGTTAAGAATACAATTTGGCTTGAGAAATTCGCTATTCAGTTCTATCCGTTCATTTCAATACTAGCCTACAACTGAGTTTCTAATTCATCCTATTGAATGAATATTCTGTCCAATATTTCCCTGTCAAACCTCAAATAAATTAACATTGTGGATACATACGTACATATACACAAATATTTCATAAGCATCTGATCGGAGAGATGCCTAACATTTTCAGTTTGCAGACAGAAATAATTAATTTCTGTTGGTTGTGTTTGGACAAGTTAATCGATTCATCCTTTCTCAATAACTATCCCGTTTCATTCAAAGGTGAATCTGTACTCCTATCTTTACACACGCACACACACACAACCATAACCGCCACTTCTCCACTCGTACGCTTCACTTCTGACCCATCTCCCTCACCCTTGGTCAATTCAATACATTTTGGCCCACACAACTCTTAGCACTCCACATTTTGGAGCCTTGGCTGCCAACACCCACATCTATTACCTTGTCCATCAAACCACTGGCATTGTGGATATCCGCTCTTGTGCACAACAATGGCTCCAACAGCTACCTCTTAGCCATCAACACGTTGAAGTTGTTAGTTCACGTGTGTGTGTGAGTAGAGGAGATTTTGATGATGTTCAACGATCAGTTAATTTGTCCATCAATCTCTCACCTCCCATAATTCGAAGGCGGTCCTAAGCCCACAATACACTTGTGTGCTAGATAACTTGAATGAACGCCTTCCTAAAGCCACAATGAAACCATAGCCGGCATTAAAGATCCGAGTTTATTTAAATAAATGGAATTTCGATGGAGATAGGTTGGAGATAGGTAGCTATGACTGATATGCAACCTGTCAATATTTAAATGCAATGAAATTTGAAATTGAATCTGGCCCAAGAAACTAGGTACCACTGAATGCTATATTAGTAGAAAGTCGCTTTGTAGTTTTGAAAACAAGTGTTGAACACTCGCTTTTTCATTCTAGTCTCTACTAGTCATTGGCATTCACGTGGTCCAAGTCGGTCCTTATTAGAGCCAACCAATACAAAAGCCATAGCGTTCATTTGATGTATGAAGGATGGAAATGAATGTGAAGAAGTACACAAATTAGAGGAGGCGAGTTGAAGGGATCATCTTTCCCTCCAATAACCACAGTCCTCCTCTTCAACAATTAACTTGAAGATGGGTTTATATCTCAATCTGCCGACTTGTTACTGAAATACCACCATTGAGTAAGGTCAGAACTTCTTATGCTCTAGATGTCTTTAGCAACTTTATTTTGGAATAACAGCTGAGTTTGAAAATATAACTTGAATCATTTGAGAATGTAAGAACTGGATCTTCGCAAGGTTGAAAGGACGAGTGACAAGCGTTCTCAAGTATAGGGAGTCTATTGAAGGTCCCCGAGGAAAATACACTCGTTTTCATGCATAACTTTGTCCTAAAATGAAAACACCAAGTGTGCAAATAACCCATAAATTGAGTTTTCCACATTTTTCACTTTAACGCAAACAACATATCTACTAACCAGTCTCAAGGGTATTTGCTATGCTACTAGTATACTTTGACTTTCATTCAAAATGAATCAATTCGAGTGCAAATGGCGATTTGACAGGCTAAGTGCTTGAAACGCAATTCTGTGGAAAATTTCATCCCTTTCTTTCTTTCTTTCTTCGGTCTCACCCCAAGTTGTCGACACACTAATAAGCTATAATTTCATGGTCATACTGCCTGTTCCAAATCTATTTGAATCAAAGTACCATCAAGTCAGAAGGAGCCTAAATTGCACATTATTCAGTTCTTTCAGTCACTTCACAAATGAATTGAAGAACCTAGGCACTGCAATTAGCGATAACTAATACTTGTGCTTGTGGGGTTCATGTTTCAGCACAATCTACCAGCTAGTCACATTTTCCTTCATTAGAGAACCCAACGTATAACTCTTGCCTCTTCCTGTTCAGATTATGCTTTAACGTATTGTTATCATAAAGACTGCGAATTTTAGCACCGAGTTCTAACTCTAGAGTATGCAGATTGGCAGGTCCTTATAACTGAAACTTAATAAATGCACGTATTTTGCACATTCAAACTGAATCTATCGATTTGGCATTTGTTCAACTCGTTATCAGCTTAAAGATAGTTCAGACTGATTTATTTACAATGACATTTGAATAAAGTAAAGCTTCTAGACCTACGTCTGTGAGCTCTTTCCTAAGTAGATCTAACATTTGGATTCGTGACTGGTGGTTGGAGATATCTTCAATTAGCTTTACGGGCTCCTGTCGTAAATCCAACATACTTCGACTTGGTCAATCCTGATATTTGGCTAAAAGATATAAAGGAGGGCGAAATAATTACAAAACATTGTATAGTTCCCGATATCGATTTCAAGCCAGTAGCAGACAGATACTATGCAACCTTAGGTCATGGGAGGAAGTGCCATTCGTATATCAGTCCAATCATGATTTGCCACAGCGGAGATGCAATCCGTTTAACGCCAATAAATATTTTCAAATCCTCCGATGGTGTTGTAAATAGTTTCCAATTATGCCAATAAATGCAATGTGTCGTAACACTTCTGTCTTCTTCCTCTAGGGCTGAGTCAGCCGGACCCTTGCAACATCCACCAAACTCAGCATTACATACAAGTTAACGCTATCATCCAAGCTATGTTTATATATATATATATATATATATATATACATGTGGTTTGAAGTTCAGATTTTACGAAGTGTTTCTGAAAGATAGCAGGCTATTGTGGAAGGATGTTAATCGTTCCAGCAAAAGTCACTTATATCCCAATTAAGTACGCAAGTAGTTTATTTTTCTTTGGATAGCATAACGTATTATCAGATCGTGGATAGAAATCTCATCCAAATTAAGGCAAGTGGACTAAGGAATAAAGTAAAATTGAAAGTCCAATCAAGATGATTTTCATTGAACACTTTTAGAGCAATGGTGATGGTATTCGACTAAGTGGATGCATAGTAAGATATGGCCTATGTGGTTCTTCGTCTTCTTCCTCTTCTTCTTCTTCTTCTTCTTCTTCGAAATTCACTTTTCATACCAACGTTGCGAATGACATTTCCATAAGCGGCGTTTTATTAAATTCAAGCCAACAAAATGGGAATACTTATAGCACCTGACTATCGTTATGATCATGGAATAGCCACCTCGTGGATACTACAATAGCATAGCATTCTTTATGAAGACCATTAGCATCCAATAAAGAGCATTGTTTCTTCCTGCCCACATCTTAGAAGACGGCGTTTTAAGTACTTTCCAACAGGATTCAATACTGTCGGCAGTTTTGGGTCATGACAAACCTGCCAAATCAAACTATATTGGCGCATTTGTTGAGATTTGCCTTAGCCATGAATATGTGTGAATCTTCATTTTACTTTCATGGGTACCTGAAGACTGGTGAGAAATTTTTGCATAAAGGAATAAAAAAGATTTATTTTTTCTAGAAATCTAAATGTGACGTTTCCATTGGTGATGTTTGTCTGTGGATTGTCTCAGAGAATTCCACTAATCCACTTCTTCACATATTATGGCTCTGAGAGAGTTTAAGTCTAATGTTAGCATTGTGGTAGCATTAAAGAGCACCATAAGTCAACTGTTATCGGACACCACAAGTGCTTTTGTGACAAGAGAATAGTTTTCAAAATGATCTTGACAAGCGACCAATGAGGATATTTTAAATCAATTATGAATGTCATATTAGTGAATGCTGCTGCTGCTGCTGCTGCTGCTGCTGCTTTATTAGTCAATTCTTCTTCTCGTCCATCCACTTCGTCTGATCCCTTACAAAGAAGCAACTCCTTGCTTTGCAAGTCGTCCCTGAAGCGAATATATTTATCTATATATTTATTTATTGATATTTATATATCCATACTCATATTTTGTATGAGACTTATAGCACGATTATAGTAACTTGCGCAAACCTGACAAAATCCAAGTGATGCTGTGTCTCCGTTAGTTTAATCTCATTCAAATGCAGTTGGTGCGTACGCTCATCTAGAGCATGACGTTCAATAAGAAAAGCATCTTTAGCACTCTCCAGTTCCTCTTTAAGCTAAAATTGCAAATATGAGCAATAGATATGCGCATGGGAAAAGTGTCAGATAAAATATGTTAGCTGTTGGGTGGTAGAAAGCCTTAAATACACTGTAGGTATGCCTTTTAGTCATTTCTATGCTACCTCACTATACTCGAATATAAATAATAACTCCAACGATCTATCAAGGAAATGTGCTGGAAGTGAATGAATTCTGTTGGAACATCTTTAAGTTCTTACCGCAGAGAGAGAGAGATAGAGTGAGAGGGAGAGAGCGAGCATGCGTGGAAACTTGCAGGTCAAGATTTATGCCCTCAAGATATTTTATAGTTGCCAAGGAAATTAAAACACGAGGCCTTGAATAACAGCACACAAGAACAACTTGTAAGATTTGTTAATGTAAATACAAATGTCCAAACCATCCACCATTTCAACTTACTACATGTTTTCGACAAAACACGCAAGAAAAGAATTCAAACTCTGATCGTAAATCAGTCTACCATTACATAATACACTCATGCATGGTGAAATGTTTTCGAGAAAAAGACATGATAAGTACTTAAGATGGAGGCTACTGAACTCAATAATTAAAATGGAAGCAAGCCTCGATGTACAGTTGAACATGCAAATGATTGTTAATTTGGAAGAATGGCCTTCAATGAGCATGTGACAAAACACAGCAATTATTTGGTAAAAGTAAACGAAAATAACCACGATTTCGCTTGGCATTAAACGTACAGAGGCGACCAGCTCATGAAATTTCAGCATGATCAAGTGCGCAACTCGAGTCGATTTAGGAAATTCGACACAAATTCCCAAAACTCTGATATGAATCGTCATGTTCATTTGAATATCAAAGCTTTCATTCCACGTGCACTATAGTGAATCGCAATGTAAAGGAATTAATGTTGCTTCAAAGTGAGTAATAGCAATCATTTAAAATAGAGGCAATGACTACTAAAACTGTGGGAGAATTTTCGAGTTATCTATCTGAATTATTTGCAGCCAAAACATCACATTTATGACCTCGTTCAAAACGACACCCAAGCTAAGGTTGGAGGTATGGTTAATTATTTGAACTACGGCATGGAAACTATTCGTTTGGCAAACAAATCGTCATCAATCACAAATTTTTGGGAAAACTCCAGCCCCCTCAACATTCCATGCAATTGGAAAATATAAGGCAGACTCAAAGCACAAATCACAATCTGTCTCAGACCAGCATTCTTTGGGTTTCGGGCCTCCCTTAACGAACATTTTGTAAATAAATTGGTACTCATAGTATCTTCGTGCGACGAAAAGTCCACCAATAATTATTCAAATTTGTACCAAATGTGTAGGTCTTACCCAATTTATGATATATCTGCAAAATGGCCAGAAATCATAAACTCAGTCAGGAGAAATTTCACTGAAGACTGAGTTGAATCACGTCACAACTTTTTGCATTCCAAAGTAATTGATTTTAACGATGATTGACTTATGAAGTACCAATCACTACAAACCCTACAACAAACGGATTGCATCTCCGCTGTGGCAAATCATGATTGGACTGATATACGAATGGCACTTCCTCCCATGACCTAAGGTTGCATAGTATCTGTCTGCTACTGGCTTGAAATCGATATCGAGAACTATACAATGTTTTGTAATTATTTCGCCCTCCTTTATATCTTTTAGCCAAATATCAGGATTGGCCAAGTCGAAGCATGTTGGATTTACGACAGGAGCCCGTAAAGCTAATTGAAGATATCTCCAACCACCAGTCACGAATCCAAATGTTAGATCTACTTAGGAAAGAGCTCACAGACGTAGGTCTAGAAGCTTTACTTTATTCAAATGTCATTGTAAATAAATCAGTCTGAACTATCTTTAAGCTGATAACGAGTTGAACAAATGCCAAATCGATAGATTCAGTTTGAATGTGCAAAATACGTGCATTTATTAAGTTTCAGTTATAAGGACCTGCCAATCTGCATACTCTAGAGTTAGAACTCGGTGCTAAAATTCGCAGTCTTTATGATAACAATACGTTAAAGCATAATCTGAACAGGAAGAGGCAAGAGTTATACGTTGGGTTCTCTAATGAAGGAAAATGTGACTAGCTGGTAGATTGTGCTGAAACATGAACCCCACAAGCACAAGTATTAGTTATCGCTAATTGCAGTGCCTAGGTTCTTCAATTCATTTGTGAAGTGACTGAAAGAACTGAATAATGTGCAATTTAGGCTCCTTCTGACTTGATGGTACTTTGATTCAAATAGATTTGGAACAGGCAGTATGACCATGAAATTATAGCTTATTAGTGTGTCGACAACTTGGGGTGAGACCGAAGAAAGAAAGAAAGAAAGGGATGAAATTTTCCACAGAATTGCGTTTCAAGCACTTAGCCTGTCAAATCGCCATTTGCACTCGAATTGATTCATTTTGAATGAAAGTCAAAGTATACTAGTAGCATAGCAAATACCCTTGAGACTGGTTAGTAGATATGTTGTTTGCGTTAAAGTGAAAAATGTGGAAAACTCAATTTATGGGTTATTTGCACACTTGGTGTTTTCATTTTAGGACAAAGTTATGCATGAAAACGAGCGTATTTTCCTCGGGGACCTTCAATAGACTCCCTATACTTGAGAACGCTTGTCACTCGTCCTTTCAACCTTGCGAAGATCCAGTTCTTACATTCTCAAATGATTCAAGTTATATTTTCAAACTCAGCTGTTATTCCAAAATAAAGTTGCTAAAGACATCTAGAGCATAAGAAGTTCTGACCTTACTCAATGGTGGTATTTCAGTAACAAGTCGGCAGATTGAGATATAAACCCATCTTCAAGTTAATTGTTGAAGAGGAGGACTGTGGTTATTGGAGGGAAAGATGATCCCTTCAACTCGCCTCCTCTAATTTGTGTACTTCTTCACATTCATTTCCATCCTTCATACATCAAATGAACGCTATGGCTTTTGTATTGAGTGGCTCTAATAAGGACCGACTTGGACCACGTGAATGCCAATGACTAGTAGAGACTAGAATGAAAAAGCGAGTGTTCAACACTTGTTTTCAAAACTACAAAGCGACTTTCCACTAATATAGCATTCAGTGGTACCTAGTTTCAAAAATGTGGAGTGCTAAGAGTTGTGTGGGCCAAAATGTATTGAATTGACCAAGGGTGAGGGAGATGGGTCAGAAGTGAAGCGTACGAGTGGAGAAGTGGCGGTTATGGTTGTGTGTGTGTGCGTGTGTGAAGATAGGAGTACAGATTCACCTTTGAATGAAACGGGATAGTTATTGAGAAAGGGTGAATCGATTAACTTGTCCAAACACAACCAACAGAAATTAATTATTTCTGTCTGCAAACTGAAAATGTTAGGCATCTCTCCGATCAGATGCTTATGAAATATTTGTGTATATGTACGTATGTATCCACAATGTTAATTTATTTGAGGTTTGACAGGGAAATATTGGACAGAATATTCATTCAATAGGATGAATTAGAAACTCAGTTGTAGGCTAGTATTGAAATGAACGGATAGAACTGAATAGCGAATTTCTCAAGCCAAATTGTATTCTTAACATTTAATCTACCCAAGCCTCATTTCACAATTTAGCTTAAATAGGAACTTAATATTGCAAGTTAGGTGTCTATTATTGTACTCTCCACAATATATATTTGAACATTGTAAATTATAACTATTTCATATTAATATTACTTAATACCTAGTAATATTTTTCCCAAATTCGATACCACACATATGTGGCCTTCAGTAAATACCCCATTTCAGACCAATTAATTCCAGGATTATAATCTGTGCTGGATGTCTGTGTGCTTAGTGTCCTATCAAATGGCCCTATTATCAGTCATATCTGGTTTCTGTTGAAAGGAGATTATATCGATTTTCGCAGCCACTCCTCTTGGCCAACTAATGCTGGAAGAAAGTGGCAAGCACTCAATGCTCCATACATTAGCAGTTTCACCACAGCACCACGATGAGGTGGGAGTTGGCTTTCGCTGTGGAAAAGGACCCTGAAAAGGGCCATGGGTACGTGTGAGCATCTGAAATGGAAAAAAACGATTCAAAACAATAATATTGAAGGTTTCCATTCATTTCCAACTAAGGTGTCTGCACTTACAGATGGATGCAAATAATCGCCGAGTGAATGTATTTATACGATTGAGTTGATTGAAAAGTATTGGAGGTAATATAGGAGTCGGAACTGGTCTTCGTGAATCCCTAAATGCAGTAACTTTATTGTTGGTCGTCCTCCTCCCATAATTGAGAGGTCGCGGATACTTCGCCGATTGCATTGGTGCTTAAAAGTGGAAAAAGAGGACAACAGACTGTTTTCCTGCTAATTAAAATTAAATTAACAATCAACTCTAGGGGGTATGACTCGAAATTTGTGCGAATATTCCAATGATGATTTTGTGTGTTTGCAATCTACTACAAGTTGAAATGTAATAAAGTCCTCCTAACAAGCATGCAAACATCAACGTTACTATGTCCGACGAAGGGTTGTTCTTGAAGCTAAACAATGTCACAACGTATTTTATGCCCACTAAAAATGACAAAGAATAAAATTTGATGTAACTACTTATAACCTGAGCTGAGTAGCAGAATCGCTAGAATTTATTAATTTATTAAAGCCTAAGAACTAGGTATTTGAAAGGCTCATTTTTGATCTCCTCAAGAAGTTGAAAGACCTTCTACATAGTAGGTGAGGGAAAGCTCCTATGACGTGATTGGAATTTGACTCAACTCACTACATATATCACTACTGTGCTATGACCTAGATACTTAATCTAACTAGAGTGAACCCATCTCCTAGTTGGAAACTTCTACAAACGGTAATCATCACCATCATCATCTTCTTCTTCTTCTTCTTCCTGAAAGGGAATAGGCTGAGAGGCATTTTGAAATGAAGACGAAGTCGACGCATCACCCTCCGAGTGGAGTAAGCGAGCTGAAAGAAAGTGTGGAGGTGAGTTGGAAGAAAGGCCACATTGCATTAATTCAAGTGAAAAGGTGGACAATTACTCATTTGGATAGGAGCTTGGATGGTGTTAGAGCCGCCAGTTGGGACATCTGATGTGTAGTTCTCGTGTGGAGGATTTGGCCCACTTGCACGTTGCACATCGCCTTCTCCAACTGCAAACTCTTCATTGCTTCTCCCATCTGATGATGATGCTGTTGCTGCAGGGTGTTGGGAAATGCTGGGATGCACGGAAAGCTTACCATGCTTGCGACTGGTGTGCATTTTAAGTGAGGCCTTAGTAGTGAAAGCACTTGGGCAATAGTGACAGTTGTGGGGCTTCTTCTCGGTGTGAACATACTCATGGCTCCTCAATCGAAGCTCGGTGGGGAAGCCTTTGGCGCAAACTTGACAAACAAAGGGAAAGTTCCCAGTGTGAATATACCTATGGCGTTCTAGATGACCCGGTGTCAAGAAACCTGCTCCACACTCGGCGCACTTGTGACTGAGTACCTGGAAAGCGAAGAGAGTTGTGAGAATTAGGAGAATTAGGAGACGAGATATACCACACTTACCCTCATGTGTATTTTCTTCACGTGATTGCAGCAGTTCGATGCAGCATGGAATGCCTTGCCACAGTACTTGCATGTGTACGGTCTCTCCCTAGTGTGTGTGCGTTCGTGATCCACCAATGCACTCTTGGTGGTGAAACGACTACTGCAATGTGAACATGCAAATGGTCTCTCCCCGGTATGGATACGTACATGTCGAATGAGAAGAGATGGCCTATCAAATCGTTTGTGGCAGTAGACACACTCGTGCGTTTTCCTATCCAAATTCCCCCCTACACCTCTGAGTGCACTTGACCCCTGTGTCCCAATAGCCTCGGAGAGGTTTTCTGCTTTGCAATTGTTGAGGGGTGTGGAGGAAGCGATTGGTGCGGCAGGCAGAGACCTCTGGCGAGATGGTGAGGGCTTTAACTCAGTAGGCCGACCTCCCTCAATTGGCGACGTGTTTTCTTGATTGTCTGGGGGCGGACCTTCTTGAGTCGTGGTGCTTGCCGTTTCAAATCCACTGTCAGTCTGAGTCGACTGATCTTGCACTGAATACTTGCCACTCCTACGCCTTGCTTCTCTTTCACCTCCTGGAGGCGTGCGGACCACGGTGTTGCCCATCTCCGTTTCCGACTAGAGACGAAGAACACATTCACTCATCAGCTCCAAATTGGTTCTAATAAATGTCAATGTCCACTATAATTGCCTTATTCAATCACACGCACACACACAGAGAGCGGGGGAGAGAGAGACTACTAGTAATATTGAAGTTGGATCTACTTAGATTTAGATTTTATTTTGAAATGCAATCCTAATCAAATTGCTCAGACCTGCCATCGATTGAAATTACCACAAGGCACGCAATCAATCAACTTGGTGAACAGATTCGAATAACGAATGACATCCATTAAAGCGATGTTCATTGCGTAAACTCGCAGTTAAAGAACAATAATTCATTATCGCAACTCTCTGCTCTCTATGAGAATGAGGACTACAATTGATAAAATATTCAAAGGTGCAAATAGGGAAAATTGCTGATAGTGAACTTAAACAACATTAGGTTCAAGTTTCGCTAGAGTTTCTCAACATAAACCGAGAGCGTATGCGTTTCACTTTTTGTCACACAATGGTAAAGTAAATGCGCGTGTGTGTGTGTGTGTGTGCGTGTAGGACGAGGTGATGTCAAATGAAGTGAGCAGAGTTAATGAGAGTGAAGTGGACATTTCGGTGAACAGGCAGTGTATATTTGGCATACAAGTTATCTACATTGTCTTTCACAAACGCCTCCTCAAATACAAAGTATGGTCTCCTCGCAATCTTCTCTCCCTCTAGCAACAACTTTGCCGGTGTTCAGAATTAATATAACACCCTCTCAATGGTTTACATATACAACAATCTGTACTCCAATTATTGGCTTTGCACTTATCATGCCTTCATCCACTTTAGACACCATTTCCCCTCTTTCTCTTCTATCCCACTACTTGCATCAAAATAATGTTTTGGGGACAGAGAACGCATGAAAGAATGATGGGGATTCCTAAATTGTCCAGATTCTATTTTCTCTGTTTGCCTAATAAAGTGGTCAGGTTGTATTGGAAATCCACATTCCCAACCAATACCCACTATGCTTCCACTGGTTCATTGATAAAACAAGTACAGTAATACAGTGCACTCACGTGAGAGGCCTCGTAGACAATAGGCGGTGGAGAATCGGGTAATCCAAGAATACTCCTAATCATGAAGCTCTTTCCGCTTGCAACCGTGTTCTTGGGCTTTGGGCTGATCTCCGCTTGCTCCTAAAATACAATACAGCCAGTCATCCAATCTCACATTTGTTTGGATCCCAAATTGATTCCAAATGGACCAGTGTGCAGATAAACTAATAGTTGGTTAGGAAGATTGGCATTTGCACCTACCCGCCCGAAGCACGAGTATCATGGGTTTAGAACAAACAGCAGCTGACAATACTCAATCAGATCCATACATGTCTTCTATTTCTAACTCTTAGAACAAATTCATCGAAATTATGCTAGTATATAACGGCATTATTATAACGGCTGAGGTAGATTCAATGACAATTGAACACTGGCTCTGTGGAAGTGTATACTCCTCGACTAATATCTTACGAGCGATTGATATTAGCTCTGGTGGAGGAAAGTGAAGCAATAGAGATGAAGGAGGAGGTGGAGGAGGAGGAGAAGGAGCTGGAGGAGGAGAAAGAGGTGAAATGATTGTGGATATTAGGTGGATTGATGAATGCCACTGGAGAGAATGAATACCTACACTAAAAAACCGAATTTTTTGAAATGATCGAACTGCAAGGCGGTGCTAATTAGGAGTCAAAGGTTAAGTGAGAAAAGGACACAAATTTTATTGTAAACGTTAATGGAGGAAGCATTCGTCCCAAGTGACACGGACTTGCGAATTAGACGAAGACTTCACATGCATTGAGTTTCTAATCTCCGATGTGGAACAATTTTCCCAATAAGTGTGCTACAGCAATATTGGACTTGAGTCAAATATGACTAAAGCGAATCTTTCACTGCAATGATTAATGGATCTGCAATTGTAGATATGTAAGCACCATGAGTAGTTAGAGAGAAAGCCCTCCAGTTCATTTCTATGACTCTGGTGTCGTACACAACTACTTGTCATCCAACTGCAACAAATTGGAGCAGATTCTCGTGGCATAAGGAGCATGGCTATGGAGGGCGGCTTTCTATGCAATTCACGTTGGTTCATTCACAACACACTTTCACTTCTACTTCCCATTTCAACTCCCCACCCATGGACTTTCTTCCACCCTTCCTCTTAATCAATGCACTTCTTGCTAACACTGACCTCCAACTGGCCACATCGGATCATGCTGTCATTTCGTAACTCACACAAACACATATTCGATCATCAAAATGCAAACGAATTCTCATCTAGGTATCATCATTATATGGCGTTCCGGCAGCACGTAAATTCTCTGTCTCTCCTCAACTATTTCTCCTATTTTCAAGCCGTTCTCTTTCCAATGCACAATTTAAATCGCTTCCTCTCTTCTAACCATTCTATGATATTACCTTTGCATTCAAGCATTAAAAAGAGGAGGAGAGAAAGAGGTGAGGGCACTCACGTTAGAAGACTCATGAACAGGAGGTGGTGAATCTGGTAATCCGAGAATCTCCTTAATTGTAAAACCGACTGTGTGCATTACCACTGATGAGTGAGTTGGTTTGTCGCATGTTGGTGTAATAGTAGTTCACTATGATCTTCCTCAAATCTGATTGGCCTATGAAGGACCTATCAGAGCGAGCAATAAAACGCGTACCTTATGCACCAACCGAACGAAAATAGGTCATACTGTTATTGGCCAATCAGCAACCACTTCTCCGAGAATCACACTGATTAGCATAGACAATTTCAATTGCCCATACAACATATTCCATACTTGTATGGAAAAGTAAATGGAAAAGAAAGAGTTCGACTCTCGATGGAAGAACACGTTAATTGGAAGTGTAATTTTAAATTTTCAAACATTCTGCCTGAATCTGAATAATAACGCGAATGAATCAATTGGAGCATATATTCTTGCTCACCTTTTAATTCCAATGTTGACAGACATCCACAACATGCCTGTGGAATTAGATCTCATTCAATTAGATCCACTCGATCACGTAATTCGATTAGTAGTCAATAGTAATGTGATTATGAAGTGCAAATATTAATACTATAGTGGATTATTAATGTTCAACAGTCAATTAACTACAACTTGGATGGTGAATTAGTTTTCTTGGAATTCAGTTTTCAGGGCTCTGTAGGTGCTAGATTGCCATAAATCTAAAAGACAAAATTCGGAATAAGTGGTGAGGTCACCAATTGACAGGAAATAGCAACCGGTTGGGACAAAATTGGATCAACTTATCAAGAGGAGATATGGCATAGCAAGAGAAGTTGTGTCAAAATGTGCTAATTCACTTAGAAGAAGAAGGAGAAGAAGAATTATTTTTCATGTGAGCCTTCGAAATTGCTGTTCATGTTGAGAGGCCCTCAATGTTCCGATGGAACTTGGTACTAAGAACCCACACCAAATTTTACACTTTGAAATTGCATTCTAACTGGGCAAAATTATAAAAAAGGGGAAGGTGAAACATCTAGAGTCCGAAATTTTGCAAAATAACTCACATATTTATGTCGCTTGCACCAACAACGCGGAAATCGATGGAAAATTTATATTCCACTCAAGTCAATGCTTCGAATATAAATAAAACACGAGGCCTTAAATAACAGCACACAAGAACAACTTGTAAGATTTGTTAATGTCAATACAAATGTCCAAACAATCCACCATTTCAACTTACTACATGTGTTTTCGAAAAAACACGCAAGAAAAGAATTCATACTCTGATCGTAAATCAGTCTACCATTACATAATACACTCATGTATGGTGAAATGTTTTCGAGAAAAAGACATGATAAGTACTTAAGATGGAGACTACTGAACTCAATAATTAAAATGGAAGCAAGCCTCGATGTAGAGTTGAACATGCAAATGATTGTTAATTTGCATCCTCTGGTAGTCTTCAATGAGCATGTGACAAAACACAGCAATTATTTTGTAAAAGTAAACGAAAATAACCACGATTTCGCTTGGCATTAAACATACAGAGGCGACCAGCTCATGAAATTTCAGCATGATCAAGTGCGCAACTCGAGTCGATTTAGGAAATTCGACACAAATTCCCGAAACTCTGATATGAACCGCCATGTTCATTTGAATATCAAAGCTTTCATTCCACGTGCACTATAGTGAATCGCAATGTAAAGGAATTAATGTTGCCTCAAAGTGATTGATAGCGTTCATTTAAAATGAAGGCAATGACTACTAAAACTGTGAGAGAAGTTTCGAGTTAACTTTCTGAATTATATGCAGCCAAAACATCACATTTATGACCTCGTTCAAAACGACACCCAAGCTAAGGTTGGAGGTATGGTTAATTATTTGAACTACGGCATGGAAACTATCCCTTTGGCAAACAAATCGTCATCAATCACAAATTTTTGGGAAAACTCTAGACCCCTCAACATTCCATGCAATTGGAAAATATAAGGCAGACTCAAAGCACAAATCACAATCTGTCTCAGACCAGCATTCTTTGGGTTTCGTGTCTCTCTTAACGATCATTTTGTTAATAAATTGGCACTCATGGTATCTTCGTGCGGCGAAAAGTCCATCAATAATTATTCAAATTTGTACCAAATGTGTAGGTCTTATCCAATTTATGGTATATTTGAAAAATGGCCAGAAATCATAAACTCAGTTAGGAGAAATTTCACTGAAGACTGAGTCGAATCCCGTCACTATTTTGTATTCCAAAGTGATTGATTTTAACGATGATTGACTTATGAAGTACCAATCACTACAAACCCTCCAACAACGCGTTCTCCATGTTCCGACAACTTGCAAGTCAATTGTCATAATGACAACGATAGAAATAGTCTAACTTTGCCAATGCTTGCTAGAGGCAACATCAATAACCCACCATTGCCCCTCTACTAGTCATATGATTAATGGGACAGGTGATTGTGAAGTACCATGTCATTGACTTATTTACTTCTTTGTTTATGCTTGTCAATGTCTCTCAACAGGGTGTTCGATTGTTTGACAGTGGATAATTTTCATGATATTGGTTCCATTTGAAAAGTATGAGGACATTATTGATTGACGTTTGGATTGCAATGACTGCTTAAGAAGCTGTTTCGAATTTCACAATTTCTTCCTGCTAAGTAGAAAAGCACGCTTACTTGGATGAGCTTCAGTGAGTCATGCTGTGTCCACTCTATGAATGATCTAATGCCCTTGCTCTTGGAAGCACAAAAGTTCCAATGCATCTCTGAATGTATCGGAATAACTAAAACTAACTGAATTCTGTTTTAAGCAAACAAAATCAAAAGAGGAGAGAGAGAGAGAGAGATAGAGAGATAGAGAGAGAGAGAGAGGGAGAGAGCGTGTGTGTGAAATTGCCAAACCACAAAGTGAAATATGGAGAACTCAACGTAAATGGTACCAATTCGAATGATATTAAATCCCGATAAGGATTTAGCTGCATTGTGGATAATGCTTCCATAGTGCGCACAGAATCATAAGTCTCCGTTTTCGACCTAATCTCATTTATCGCAACTTAATAATCCGCTAAGCGGCAGAACCTTATTCATTCACACATCCTACGGAGTGTTACTCATTAAGATATAATAAAGGGTTGATGAAAAGGAAGTTATTTATTGGAGGGTTGGAGTAGAAGTGGACGTTGTGGTTGATAGGCTGTGAGACAAGAGTGGGCAGTACTTTAGTTTGGGGGAAGCGGAGAAGAGGAAAACAATGTGTGAAGAGAAATTATATTTTCAATATAAGAAGAAGGCATAAGCAGCAAAGGAACACGAGAAGCCAGGACAGAGCAGATTCAATAGGAGTACATGCGAATGTCATCGTTTCGAAAACACCGACTTCCAAGTTGCCTCCATTTGATGTCTTCAGCGAGGAGACCTAAGAAACTGAAATACAATTCAATTTTGTTGAGCATGCTTAGTGGATCAAAAGGGTACAAATTGATAGACTAAAAGCCATCTCGACAGCAGTGATGTAGGTGGATAGGAAAAGGAGAAGAACGGGAAGGCATTGATTAAATCTTGGATGGAATGAGAGAAAGAGAGAGAGGGAGAGATAAAAGTGTACCGTTGGGTGAATAATTTAGAAGACGACACCTGCGTGGGAAGTACACCAATATTAATGTTCAAACAAATTGTGCAGGTAGGATTCTATCGAGTGAGGTGCCAAACATGAGAGCTAAAGGAATCGCCCTTAGTAATAAACTTATTGGTCAGTGGGTTTCAACATGATTTTGGTATCATTTCCCATGTAAGGTCATTATTCAAATGCAATCAGCGCGACCCCATTAGTATCTTGGTCCAAATTTCAGCAGAAACGAGAATTCGGTTTCGGTCAAAAGCTCTGTTTGCCTACATTCCTCTCTCACCTACCCATAATTACGCGTTATGAGATTGCAACAGGACAACCTCAATTTATTTGTGCTTAAAAGTTAAATTTCGACTATTACTTTTGCTATTCCGTTTCATCCTTGTCTCCATTTTAAATGTATGCAATCACTCACTTTGAAGCTACATTAATTCCTTTACATTGCGATTCACTATAGTGCACGTGGAATGAAAGCTTTGATATTCAAATGAACATGGCGGTTCATATCAGAGTTTCGGGAATTTGTGTCGAATTTCCTAAATCGACTCGAGTTGCGCACTTGATCATGCTGAAATTTCATGAGCTGGTCGCCTCTGTATGTTTAATGCCAAGCGAAATCGTGGTTATTTTCGTTTACTTTTACAAAATAATTGCTGTGTTTTGTCACATGCTCATTGAAGACTACCAGAGGATGCAAATTAACAATCATTTGCATGTTCAACTCTACATCGAGGCTTGCTTCCATTTTAATTATTGAGTTCAGTAGTCTCCATCTTAAGTACTTATCATGTCTTTTTCTCGAAAACATTTCACCATACATGAGTGTATTATGTAATGGTAGACTGATTTACGATCAGAGTATGAATTCTTTTCTTGCGTGTTTTTTCGAAAACACATGTAGTAAGTTGAAATGGTGGATTGTTTGGACATTTGTATTGACATTAACAAATCTTACAAGTTGTTCTTGTGTGCTGTTATTTAAGGCCTCGTGTTTTATTTATATTCGAAGCATTGACTTGAGTGGAATATAAATTTTCCATCGATTTCCGCGTTGTTGGTGCAAGCGACATAAATATGTGAGTTATTTTGCAAAATTTCGGACTCTAGATGTTTCACCTTCCCCTTTTTTATAATTTTGCCCAGTTAGAATGCAATTTCAAAGTGTAAAATTTGGTGTGGGTTCTTAGTACCAAGTTCCATCGGAACATTGAGGGCCTCTCAACATGAACAGCAATTTCGAAGGCTCACATGAAAAATAATTCTTCTTCTCCTTCTTCTTCTAAGTGAATTAGCACATTTTGACACAACTTCTCTTGCTATGCCATATCTCCTCTTGATAAGTTGATCCAATTTTGTCCCAACCGGTTGCTATTTCCTGTCAATTGGTGACCTCACCACTTATTCCGAATTTTGTCTTTTAGATTTATGGCAATCTAGCACCTACAGAGCCCTGAAAACTGATTTCCAAGAAAACTAATTCACCATCCAAGTTGTAGTTAATTGACTGTTGAACATTAATAATCCACTATAGTATTAATATTTGCACTTCATAATCACATTACTATTGACTACTAATCGAATTACGTGATCGAGTGGATCTAATTGAATGAGATCTAATTCCACAGGCATGTTGTGGATGTCTGTCAACATTGGAATTAAAAGGTGAGCAAGAATATATGCTCCAATTGATTCGTTCGCGTTATTATTCAGATTCAGGCAGAATGTTTGAAAATTTAAAATTACACTTCCAATTAACGTGTTCTTCCATCGAGAGTCGAACTCTTTCTTTTCCATTTACTTTTCCATACAAGTATGGAATATGTTGTATGGGCAATTGAAATTGTCTATGCTAATCAGTGTGATTCTCGGAGAAGTGGTTGCTGATTGGCCAATAACAGTATGACCTATTTTCGTTCGGTTGGTGCATAAGGTACGCGTTTTATTGCTCGCTCTGATAGGTCCTTCATAGGCCAATCAGATTTGAGGAAGATCATAGTGAACTACTATTACACCAACATGCGACAAACCAACTCACTCATCAGTGGTAATGCACACAGTCGGTTTTACAATTAAGGAGATTCTCGGATTACCAGATTCACCACCTCCTGTTCATGAGTCTTCTAACGTGAGTGCCCTCACCTCTTTCTCTCCTCCTCTTTTTAATGCTTGAATGCAAAGGTAATATCATAGAATGGTTAGAAGAGAGGAAGCGATTTAAATTGTGCATTGGAAAGAGAACGGCTTGAAAATAGGAGAAATAGTTGAGGAGAGACAGAGAATTTACGTGCTGCCGGAACGCCATATAATGATGATACCTAGATGAGAATTCGTTTGCATTTTGATGATCGAATATGTGTTTGTGTGAGTTACGAAATGACAGCATGATCCGATGTGGCCAGTTGGAGGTCAGTGTTAGCAAGAAGTGCATTGATTAAGAGGAAGGGTGGAAGAAAGTCCATGGGTGGGGAGTTGAAATGGGAAGTAGAAGTGAAAGTGTGTTGTGAATGAACCAACGTGAATTGCATAGAAAGCCGCCCTCCATAGCCATGCTCCTTATGCCACGAGAATCTGCTCCAATTTGTTGCAGTTGGATGACAAGTAGTTGTGTACGACACCAGAGTCATAGAAATGAACTGGAGGGCTTTCTCTCTAACTACTCATGGTGCTTACATATCTACAATCGCAGATCCATTAATCATTGCAGTGAAAGATTCGCTTTAGTCATATTTGACTCAAGTCCAATATTGCTGTAGCACACTTATTGGGAAAATTGTTCCACATCGGAGATTAGAAACTCAATGCATGTGAAGTCTTCGTCTAATTCGCAAGTCCGTGTCACTTGGGACGAATGCTTCCTCCATTAACGTTTACAATAAAATTTGTGTCCTTTTCTCACTTAACCTTTGACTCCTAATTAGCACCGCCTTGCAGTTCGATCATTTCAAAAAATTCGGTTTTTTAGTGTAGGTATTCATTCTCTCCAGTGGCATTCATCAATCCACCTAATATCCACAATCATTTCACCTCTTTCTCCTCCTCCAGCTCCTTCTCCTCCTCCTCCACCTCCTCCTTCATCTCTATTGCTTCACTTTCCTCCACCAGAGCTAATATCAATCGCTCGTAAGATATTAGTCGAGGAGTATACACTTCCACAGAGCCAGTGTTCAATTGTCATTGAATCTACCTCAGCCGTTATAATAATGCCGTTATATACTAGCATAATTTCGATGAATTTGTTCTAAGAGTTAGAAATAGAAGACATGTATGGATCTGATTGAGTATTGTCAGCTGCTGTTTGTTCTAAACCCATGATACTCGTGCTTCGGGCGGGTAGGTGCAAGTGCCAATCTTCCTAACCAACTATTAGTTTATCTGCACACTGGTCCATTTGGAATCAATTTGGGATCCAAACAAATGTGAGATTGGATGACTGGCTGTATTGTATTTTAGGAGCAAGCGGAGATCAGCCCAAAGCCCAAGAACACGGTTGCAAGCGGAAAGAGCCTCATGATTAGGAGTATTCTTGGATTACCCGATTCTCCACCGCCTATTGTCTACGAGGCCTCTCACGTGAGTGCACTGTATTACTGTACTTGTTTTATCAATGAACCAGTGGAAGCATAGTGGGTATTGGTTGGGAATGTGGATTTCCAATACAACCTGACCACTTTATTAGGCAAACAGAGAAAATAGAGTCTGGACAATTTAGGAATCTCCAACATTCTTTCATGCGTTCTCTGTCTCCAAAACATGATTTCGATGCAAGTAGTGGGATCGAAGAGAAAGAGGGGAAATGGTGTCTAAAGTGGACGAAGGCATGATAAGTGCAAAGCCAATAATTGGAGTACAGATTGTTGTATATGTAAACCCTTGAGAGGGAGTTATATTAATTCTGAACACCGGCAAAGTTGTTGCTAGAGGGAGAGAAGATTGACGAGGAGACCATACTCAGTATTCGAGGAGGCGTTTGTGAAAGACAATGTGGATAACATTGCTATTACTTCCTCATCGAGCAGTTCTGTTGCACCATTTGACAGAGTATCCTTAGAATGGACCATAGAATAAGGAGTACTTGAAGTTTCAATGGAATAGACAGATCGTTCAGAGCTGCAAATGAATTAGGACAATTCGATGTGACTATGTTACAAATGTGAGTCCTTCTCGACTCATTTACTTTGGTTTATAGTCAAATACTGCCCAACTTGTATGCCAAATATACACTGCCTGTTCACCGAAATGTCCACTTCACTCTCATAAACTCTGCTCATTTCATTTGACATCACCTCGTCCTACACGCACACACACACACACACACACACACATACACACACGCACACGCGTATTTATTTCACCATTGTGTGACAAAAAGTGAAACGCATACGCTCTCGGTTTATGTTGAGAAACTCTAGCGAAACTTGAACCTAATGTTGTTTAAGTTCACTATCAGCAATTTTCCCTATTTGCACCTTTGAATATTTTATCAATTGTAGTCCTCATTCTCATAGAGCGCAGAGAGTTGCGATAATGAATTATTGTTCTTTAACTGCGAGTTTACCCAATGAACATCGCTTTAATGGATGTCATTCGTTATTCGAATCTGTTCACCAAGTTGATTGATTGCGTGCCTTGTGGTAATTTCAATCGATGGCAGGTCTGAGCAATTTGATTAGGATTGCATTTCAAAATAAAATCTAAATCTAAGTAGATCCAACTTCAATATTACTAGTAGTCTCTCTCTCCCCCGCTCTCTGTGTGTGTGCGTGTGATTGAATAAGGCAATTATAGTGGACATTGACATTTATTAGAACCAATTTGGAGCTGATGAGTGAATGTGTTCTTCGTCTCTAGTCGGAAACGGAGATGGACAACACCGTGGTCCGCACGCCTCCAGGAGGTGAAAGAGAAGCAAGGCGTAGGAGTGGCAAGTATTCAGTGCAAGATCAGTCGACTCAGACTGACAGTGGATTTGAAACGGCAAGCACCACGACTCAAGAAGGTCCGCCCCCAGACAATCAAGAAAACACGTCGCCAATTGAAGGAGGTCGGCCTACTGAGTTAAAGCCCTCACCATCTCGCCAGAGGTCTCTGCCTGCCGCACCAATCGCTTCCTCCACACCCCTCAACAATTGCAAAGCAGAAAACCTCTCCGAGGCTATTGGGACACAGGGGTCAAGTGCACTCAGAGGTGTAGGGGGGAATTTGGATAGGAAAACGCACGAGTGTGTCTACTGCCACAAACGATTTGATAGGCCATCTCTTCTCATTCGACATGTACGTATCCATACCGGGGAGAGACCATTTGCATGTTCACATTGCAGTAGTCGTTTCACCACCAAGAGTGCATTGGTGGATCACGAACGCACACACACTAGGGAGAGACCGTACACATGCAAGTACTGTGGCAAGGCATTCCATGCTGCATCGAACTGCTGCAATCACGTGAAGAAAATACACATGAGGGTAAGTGTGGTATATCTCGTCTCCTAATTCTCCTAATTCTCACAACTCTCTTCACTTTCCAGGTACTCAGTCACAAGTGCGCCGAGTGTGGAGCAGGTTTCTTGACACCGGGTCATCTAGAACGCCATAGGTATATTCACACTGGGAACTTTCCCTTTGTTTGTCAAGTTTGCGCCAAAGGCTTCCCCACCGAGCTTCGATTGAGGAGCCATGAGTATGTTCACACCGAGAAGAAGCCCCACAACTGTCACTATTGCCCAAGTGCTTTCACTACTAAGGCCTCACTTAAAATGCACACCAGTCGCAAGCATGGTAAGCTTTCCGTGCATCCCAGCATTTCCCAACACCCTGCAGCAACAGCATCATCATCAGATGGGAGAAGCAATGAAGAGTTTGCAGTTGGAGAAGGCGATGTGCAACGTGCAAGTGGGCCAAATCCTCCACACGAGAACTACACATCAGATGTCCCAACTGGCGGCTCTAACACCATCCAAGCTCCTATCCAAATGAGTAATTGTCCACCTTTTCACTTGAATTAATGCAATGTGGCCTTTCTTCCAACTCACCTCCACACTTTCTTTCAGCTCGCTTACTCCACTCGGAGGGTGATGCGTCGACTTCGTCTTCATTTCAAAATGCCTCTCAGCCTATTCCCTTTCAGGAAGAAGAAGAAGAAGAAGATGATGATGGTGATGATTACCGTTTGTAGAAGTTTCCAACTAGGAGATGGGTTCACTCTAGTTAGATTAAGTATCTAGGTCATAGCACAGTAGTGATATATGTAGTGAGTTGAGTCAAATTCCAATCACGTCATAGGAGCTTTCCCTCACCTACTATGTAGAAGGTCTTTCAACTTCTTGAGGAGATCAAAAATGAGCCTTTCAAATACCTAGTTCTTAGGCTTTAATAAATTAATAAATTCTAGCGATTCTGCTACTCAGCTCAGGTTATAAGTAGTTACATCAAATTTTATTCTTTGTCATTTTTAGTGGGCATAAAATACGTTGTGACATTGTTTAGCTTCAAGAACAACCCTTCGTCGGACATAGTAACGTTGATGTTTGCATGCTTGTTAGGAGGACTTTATTACATTTCAACTTGTAGTAGATTGCAAACACACAAAATCATCATTGGAATATTCGCACAAATTTCGAGTCATACCCCCTAGAGTTGATTGTTAATTTAATTTTAATTAGCAGGAAAACAGTCTGTTGTCCTCTTTTTCCACTTTTAAGCACCAATGCAATCGGCGAAGTATCCGCGACCTCTCAATTATGGGAGGAGGACGACCAACAATAAAGTTACTGCATTTAGGGATTCACGAAGACCAGTTCCGACTCCTATATTACCTCCAATACTTTTCAATCAACTCAATCGTATAAATACATTCACTCGGCGATTATTTGCATCCATCTGTAAGTGCAGACACCTTAGTTGGAAATGAATGGAAACCTTCAATATTATTGTTTTGAATCGTTTTTTTTCCATTTCAGATGCTCACACGTACCCATGGCCCTTTTCAGGGTCCTTTTCCACAGCGAAAGCCAACTCCCACCTCATCGTGGTGCTGTGGTGAAACTGCTAATGTATGGAGCATTGAGTGCTTGCCACTTTCTTCCAGCATTAGTTGACCAAGAGGAGTGGCTGCGAAAATCGATATAATCTCCTTTCAACAGAAACCAGATATGACTGATAATAGGGCCATTTGATAGGACACTAAGCACACAGACATCCAGCACAGATTATAATCCTGGAATTAATTGATCTGAAATGGGGTATTTACTGAAGGCCACATATGTGTGATATCGAATTTGGGAAAAATATTACTAGGTATTAAGTAATATTAATATGAAATAGTTATAATTTACAATGTTCAAATATATATTGTGGAGAGTACAATAATAGACACCTAACTTGCAATATTAAGTTCCTATTTAAGCTGAATTGTGAAATGAGGCTTGGGTAGATTAAATGTTAAGAATACAATTTGGCTTGAGAAATTCGCTATTCAGTTCTATCCGTTCATTTCAATACTAGCCTACAACTGAGTTTCTAATTCATCCTATTGAATGAATATTCTGTCCAATATTTCCCTGTCAAACCTCAAATAAATTAACATTGTGGATACATACGTACATATACACAAATATTTCATAAGCATCTGATCGGAGAGATGCCTAACATTTTCAGTTTGCAGACAGAAATAATTAATTTCTGTTGGTTGTGTTTGGACAAGTTAATCGATTCATCCTTTCTCAATAACTATCCCGTTTCATTCAAAGGTGAATCTGTACTCCTATCTTTACACACGCACACACACACAACCATAACCGCCACTTCTCCACTCGTACGCTTCACTTCTGACCCATCTCCCTCACCCTTGGTCAATTCAATACATTTTGGCCCACACAACTCTTAGCACTCCACATTTTGGAGCCTTGGCTGCCAACACCCACATCTATTACCTTGTCCATCAAACCACTGGCATTGTGGATATCCGCTCTTGTGCACAACAATGGCTCCAACAGCTACCTCTTAGCCATCAACACGTTGAAGTTGTTAGTTCACGTGTGTGAGTGAGTAGAGGAGATTTTGATGATGTTCAACGATCAGTTAATTTGTCCATCAATCTCTCACCTCCCATAATTCGAAGGCGGTCCTAAGCCCACAATACACTTGTGTGCTAGATAACTTGAATGAACGCCTTCCTAAAGCCACAATGAAACCATAGCCGGCATTAAAGATCCGAGTTTATTTAAATAAATGGAATTTCGATGGAGATAGGTTGGAGATAGGTAGCTATGACTGATATGCAACCTGTCAATATTTAAATGCAATGAAATTTGAAATTGAATCTGGCCCAAGAAACTAGGTACCACTGAATGCTATATTAGTAGAAAGTCGCTTTGTAGTTTTGAAAACAAGTGTTGAACACTCGCTTTTTCATTCTAGTCTCTACTAGTCATTGGCATTCACGTGGTCCAAGTCGGTCCTTATTAGAGCCACTCAATACAAAAGCCATAGCGTTCATTTGATGTATGAAGGATGGAAATGAATGTGAAGAAGTACACAAATTAGAGGAGGCGAGTTGAAGGGATCATCTTTCCCTCCAATAACCACAGTCCTCCTCTTCAACAATTAACTTGAAGATGGGTTTATATCTCAATCTGCCGACTTGTTACTGAAATACCACCATTGAGTAAGGTCAGAACTTCTTATGCTCTAGATGTCTTTAGCAACTTTATTTTGGAATAACAGCTGAGTTTGAAAATATAACTTGAATCATTTGAGAATGTAAGAACTGGATCTTCGCAAGGTTGAAAGGACGAGTGACAAGCGTTCTCAAGTATAGGGAGTCTATTGAAGGTCCCCGAGGAAAATACGCTCGTTTTCATGCATAACTTTGTCCTAAAATGAAAACACCAAGTGTGCAAATAACCCATAAATTGAGTTTTCCACATTTTTCACTTTAACGCAAACAACATATCTACTAACCAGTCTCAAGGGTATTTGCTATGCTACTAGTATACTTTGACTTTCATTCAAAATGAATCAATTCGAGTGCAAATGGCGATTTGACAGGCTAAGTGCTTGAAACGCAATTCTGTGGAAAATTTCATCCCTTTCTTTCTTTCTTTCTTCGGTCTCACCCCAAGTTGTCGACACACTAATAAGCTATAATTTCATGGTCATACTGCCTGTTCCAAATCTATTTGAATCAAAGTACCATCAAGTCAGAAGGAGCCTAAATTGCACATTATTCAGTTCTTTCAGTCACTTCACAAATGAATTGAAGAACCTAGGCACTGCAATTAGCGATAACTAATACTTGTGCTTGTGGGGTTCATGTTTCAGCACAATCTACCAGCTAGTCACATTTTCCTTCATTAGAGAACCCAACGTATAACTCTTGCCTCTTCCTGTTCAGATTATGCTTTAACGTATTGTTATCATAAAGACTGCGAATTTTAGCACCGAGTTCTAACTCTAGAGTATGCAGATTGGCAGGTCCTTATAACTGAAACTTAATAAATGCACGTATTTTGCACATTCAAACTGAATCTATCGATTTGGCATTTGTTCAACTCGTTATCAGCTTAAAGATAGTTCAGACTGATTTATTTACAATGACATTTGAATAAAGTAAAGCTTCTAGACCTACGTCTGTGAGCTCTTTCCTAAGTAGATCTAACATTTGGATTCGTGACTGGTGGTTGGAGATATCTTCAATTAGCTTTACGGGCTCCTGTCGTAAATCCAACATGCTCCGACTTGGGCAATCCTGATATTTGGCTAAAAGATATAAAGGAGGGCGAAATAATTACAAAACATTGTATAGTTCCCGATATCGATTTCAAGCCAGTAGCAGACAGATACTATGCAACCTTAGGTCATGGGAGGAAGTGCCATTCGTATATCAGTCCAATCATGATTTGCCACAGCGGAGATGCAATCCGTTTAACGCCAATAAATATTTTCAAATCCTCCGATGGTGTTGTAAATAGTTTCCAATTATGCCAATAAATGCAATGTGTCGTAACACTTCTGTCTTCTTCCTCTAGGGCTGAGTCAGCCGGACCCTTGCAACATCCACCAAACTCAGCATTACATACAAGTTAACGCTATCATCCAAGCTATGTTTATATATATATATATATATATATATATATATACATGTGGTTTGAAGTTCAGATTTTACGAAGTGTTTCTGAAAGATAGCAGGCTATTGTGGAAGGATGTTAATCGTTCCAGCAAAAGTCACTTATATCCCAATTAAGTACGCAAGTAGTTTATTTTTCTTTGGATAGCATAACGTATTATCAGATCGTGGATAGAAATCTCATCCAAATTAAGGCAAGTGGACTAAGGAATAAAGTAAAATTGAAAGTCCAATCAAGATGATTTTCATTGAACACTTTTAGAGCAATGGTGATGGTATTCGACTAAGTGGATGCATAGTAAGATATGGCCTATGTGGTTCTTCGTCTTCTTCCTCTTCCTCTTCCTCTTCTACTTCTTCTTCGAAAGTCCCTTTTCATACCAACGTTGCGAATGACATTTCCATAAGCGGCGTTTTATTAAATTCAAGCCAACAAAATGGGAATACTTATAGCACCTGACTATCGTTATGATCATGGAATAGCCACCTCGTGGATACTACAATAGCATAGCATTCTTTATGAAGACCATTAGCATCCAATAAAGAGCATTGTTTCTTCCTGCCCACATCTTAGAAGACGGCGTTTTAAGTACTTTCCAACAGGATTCAATACTGTCGGCAGTTTTGGGTCATGACAAACCTGCCAAATCAAACTATATTGGCGCATTTGTTGAGATTTGCCTTAGCCATGAATATGTGTGAATCTTCATTTTACTTTCATGGGTACCTGAAGACTGGTGAGAAATTTTTGCATAAAGGAATAAAAAAGATTTATTTTTTCTAGAAATCTAAATGTGACGTTTCCATTGGTGATGTTTGTCTGTGGATTGTCTCAGAGAATTCCACTAATCCACTTCTTCACATATTATGGCTCTGAGAGAGTTTAAGTCTAATGTTAGCATTGTGGTAGCATTAAAGAGCACCATAAGTCAACTGTTATCGGACACCACAAGTGCTTTTGTGACAAGAGAATAGTTTTCAAAATGATCTTGACAAGCGACCAATGAGGATATTTTAAATCAATTATGAATGTCATATTAGTGAATGCTGCTGCTGCTGCTGCTGCTGCTTTATTAGTCAATTCTTCTTCTCGTCCATCCACTTCGTCTGATCCCTTACAAAGAAGCAACTCCTTGCTTTGCAAGTCGTCCCTGAAGCGAATATATTTATCTATATATTTATTTATTGATATTTATATATCCATACTCATATTTTGTATGAGACTTATAGCACGATTATAGTAACTTGCGCAAACCTGACAAAATCCAAGTGATGCTGTGTCTCCGTTAGTTTAATCTCATTCAAATGCAGTTGGTGCGTACGCTCATCTAGAGCATGACGTTCAATAAGAAAAGCATCTTTAGCACTCTCCAGTTCCTCTTTAAGCTAAAATTGCAAATATGAGCAATAGATATGCGCATGGGAAAAGTGTCAGATAAAATATGTTAGCTGTTGGGTGGTAGAAAGCCTTAAATACACTGTAGGTATGCCTTTTAGTCATTTCTATGCTACCTCACTATACTCGAATATAAATAATAACTCCAACGATCTATCAAGGAAATGTGCTGGAAGTGAATGAATTCTGTTGGAACATCTTTAAGTTCTTACCGCAGAGAGAGAGAGATAGAGTGAGAGGGAGAGAGCGAGCATGCGTGGAAACTTGCAGGTCAAGATTTATGCCCTCAAGATATTTTATAGTTGCCAAGGAAATTAAAACACGAGGCCTTGAATAACAGCACACAAGAACAACTTGTAAGATTTGTTAATGTAAATACAAATGTCCAAACCATCCACCATTTCAACTTACTACATGTTTTCGACAAAACACGCAAGAAAAGAATTCAAACTCTGATCGTAAATCAGTCTACCATTACATAATACACTCATGTATGGTGAAATGTTTTCGAGAAAAAGACATGATAAGTACTTAAGATGGAGGCTACTGAACTCAATAATTAAAATGGAAGCAAGCCTCGATGTACAGTTGAACATGCAAATGATTGTTAATTTGGAAGAATGGCCTTCAATGAGCATGTGACAAAACACAGCAATTATTTGGTAAAAGTAAACGAAAATAACCACGATTTCGCTTGGCATTAAACGTACAGAGGCGACCAGCTCATGAAATTTCAGCATGATCAAGTGCGCAACTCGAGTCGATTTAGGAAATTCGACACAAATTCCCAAAACTCTGATATGAATCGTCATGTTCATTTGAATATCAAAGCTTTCATTCCACGTGCACTATAGTGAATCGCAATGTAAAGGAATTAATGTTGCTTCAAAGTGAGTAATAGCAATCATTTAAAATAGAGGCAATGACTACTAAAACTGTGGGAGAATTTTCGAGTTATCTATCTGAATTATTTGCAGCCAAAACATCACATTTATGACCTCGTTCAAAACGACACCCAAGCTAAGGTTGGAGGTATGGTTAATTATTTGAACTACGGCATGGAAACTATTCGTTTGGCAAACAAATCGTCATCAATCACAAATTTTTGGGAAAACTCCAGCCCCCTCAACATTCCATGCAATTGGAAAATATAAGGCAGACTCAAAGCACAAATCACAATCTGTCTCAGACCAGCATTCTTTGGGTTTCGGGCCTCCCTTAACGAACATTTTGTAAATAAATTGGTACTCATAGTATCTTCGTGCGACGAAAAGTCCACCAATAATTATTCAAATTTGTACCAAATGTGTAGGTCTTACCCAATTTATGATATATCTGCAAAATGGCCAGAAATCATAAACTCAGTCAGGAGAAATTTCACTGAAGACTGAGTTGAATCACGTCACAACTTTTTGCATTCCAAAGTAATTGATTTTAACGATGATTGACTTATGAAGTACCAATCACTACAAACCCTACAACAAACGGATTGCATCTCCGCTGTGGCAAATCATGATTGGACTGATATACGAATGGCACTTCCTCCCATGACCTAAGGTTGCATAGTATCTGTCTGCTACTGGCTTGAAATCGATATCGAGAACTATACAATGTTTTGTAATTATTTCGCCCTCCTTTATATCTTTTAGCCAAATATCAGGATTGGCCAAGTCGAAGCATGTTGGATTTACGACAGGAGCCCGTAAAGCTAATTGAAGATATCTCCAACCACCAGTCACGAATCCAAATGTTAGATCTACTTAGGAAAGAGCTCACAGACGTAGGTCTAGAAGCTTTACTTTATTCAAATGTCATTGTAAATAAATCAGTCTGAACTATCTTTAAGCTGATAACGAGTTGAACAAATGCCAAATCGATAGATTCAGTTTGAATGTGCAAAATACGTGCATTTATTAAGTTTCAGTTATAAGGACCTGCCAATCTGCATACTCTAGAGTTAGAACTCGGTGCTAAAATTCGCAGTCTTTATGATAACAATACGTTAAAGCATAATCTGAACAGGAAGAGGCAAGAGTTATACGTTGGGTTCTCTAATGAAGGAAAATGTGACTAGCTGGTAGATTGTGCTGAAACATGAACCCCACAAGCACAAGTATTAGTTATCGCTAATTGCAGTGCCTAGGTTCTTCAATTCATTTGTGAAGTGACTGAAAGAACTGAATAATGTGCAATTTAGGCTCCTTCTGACTTGATGGTACTTTGATTCAAATAGATTTGGAACAGGCAGTATGACCATGAAATTATAGCTTATTAGTGTGTCGACAACTTGGGGTGAGACCGAAGAAAGAAAGAAAGAAAGGGATGAAATTTTCCACAGAATTGCGTTTCAAGCACTTAGCCTGTCAAATCGCCATTTGCACTCGAATTGATTCATTTTGAATGAAAGTCAAAGTATACTAGTAGCATAGCAAATACCCTTGAGACTGGTTAGTAGATATGTTGTTTGCGTTAAAGTGAAAAATGTGGAAAACTCAATTTATGGGTTATTTGCACACTTGGTGTTTTCATTTTAGGACAAAGTTATGCATGAAAACGAGCGTATTTTCCTCGGGGACCTTCAATAGACTCCCTATACTTGAGAACGCTTGTCCCTCGTCTTTTCAACCTTGCAAAGATCCAGTTCTTACATTCTCAAATGATTCAAGTTATATTTTCAAACTCAGCTGTTATTCCAAAATAAAGTTGCTAAAGACATCTAGAGCATAAGAAGTTCTGACCTTACTCAATGGTGGTATTTCAGTAACAAGTCGGCAGATTGAGATATAAACCCATCTTCAAGTTAATTGTTGAAGAGGAGGACTGTGGTTATTGGAGGGAAAGATGATCCCTTCAACTCGCCTCCTCTAATTTGTGTACTTCTTCACATTCATTTCCATCCTTCATACATCAAATGAACGCTATGGCTTTTGTATTGAGTGGCTCTAATAAGGACCGACTTGGACCACGTGAATGCCAATGACTAGTAGAGACTAGAATGAAAAAGCGAGTGTTCAACACTTGTTTTCAAAACTACAAAGCGACTTTCCACTAATATAGCATTCAGTGGTACCTAGTTTCAAAAATGTGGAGTGCTAAGAGTTGTGTGGGCCAAAATGTATTGAATTGACCAAGGGTGAGGGAGATGGGTCAGAAGTGAAGCGTACGAGTGGAGAAGTGGCGGTTATGGTTGTGTGTGTGTGCGTGTGTGAAGATAGGAGTACAGATTCACCTTTGAATGAAACGGGATAGTTATTGAGAAAGGATGAATCGATTAACTTGTCCAAACACAACCAACAGAAATTAATTATTTCTGTCTGCAAACTGAAAATGTTAGGCATCTCTCCGATCAGATGCTTATGAAATATTTGTGTATATGTACGTATGTATCCACAATGTTAATTTATTTGAGGTTTGACAGGGAAATATTGGACAGAATATTCATTCAATAGGATGAATTAGAAACTCAGTTGTAGGCTAGTATTGAAATGAACGGATAGAACTGAATAGCGAATTTCTCAAGCCAAATTGTATTCTTAACATTTAATCTACCCAAGCCTCATTTCACAATTCAGCTTAAATAGGAACTTAATATTGCAAGTTAGGTGTCTATTATTGTACTCTCCACAATATATATTTGAACATTGTAAATTATAACTATTTCATATTAATATTACTTAATACCTAGTAATATTTTTCCCAAATTCGATACCACACATATGTGGCCTTCAGTAAATACCCCATTTCAGACCAATTAATTCCAGGATTATAATCTGTGCTGGATGTCTGTGTGCTTAGTGTCCTATCAAATGGCCCTATTATCAGTCATATCTGGTTTCTGTTGAAAGGAGATTATATCGATTTTCGCAGCCACTCCTCTTGGCCAACTAATGCTGGAAGAAAGTGGCAAGCACTCAATGCTCCATACATTAGCAGTTTCACCACAGCACCACGATGAGGTGGGAGTTGGCTTTCGCTGTGGAAAAGGACCCTGAAAAGGGCCATGGGTACGTGTGAGCATCTGAAATGGAAAAAAAACGATTCAAAACAATAATATTGAAGGTTTCCGTTCATTTCCAACTAAGGTGTCTGCACTTACAGATGGATGCAAATAATCGCCGAGTGAATGTATTTATACGATTGAGTTGATTGAAAAGTATTGGAGGTAATATAGGAGTCGGAACTGGTCTTCGTGAATCCCTAAATGCAGTAACTTTATTGTTGGTCGTCCTCCTCCCATAATTGAGAGGTCGCGGATACTTCGCCGATTGCATTGGTGCTTAAAAGTGGAAAAAGAGGACAACAGACTGTTTTCCTGCTAATTAAAATTAAATTAACAATCAACTCTAGGGGGTATGACTCGAAATTTGTGCGAATATTCCAATGATGATTTTGTGTGTTTGCAATCTACTACAAGTTGAAATGTAATAAAGTCCTCCTAACAAGCATGCAAACATCAACGTTACTATGTCCGACGAAGGGTTGTTCTTGAAGCTAAACAATGTCACAACGTATTTTATGCCCACTAAAAATGACAAAGAATAAAATTTGATGTAACTACTTATAACCTGAGCTGAGTAGCAGAATCGCTAGAATTTATTAATTTATTAAAGCCTAAGAACTAGGTATTTGAAAGGCTCATTTTTGATCTCCTCAAGAAGTTGAAAGACCTTCTACATAGTAGGTGAGGGAAAGCTCCTATGACGTGATTGGAATTTGACTCAACTCACTACATATATCACTACTGTGCTATGACCTAGATACTTAATCTAACTAGAGTGAACCCATCTCCTAGTTGGAAACTTCTACAAACGGTAATCATCACCATCATCATCTTCTTCTTCTTCTTCTTCCTGAAAGGGAATAGGCTGAGAGGCATTTTGAAATGAAGACGAAGTCGACGCATCACCCTCCGAGTGGAGTAAGCGAGCTGAAAGAAAGTGTGGAGGTGAGTTGGAAGAAAGGCCACATTGCATTAATTCAAGTGAAAAGGTGGACAATTACTCATTTGGATAGGAGCTTGGATGGTGTTAGAGCCGCCAGTTGGGACATCTGATGTGTAGTTCTCGTGTGGAGGATTTGGCCCACTTGCACGTTGCACATCGCCTTCTCCAACTGCAAACTCTTCATTGCTTCTCCCATCTGATGATGATGCTGTTGCTGCAGGGTGTTGGGAAATGCTGGGATGCACGGAAAGCTTACCATGCTTGCGACTGGTGTGCATTTTAAGTGAGGCCTTAGTAGTGAAAGCACTTGGGCAATAGTGACAGTTGTGGGGCTTCTTCTCGGTGTGAACATACTCATGGCTCCTCAATCGAAGCTCGGTGGGGAAGCCTTTGGCGCAAACTTGACAAACAAAGGGAAAGTTCCCAGTGTGAATATACCTATGGCGTTCTAGATGACCCGGTGTCAAGAAACCTGCTCCACACTCGGCGCACTTGTGACTGAGTACCTGGAAAGTGAAGAGAGTTGTGAGAATTAGGAGAATTAGGAGACGAGATATACCACACTTACCCTCATGTGTATTTTCTTCACGTGATTGCAGCAGTTCGATGCAGCATGGAATGCCTTGCCACAGTACTTGCATGTGTACGGTCTCTCCCTAGTGTGTGTGCGTTCGTGATCCACCAATGCACTCTTGGTGGTGAAACGACTACTGCAATGTGAACATGCAAATGGTCTCTCCCCGGTATGGATACGTACATGTCGAATGAGAAGAGATGGCCTATCAAATCGTTTGTGGCAGTAGACACACTCGTGCGTTTTCCTATCCAAATTCCCCCCTACACCTCTGAGTGCACTTGACCCCTGTGTCCCAATAGCCTCGGAGAGGTTTTCTGCTTTGCAATTGTTGAGGGGTGTGGAGGAAGCGATTGGTGCGGCAGGCAGAGACCTCTGGCGAGATGGTGAGGGCTTTAACTCAGTAGGCCGACCTCCCTCAATTGGCGACGTGTTTTCTTGATTGTCTGGGGGCGGACCTTCTTGAGTCGTGGTGCTTGCCGTTTCAAATCCACTGTCAGTCTGAGTCGACTGATCTTGCACTGAATACTTGCCACTCCTACGCCTTGCTTCTCTTTCACCTCCTGGAGGCGTGCGGACCACGGTGTTGTCCATCTCCGTTTCCGACTAGAGACGAAGAACACATTCACTCATCAGCTCCAAATTGGTTCTAATAAATGTCAATGTCCACTATAATTGCCTTATTCAATCACACGCACACACACAGAGAGCGGGGGAGAGAGAGACTACTAGTAATATTGAAGTTGGATCTACTTAGATTTAGATTTTATTTTGAAATGCAATCCTAATCAAATTGCTCAGACCTGCCATCGATTGAAATTACCACAAGGCACGCAATCAATCAACTTGGTGAACAGATTCGAATAACGAATGACATCCATTAAAGCGATGTTCATTGGGTAAACTCGCAGTTAAAGAACAATAATTCATTATCGCAACTCTCTGCTCTCTATGAGAATGAGGACTACAATTGATAAAATATTCAAAGGTGCAAATAGGGAAAATTGCTGATAGTGAACTTAAACAACATTAGGTTCAAGTTTCGCTAGAGTTTCTCAACATAAACCGAGAGCGTATGCGTTTCACTTTTTGTCACACAATGGTAAAGTAAATGCGCGTGTGTGTGTGTGTGTGTGCGTGTAGGACGAGGTGATGTCAAATGAAGTGAGCAGAGTTAATGAGAGTGAAGTGGACATTTCGGTGAACAGGCAGTGTATATTTGGCATACAAGTTATCTACATTGTCTTTCACAAACGCCTCCTCAAATACAAAGTATGGTCTCCTCGCAATCTTCTCTCCCTCTAGCAAACAACTTTGCCGGTGTTCAGAATTAATATAAACACCCTCTCAATGGTTTACATATACAACAATCTGTACTCCAATTATTGGCTTTGCACTTATCATGCCTTCATCCACTTTAGACACCATTTCCCCTCTTTCTCTTCTATCCCACTACTTGCATCAAAATAATGTTTTGGGGACAGAGAAACGCATGAAAGAATGATGGGGATTCCTAAATTGTCCAGATTCTATTTTCTCTGTTTGCCTAATAAAGTGGTCAGGTTGTATTGGAAATCCACATTCCCAACCAATACCCACTATGCTTCCACTGGTTCATTGATAAAACAAGTACAGTAATACAGTGCACTCACGTGAGAGGCCTCGTAGACAACAGGCGGTGGAGAATCGGGTAAATCCAAGAATACTCCTAATCATGAAGCTCTTTCCGCTTGCAACCGTGTTCTTGGGCTTTGGGCTGATCTCCGCTTGCTCCTAAAATACAATACAGCCAGTCATCCAATCTCACATTTGTTTGGATCCCAAATTGATTCCAAATGGACCAGTGTGCAGATAAACTAATAGTTGGTTAGGAAGATTGGCATTTGCACCTACCCGCCCGAAGCACGAGTATCATGGGTTTAGAACAAACAGCAGCTGACAATACTCAATCAGATCCATACATGTCTTCTATTTCTAACTCTTAGAACAAATTCATCGAAATTATGCTAGTATATAACGGCATTATTATAACGGCTGAGGTAGATTCAATGACAATTGAACACTGGCTCTGTGGAAGTGTATACTCCTCGACTAATATCTTACGAGCGATTGATATTAGCTCTGGTGGAGGAAAGTGAAGCAATAGAGATGAAGGAGGAGGTGGAGGAGGAGGAGAAGGAGCTGGAGGAGGAGAAAGAGGTGAAATGATTGTGGATATTAGGTGGATTGATGAATGCCACTGGAGAGAATGAATACCTACACTAAAAAACCGAATTTTTTGAAATGATCGAACTGCAAGGCGGTGCTAATTAGGAGTCAAAGGTTAAGTGAGAAAAGGACACAAATTTTATTGTAAACGTTAATGGAGGAAGCATTCGTCCCAAGTGACACGGACTTGCGAATTAGACGAAGACTTCACATGCATTGAGTTTCTAATCTCCGATGTGGAACAATTTTCCCAATAAGTGTGCTACAGCAATATTGGACTTGAGTCAAATATGACTAAAGCGAATCTTTCACTGCAATGATTAATGGATCTGCGATTGTAGATATGTAAGCACCATGAGTAGTTAGAGAGAAAGCCCTCCAGTTCATTTCTATGACTCTGGTGTCGTACACAACTACTTGTCATCCAACTGCAACAAATTGGAGCAGATTCTCGTGGCATAAGGAGCATGGCTATGGAGGGCGGCTTTCTATGCAATTCACGTTGGTTCATTCACAACACACTTTCACTTCTACTTCCCATTTCAACTCCCCACCCATGGACTTTCTTCCACCCTTCCTCTTAATCAATGCACTTCTTGCTAACACTGACCTCAACTGGCCACATCGG
>LR215993.1:18051227-18344775 GCA_000469805.3 Hymenolepis microstoma | reverse complement strand
TTGAACACTGGCTCTGCGAAAGTGTGTACTCCTCGACTAATATCTTACGAGCGATTGATATTAGCTCTGGTGGAGGAACGTGAAGCAATAGAGATGGAGGAGGAGGAGGTGGAGGATATTAGGTGGATTGATGAATGCCACTGGAGAGAATGAACACTTTTACTAAAAGCCAAATGTATTGAAACGATGGAACTGCAAGTCGGTGCTCATAAGCAATCAAGGTTTTAGTGAGAAAAGGGCACAAATTATATTGTAAACGTTAATGGAGGAAGCATTCGTCCCAAGTGACACGGACATGCGGATTAGACGAAGACTTCACATGCATTGAGTTTCTAGTCTCCATGTAGAACAAATTTAACAATAAGTGTGCTACAGCAATATTGGATTTGAGTCAAATATACTAAAGGGAATCTTTCACCGCAATGATTAATGGATCTGCAATTGTAGATATGTAAGCACCATGAGTAGTTAGAGAGAAAGCCCTCCAGTTCATTTCTATGACTCTGGTGTCGTACACAACTACTTGTCATCCAACTGCAACAAATTGGACCAGATTCTCGTGGCATAAGGAGCATGGCTATGGAGGGCGGCTTTCTATGCAATTCACGTTGGTTCATTCACAACACACTTTCACTTCTACTTCCCATTTCAACTCCCCACCCATGGACTTTCTTCCACCCTCCCTCTTAATCAATGCACTTCTTGCTAACACTGACCTCCAACTGGCCACATCGGATCATGCCGTCATTTCGTAACTCACACAAACACATATTCGATCATCAAAATGCAAACGAATTCTCATCTAGGTATCATCATTATATGGCGTTCCGGCAGCACGTAAATTCTCTGTCTCTCCTCAACTATTTCTCCTGTTTTCAAGCCTTTCTCTTTCCAATGCACAATTTAAATCGCTTCCTCTCTTCTAACCATTCTATGATATTACCTTTGCATTCAAGCATTAAAAAGAGGAGGAGAGAAAGAGGTGAGGGCACTCACGTTAGAAGACTCATGAACAGGAGGTGGTGAATCTGGTAATCCGAGAATCTCCTTAATTGTAAAACCGACTGTGTGCATTACCACTGATGAGTGAGTTGGTTGTCGCATGTTGTGTAATAGTAGTTCACTATGATCTTCCTCAAATCTGATTGGCCTATGAAGGACCTATCAGAGCGAGCAATAAAACGCGAACCTTATGCACCAACCGAATGAAAATAGGTTCATACTCTTATTGGCCAATCAGCAACCACTTCTCCGAGAATCACACTGATTAGCATAGACAATTTCAATTGCGCATACAACATATTCCATACTTGTATGGAAAAGTAAATGGAAAAGAAAGAGTTCGACTCTCGATGGAAGAACACGTTAATTGGAGTGTAATTTTAAAATTTTCAAACATTCTGCCTGAATCTGAATAATAACGCGAATGAATCAATTGGAGCATATATTCTTGCTCACCTTTTAATTCCAATGTTGACAGACATCCACAACATGCCTGTGGAATTAGATCTCATTCAATTAGATCCACTCGATCACGTAATTCGATTAGTAGTCAATAGTAATGCGATTATGATGTGCAAATATTAATAATATAGTGGGATAATTAATCTTCAACAGTCAATTAACTACAACTTAGATGGTGAATTAGTTTTCTTGGAATTCAGTTTTCAAGGCTCCCTAGGTGCTAGATCGCTATAAATCTAAAAGACAAAATTCGGAATAAGTGGTGAGGTCACCAATTGACAGGAAATAGCAACCGGTTGGGACAAAATTGAATCAACTTATCAAGAGGAGATATGGCATAGCAAGAGAAGTTGTGTCAAAATGTGCTAATTCACTTAGAAGAAGTAGAAGAAGAAGAAGAAGAAGAAGATGATGATGATGATGATGAATCATTTTTCAAAATTGCCATTTGTGTTGAGAGGCCTTAAATTTTCCGATGGAACTTGGTTTTAAGAACCCACACCAATTTTTACACTTTGACATTGCATTCTAACTGGGCAAAATTGTAAAAAAATGAAAGGCCAAACATCTAGAGTCCGAAATTTTGCAAAATAACTCACATATTTATGTCGCTTGCACCAACAACGCGGAAATCGATTGAAAAATTTATATTCCACTCAAGTCAATACTTCGAAGATAAATAAAACACGAGGCCTTGAATAACAGCACACAAGAACAACTTGTAAGATTTGTTAATGTCAATACAAATGTCCAAACAATCCACCATTTCAACTTACTACATGTTTTTTCGACAAAAAACGCAAGAAAAGAATTCATACTCTGATCGTAAATCAGTCTACCATTACATAATACACTCATGTATGGTGAAATGTTTTCGAGAAAAAGACATGATAATCACTTAAGATGGAGGCTACTGAACTCAATAATTAAAATGGAAGCAAGCCTCGATGTACAGTTGAACATGCAAATGATTGTTAATTTGGAAGAATGGCCTTCAATGAGCATGTGACAAACACAGCAATTATTTGGTAAAAGTAAACGAAAATAACCACGATTTCGCTTGGCATTAAACGTACAGAGGCGACCAGCTCATGAAATTTCAGCATGATCAAGTGCGCAACTCGAGTCGATTTAGGAAATTCGACACAAATTCCTGAAACTCTGATATGAATCGTCATGTTCATTTGAATATCAAAGCTTTCATTCCACGTGCACTATAGTGAATCGCAATGTAAAGGAATTAATGTTGCTTCAAAGTGAGTAATAGCAATCATTTAAAATAGAGGCAATGACTACTAAAACTGTGGGAGAATTTTCAAGTTATCTATCTGAATTATTTGCAGCCAAAACATCACATTTATGACCTCGTTCAAAACGACACCCAAGCTAAGGTTGGAGGTATGGTTAATTATTTGAACTACGGCATGGAAACTATTCGTTTGGCAAACAAATCGTCATCAATCACAAATTTTTGGGAAAACTCCAGCCCCCTCAACATTCCATGCAATTGGAAAATATAAGGCAGACTCAAAGCACAAATCACAATCTGTCTCAGACCAGCATTCTTTGGGTTTCGGGCCTCCCTTAACGAACATTTTGTAAATAAATTGGTACTCATAGTATCTTCGTGCGACGAAAAGTCCACCAATAATTATTCAAATTTGTACCAAATGTGTAGGTCTTACCCAATTTATGATATATCTGCAAAATGGCCAGAAATCATAAACTCAGTCAGGAGAAATTTCACTGAAGACTGAGTTGAATCACGTCACAACTTTTTGCATTCCAAAGTGATTGATTTTAACGATGATTGACTTATGAAGTACCAATCACTACAAACCCTCCAACAACGCGTTCTCCATGTTCCGACAACTTGTAAGTCAATTGGCATAATGACAACGATAGAGATAGTCTAACTTTGCCAATGCTTGCTAGAGGCAACATCAATAATCCACCATAGCCCCTCTGCTAGTCATATGATTAATGGGACAGGCGATTGTGAAGTACCTTGTCATTGACCTATTTACTTCTTTGTTTATGCTTATCAATGACTCTCAACAGGGTGTTCGATTGTTTGACAGTGGATAATTTTCATGATGTTGGTTCCATTTGAAAAGTATGAGGACACTATTGATTGACGTTTGGATCGCAAGGACTGCTTAAGAAGCTGTTTCGAATTTCACAATTTCTTCCTGCTAAGTAGAAAAGCACGCTTACTTGGATGAGCTTCAGTGAATTATGCTGTGTCCACTCTATGAATGATCTAATGCCCTTGCTCTTGGAAGCACAAAAGTTCCAATGCATCTCTGAATGTATCGGAATAACTAAAACTAACTGAATTCTGTTTTAAGCAAACAAAATCAAAAGAGGAGAGAGAGAGACAGAGAGGGAGAGAGCGTGTGTGTGAAATTGCCAAACCACAAAGTGAAATATGGAGAACTCAACGTAAATGGTACCAATTCGAATGATATTAAATCCCGATAAGGATTTAGCTGCATTGTGGATAATGCTTCCATAGTGCGCACAGAATCATAAGTCTCCGTTTTCGACCTAATCTCATTTATCGCAACTTAATAATCCGCTAAGCGGCAGAACCTTATTCATTCACACATCCTACGGAGTGTTACTCATTAAGATATAATAAAGGGTTGATGAAAAGGAAGTTATTTATTGGAGGGTTGGAGTAGAAGTGGACGTTGTGGTTGATAGGCTGTGAGACAAGAGTGGGCAGTACTTTAGTTTGGGGGAAGCGGAGAAGAGGAAAACAATGTGTGAAGAGAAATTATATTTTCAATATAAGAAGAAGGCATAAGCAGCAAAGGAACACGAGAAGCCAGGACAGAGCAGATTCAATAGGAGTACATGCGAATGTCATCGTTTCGAAAACACCGACTTCCAAGTTGCCTCCATTTGATGTCTTCAACGAGGAGACCTAAGAAACTGAAATACAATTCAATTTTGTTGAGCATGCTTAGTGGATCAAAAGGGTACAAATTGATAGACTAAAAGCCATCTCGACAACAATGATGTAGGTGGATAGGAAGAGGAGAAGAACCGGAAACGTTACCTGCAATCTCCGAGTTGGAAGGCATTACTTAAATATTGGATGGAATGAGAAAAAGAGAGAGAGGGAGAGATAAAAGTGTACCGTTGGGTGAATAATTTAGAAGACGACACCTGCGTGGGAAGTACACCAATATTAATGTTCAAACAAATTGTGCAGGTAGGATTCTATCGAGTGAGGTGCCAAACATGAGAGCTAAAGGAATCGCCCTTAGTAATAAACTTATTGGTCAGTGGGTTTCAACATGATTTTGGTATCATTTCCCATGTAAGGTCATTATTCAAATGCAATCAGCGCGACCCCATTAGTATCTTGGTCCAAATTTCAGCAGAAATGAGAATTCGGTTTCGGTCAAAAACCCCGTTTGCCTACATTCCTCTCTCACCTACCCATAATTACGCGTTATGAAAATGCAACAGGACAACCTCAATTTATTTGTGCTTAAAAGTTAAATTTCGACTATTATGTTTGCTATTCCGTTTCATCCCTGCCTCCATTTTAAATGTATGCTATCACTCACTTTGAAGCAACATTAATTCCTTTACATTGCGATTCACTATAGTGCACGTGGAATGAAAGCTTTGATATTCAAATGAACATGACGATTCATATCAGAGTTTCGGGAATTTGTGTCGAATTTCCTAAATCGACTCGAGTTGCGCACTTGATCATGCTGAAATTTCATGAGCTGGTCGCCTCTGTACGTTTAATGCCAAGCGAAATCGTGGTTATTTTCGTTTACTTTTACCAAATAATTGCTGTGTTTTGTCACATGCTCATTGAAGGCCATTCTTCCAAATTAACAATCATTTGCATGTTCAACTGTACATCGAGGCTTGCTTCCATTTTAATTATTGAGTTCAGTAGCCTCCATCTTAAGTGATTATCATGTCTTTTTCTCGAAAACATTTCACCATACATGAGTGTATTATGTAATGGTAGACTGATTTACGATCAGAGTATGAATTCTTTTCTTGCGTGTTTTGTCGAAAAAACATGTAGTAAGTTGAAATGGTGGATTGTTTGGACATTTGTATTGACATTAACAAATCTTACAAGTTGTTCTTGTGTGCTGTTATTCAAGGCCTCGTGTTTTATTTATCTTCGAAGTATTGACTTGAGTGGAATATAAATTTTTCAATCGATTTCCGCGTTGTTGGTGCAAGCGACATAAATATGTGAGTTATTTTGCAAAATTTCGGACTCTAGATGTTTGGCCTTTCATTTTTTTACAATTTTGCCCAGTTAGAATGCAATGTCAAAGTGTAAAAATTGGTGTGGGTTCTTAAAACCAAGTTCCATCGGAAAATTTAAGGCCTCTCAACACAAATGGCAATTTTGAAAAATGATTCATCATCATCATCATCATCATCTTCTTCTTCTTCTTCTTCTTCTACTTCTTCTAAGTGAATTAGCACATTTTGACACAACTTCTCTTGCTATGCCATATCTCCTCTTGATAAGTTGATTCAATTTTGTCCCAACCGGTTGCTATTTCCTGTCAATTGGTGACCTCACCACTTATTCCGAATTTTGTCTTTTAGATTTATAGCGATCTAGCACCTAGGGAGCCTTGAAAACTGAATTCCAAGAAAACTAATTCACCATCTAAGTTGTAGTTAATTGACTGTTGAAGATTAATTATCCACTATATTATTAATATTTGCACATCATAATCGCATTACTATTGACTACTAATCGAATTACGTGATCGAGTGGATCTAATTGAATGAGATCTAATTCCACAGGCATGTTGTGGATGTCTGTCAACATTGGAATTAAAAGGTGAGCAAGAATATATGCTCCAATTGATTCATTCGCGTTATTATTCAGATTCAGGCAGAATGTTTGAAAATTTAAAATTACACTTCCAATTAACGTGTTCTTCCATCGAGAGTCGAACTCTTTCTTTTCCATTTACTTTTCCATACAAGTATGGAATATGTTGTATGCGCAATTGAAATTGTCTATGCTAATCAGTGTGATTCTCGGAGAAGTGGTTGCTGATTGGCCAATAAGAGTATGACCTATTTTCATTCGGTTGGTGCATAAGGTTCGCGTTTTATTGCTCGCTCTGATAGGTCCTTCATAGGCCAATCAGATTTGAGGAAGATCATAGTGAACTACTATTACACCAACATGCGACAAACCAACTCACTCATCAGTGGTAATGCACACAGTCGGTTTTACAATTAAGGAGATTCTCGGATTACCAGATTCACCACCTCCTGTTCATGAGTCTTCTAACGTGAGTGCCCTCACCTCTTTCTCTCCTCCTCTTTTTAATGCTTGAATGCAAAGGTAATATCATAGAATGGTTAGAAGAGAGGAAGCGATTTAAATTGTGCATTGGAAAGAGAAAGGCTTGAAAACAGGAGAAATAGTTGAGGAGAGACAGAGAATTTACGTGCTGCCGGAACGCCATATAATGATGATACCTAGATGAGAATTCGTTTGCATTTTGATGATCGAATATGTGTTTGTGTGAGTTACGAAATGACGGCATGATCCGATGTGGCCAGTTGGAGGTCAGTGTTAGCAAGAAGTGCATTGATTAAGAGGGAGGGTGGAAGAAAGTCCATGGGTGGGGAGTTGAAATGGGAAGTAGAAGTGAAAGTGTGTTGTGAATGAACCAACGTGAATTGCATAGAAAGCCGCCCTCCATAGCCATGCTCCTTATGCCACGAGAATCTGCTCCAATTTGTTGCAGTTGGATGACAAGTAGTTGTGTACGACACCAGAGTCATAGAAATGAACTGGAGGGCTTTCTCTCTAACTACTCATGGTGCTTACATATCTACAATTGCAGATCCATTAATCATTGCAGTGAAAGATTCGCTTTAGTCATATTTGACTCAAGTCCAATATTGCTGTAGCACACTTATTGGGAAAATTGTTCCACATCGGAGATTAGAAACTCAATGCATGTGAAGTCTTCGTCTAATTCGCAAGTCCGTGTCACTTGGGACGAATGCTTCCTCCATTAACGTTTACAATATAATTTGTGCCCTTTTCTCACTAAAACCTTGATTGCTTATGAGCACCGACTTGCAGTTCCATCGTTTCAATACATTTGGCTTTTAGTAAAAGTGTTCATTCTCTCCAGTGGCATTCATCAATCCACCTAATATCCTCCACCTCCTCCTCCTCCATCTCTATTGCTTCACGTTCCTCCACCAGAGCTAATATCAATCGCTCGTAAGATATTAGTCGAGGAGTACACACTTTCGCAGAGCCAGTGTTCAATTGTCATTGAATCTACCTCAGCCGTCATAACAATGCCGTTATATACTAGCATAATTTCGATGAATTTGTTCTAAGAGTTAGAAATAGGAGACATGTATGGATCTGACTGAGTATTGTCAGCTGCTGTTTGTTCTAAACCCATGATACTCGTGCTTCGGGCGGGTAGGTGCAAATGCCAATCTTCCTAACCAACTATTAGTTTATCTGCACACTGATCCATTTGGGATCAATTTGGGATCCAAACCAATGTGAGATTAGATGACTGGCTGTATTGTATTTTAGGAGCAAGCGGAGATCAGCCCAAAGCCCAAGAACACGGTTGCAAGCGGAAAGAGCTTCATGATTAGGATTATTCTTGGATTACCCGATTCTCCACCGCCTATTGTCTGCGAGCCCTCTCACGTGAGTGCACTGTATTACTGTACTTGTTTTATCAATGAACCAGTGGAAGCCTAGTGGGTATTGGTTGGGAATGTGGATTTCCAATACACCCTAACCACTTTATTAGGCAAACAGAGAAAATAGAGTCTGGACAATTTAGGAATCTCCAACATTCTTTCATGCGTTCTCTGTCTCCAAAACATGATTTCGATGCAAGTAGTGAGATCGAAGAGAAAGAGGGGAAATGGTGTCTAAAGTGGACGAAGGCATGATAAGTGCAAAGCCAATAATTGGAGTACAGATTGTTGTATATGTAAACCCTTGAGAGGGAGTTATATTAATTCTGAACACCGGCAAAGTTGTTGCTAGAGGGAGAGAAGATTGACGAGGAGACCATACTCAGTATTCGAGGAGGCGTTTGTGAAAGACAATGTGGATAACATTGCTATTACTTCCTCATCGAGCAGTTCTGTTGCACCATTTGACAGAGTATCCTTAGAATGGACCATAGAATAAGGAGTACTTGAAGTTTCAATGGAATAGACAGATCGTTCAGAGCTGCAAATGAATTAGGACAATTCGATGTGACTATGTTACAAATGTGAGTCCTTCTCGACTCATTTACTTTGGTTTATAGTCAAATACTGCCCAACTTGTATGCCAAATATACACTGCCTGTTCACCGAAATGTCCACTTCACTCTCATAAACTCTGCTCATTTCATTTGACATCACCTCGTCCTACACGCACACACACACACACACACACACATACACACACGCACACGCGTATTTATTTCACCATTGTGTGACAAAAAGTGAAACGCATACGCTCTCGGTTTATGTTGAGAAACTCTAGCGAAACTTGAACCTAATGTTGTTTAAGTTCACTATCAGCAATTTTCCCTATTTGCACCTTTGAATATTTTATCAATTGTAGTCCTCATTCTCATAGAGCGCAGAGAGTTGCGATAATGAATTATTGTTCTTTAACTGCGAGTTTACGCAATGAACATCGCTTTAATGGATGTCATTCGTTATTCGAATCTGTTCACCAAGTTGATTGATTGCGTGCCTTGTGGTAATTTCAATCGATGGGAGGTCTGAGCAATTTGATTAGGATTGCATTTCAAAATAAAATCCAAATCTAAGTAGATCTAACTTCAATATTACTAGTAGTCTCTCTCTCCCCCGCTCTCTGTGTGTGTGCGTGTGATTGAATAAGGCAATTATAGTGGACATTGACATTTATTAGAACCAATTTGGAGCTGATGAGTGAATGTGTTCTTCGTCTCTAGTCGGAAACGGAGATGGGCAACACCGTGGTCCGCACGCCTCCAGGAGGTGAAAGAGAAGCAAGGCGTAGGAGTGGCAAGTATTCAGTGCAAGATCAGTCGACTCAGACTGACAGTGGATTTGAAACGGCAAGCACCACGACTCAAGAAGGTCCGCCCCCAGACAATCAAGAAAACACGTCGCCAATTGAGGGAGGTCGGCCTACTGAGTTAAAGCCCTCACCATCTCGCCAGAGGTCTCTGCCTGCCGCACCAATCGCTTCCTCCACACCCCTCAACAATTGCAAAGCAGAAAACCTCTCCGAGGCTATTGGGACACAGGGGTCAAGTGCACTCAGAGGTGTAGGGGGGAATTTGGATAGGAAAACGCACGAGTGTGTCTACTGCCACAAACGATTTGATAGGCCATCTCTTCTCATTCGACATGTACGTATCCATACCGGGGAGAGACCATTTGCATGTTCACATTGCAGTAGTCGTTTCACCACCAAGAGTGCATTGGTGGATCACGAACGCACACACACTAGGGAGAGACCGTACACATGCAAGTACTGTGGCAAGGCATTCCATGCTGCATCGAACTGCTGCAATCACGTGAAGAAAATACACATGAGAGTAAGTGTGGTATATCTCGTCTCCTAATTCTCCTAATTCTCACAACTCTCTTCACTTTCCAGGTACTCAGTCACAAGTGCGCCGAGTGTGGAGCAGGTTTCTTGACACCGGGTCATCTAGAACGCCATAGGTATATTCACACTGGGAACTTTCCCTTTGTTTGTCAAGTTTGCGCCAAAGGCTTCCCCACCGAGCTTCGATTGAGGAGCCATGAGTATGTTCACACCGAGAAGAAGCCCCACAACTGTCACTATTGCCCAAGTGCTTTCACTACTAAGGCCTCACTTAAAATGCACACCAGTCGCAAGCATGGTAAGCTTTCCGTGCATCCCAGCATTTCCCAACACCCTGCAGCAACAGCATCATCATCAGATGGGAGAAGCAATGAAGAGTTTGCAGTTGGAGAAGGCGATGTGCAACGTGCAAGTGGGCCAAATCCTCCACACGAGAACTACACATCAGATGTCCCAACTGGCGGCTCTAACACCATCCAAGCTCCTATCCAAATGAGTAATTGTCCACCTTTTCACTTGAATTAATGCAATGTGGCCTTTCTTCCAACTCACCTCCACACTTTCTTTCAGCTCGCTTACTCCACTCGGAGGGTGATGCGTCGACTTCGTCTTCATTTCAAAATGCCTCTCAGCCTATTCCCTTTCAGGAAGAAGAAGAAGAAGAAGATGATGATGGTGATGATTACCGTTTGTAGAAGTTTCCAACTAGGAGATGGGTTCACTCTAGTTAGATTAAGTATCTAGGTCATAGCACAGTAGTGATATATGTAGTGAGTTGAGTCAAATTCCAATCACGTCATAGGAGCTTTCCCTCACCTACTATGTAGAAGGTCTTTCAACTTCTTGAGGAGATCAAAAATGAGCCTTTCAAATACCTAGTTCTTAGGCTTTAATAAATTAATAAATTCTAGCGATTCTGCTACTCAGCTCAGGTTATAAGTAGTTACATCAAATTTTATTCTTTGTCATTTTTAGTGGGCATAAAATACGTTGTGACATTGTTTAGCTTCAAGAACAACCCTTCGTCGGACATAGTAACGTTGATGTTTGCATGCTTGTTAGGAGGACTTTATTACATTTCAACTTGTAGTAGATTGCAAACACACAAAATCATCATTGGAATATTCGCACAAATTTCGAGTCATACCCCCTAGAGTTGATTGTTAATTTAATTTTAATTAGCAGGAAAACAGTCTGTTGTCCTCTTTTTCCACTTTTAAGCACCAATGCAATCGGCGAAGTATCCGCGACCTCTCAATTATGGGAGGAGGACGACCAACAATAAAGTTACTGCATTTAGGGATTCACGAAGACCAGTTCCGACTCCTATATTACCTCCAATACTTTTCAATCAACTCAATCGTATAAATACATTCACTCGGCGATTATTTGCATCCATCTGTAAGTGCAGACACCTTAGTTGGAAATGAATGGAAACCTTCAATATTATTGTTTTGAATCGTTTTTTTTCCATTTCAGATGCTCACACGTACCCATGGCCCTTTTCAGGGTCCTTTTCCACAGCGAAAGCCAACTCCCACCTCATCGTGGTGCTGTGGTGAAACTGCTAATGTATGGAGCATTGAGTGCTTGCCACTTTCTTCCAGCATTAGTTGGCCAAGAGGAGTGGCTGCGAAAATCGATATAATCTCCTTTCAACAGAAACCAGATATGACTGATAATAGGGCCATTTGATAGGACACTAAGCACACAGACATCCAGCACAGATTATAATCCTGGAATTAATTGGTCTGAAATGGGGTATTTACTGAAGGCCACATATGTGTGGTATCGAATTTGGGAAAAATATTACTAGGTATTAAGTAATATTAATATGAAATAGTTATAATTTACAATGTTCAAATATATATTGTGGAGAGTACAATAATAGACACCTAACTTGCAATATTAAGTTCCTATTTAAGCTGAATTGTGAAATGAGGCTTGGGTAGATTAAATGTTAAGAATACAATTTGGCTTGAGAAATTCGCTATTCAGTTCTATCCGTTCATTTCAATACTAGCCTACAACTGAGTTTCTAATTCATCCTATTGAATGAATATTCTGTCCAATATTTCCCTGTCAAACCTCAAATAAATTAACATTGTGGATACATACGTACATATACACAAATATTTCATAAGCATCTGATCGGAGAGATGCCTAACATTTTCAGTTTGCAGACAGAAATAATTAATTTCTGTTGGTTGTGTTTGGACAAGTTAATCGATTCATCCTTTCTCAATAACTATCCCGTTTCATTCAAAGGTGAATCTGTACTCCTATCTTTACACACGCACACACACACAACCATAACCGCCACTTCTCCACTCGTACGCTTCACTTCTGACCCATCTCCCTCACCCTTGGTCAATTCAATACATTTTGGCCCACACAACTCTTAGCACTCCACATTTTGGAGCCTTGGCTGCCAACACCCACATCTATTACCTTGTCCATCAAACCACTGGCATTGTGGATATCCGCTCTTGTGCACAACAATGGCTCCAACAGCTACCTCTTAGCCATCAACACGTTGAAGTTGTTAGTTCACGTGTGTGAGTGAGTAGAGGAGATTTTGATGATGTTCAACGATCAGTTAATTTGTCCATCAATCTCTCACCTCCCATAATTCGAAGGCGGTCCTAAGCCCACAATACACTTGTGTGCTAGATAACTTGAATGAACGCCTTCCTAAAGCCACAATGAAACCATAGCCGGCATTAAAGATCCGAGTTTATTTAAATAAATGGAATTTCGATGGAGATAGGTTGGAGATAGGTAGCTATGACTGATATGCAACCTGTCAATATTTAAATGCAATGAAATTTGAAATTGAATCTGGCCCAAGAAACTAGGTACCACTGAATGCTATATTAGTAGAAAGTCGCTTTGTAGTTTTGAAAACAAGTGTTGAACACTCGCTTTTTCATTCTAGTCTCTACTAGTCATTGGCATTCACGTGGTCCAAGTCGGTCCTTATTAGAGCCACTCAATACAAAAGCCATAGCGTTCATTTGATGTATGAAGGATGGAAATGAATGTGAAGAAGTACACAAATTAGAGGAGGCGAGTTGAAAAGATCATCTTTCCCTCCAATAACTACGGTCCTCCTCTTCAACAATTAACTTGAAGATGGGTTTATATCACAATCTACCAACTTGTTACTGAAATACCACCATTGAGTAAGGTCAGAACTTCTTATGCTCTAGATGTCTTTAGCAACTTTATTTTGGAATAACAGCTGAGTTTGAAAATATAACTTGAATCATTTGAGAATGTAAGAACTGGATCTTTGCAAGGTTGAAAAGACGAGGGACAAGCGTTCTCAAGTATAGGGAGTCTATTGAAGGTCCCCGAGGAAAATACGCTCGTTTTCATGCATAACTTTGTCCTAAAATGAAAACACCAAGTGTGCAAATAACCCATAAATTGAGTTTTCCACATTTTTCACTTTAACGCAAACAACATATCTACTAACCAGTCTCAAGGGTATTTGCTATGCTACTAGTATACTTTGACTTTCATTCAAAATGAATCAATTCGAGTGCAAATGGCGATTTGACAGGCTAAGTGCTTGAAACGCAATTCTGTGGAAAATTTCATCCCTTTCTTTCTTTCTTTCTTCGGTCTCACCCCAAGTTGTCGACACACTAATAAGCTATAATTTCATGGTCATACTGCCTGTTCCAAATCTATTTGAATCAAAGTACCATCAAGTCAGAAGGAGCCTAAATTGCACATTATTCAGTTCTTTCAGTCACTTCACAAATGAATTGAAGAACCTAGGCACTGCAATTAGCGATAACTAATACTTGTGCTTGTGGGGTTCATGTTTCAGCACAATCTACCAGCTAGTCACATTTTCCTTCATTAGAGAACCCAACGTATAACTCTTGCCTCTTCCTGTTCAGATTATGCTTTAACGTATTGTTATCATAAAGACTGCGAATTTTAGCACCGAGTTCTAACTCTAGAGTATGCAGATTGGCAGGTCCTTATAACTGAAACTTAATAAATGCACGTATTTTGCACATTCAAACTGAATCTATCGATTTGGCATTTGTTCAACTCGTTATCAGCTTAAAGATAGTTCAGACTGATTTATTTACAATGACATTTGAATAAAGTAAAGCTTCTAGACCTACGTCTGTGAGCTCTTTCCTAAGTAGATCTAACATTTGGATTCGTGACTGGTGGTTGGAGATATCTTCAATTAGCTTTACGGGCTCCTGTCGTAAATCCAACATGCTCCGACTTGGGCAATCCTGATATTTGGCTAAAAGATATAAAGGAGGGCGAAATAATTACAAAACATTGTATAGTTCCCGATATCGATTTCAAGCCAGTAGCAGACAGATACTATGCAACCTTAGGTCATGGGAGGAAGTGCCATTCGTATATCAGTCCAATCATGATTTGCCACAGCGGAGATGCAATCCGTTTAACGCCAATAAATATTTTCAAATCCTCCGATGGTGTTGTAAATAGTTTCCAATTATGCCAATAAATGCAATGTGTCGTAACACTTCTGTCTTCTTCCTCTAGGGCTGAGTCAGCCGGACCCTTGCAACATCCACCAAACTCAGCATTACATACAAGTTAACGCTATCATCCAAGCTATGTTTATATATATATATATATATATATATATATATATACATGTGGTTTGAAGTTCAGATTTTACGAAGTGTTTCTGAAAGATAGCAGGCTATTGTGGAAGGATGTTAATCGTTCCAGCAAAAGTCACTTATATCCCAATTAAGTACGCAAGTAGTTTATTTTTCTTTGGATAGCATAACGTATTATCAGATCGTGGATAGAAATCTCATCCAAATTAAGGCAAGTGGACTAAGGAATAAAGTAAAATTGAAAGTCCAATCAAGATGATTTTCATTGAACACTTTTAGAGCAATGGTGATGGTATTCGACTAAGTGGATGCATAGTAAGATATGGCCTATGTGGTTCTTCGTCTTCTTCCTCTTCCTCTTCCTCTTCTACTTCTTCTTCGAAAGTCCCTTTTCATACCAACGTTGCGAATGACATTTCCATAAGCGGCGTTTTATTAAATTCAAGCCAACAAAATGGGAATACTTATAGCACCTGACTATCGTTATGATCATGGAATAGCCACCTCGTGGATACTACAATAGCATAGCATTCTTTATGAAGACCATTAGCATCCAATAAAGAGCATTGTTTCTTCCTGCCCACATCTTAGAAGACGGCGTTTTAAGTACTTTCCAACAGGATTCAATACTGTCGGCAGTTTTGGGTCATGACAAACCTGCCAAATCAAACTATATTGGCGCATTTGTTGAGATTTGCCTTAGCCATGAATATGTGTGAATCTTCATTTTACTTTCATGGGTACCTGAAGACTGGTGAGAAATTTTTGCATAAAGGAATAAAAAAGATTTATTTTTTCTAGAAATCTAAATGTGACGTTTCCATTGGTGATGTTTGTCTGTGGATTGTCTCAGAGAATTCCACTAATCCACTTCTTCACATATTATGGCTCTGAGAGAGTTTAAGTCTAATGTTAGCATTGTGGTAGCATTAAAGAGCACCATAAGTCAATTGTTATCAGACACCACAAGTGCTTTTGTGACAAGAGAATAGTTTTCAAAATGATCTTGACAAGCGACCAATGAGGATATTTTAAATCAATTATGAATGTCATATTAGTGAATGCTGCTGCTGCTGCTGCTGCTGCTTTATTAGTCAATTCTTCTTCTCGTCCATCCACTTCGTCTGATCCCTTACAAAGAAGCAACTCCTTGCTTTGCAAGTCGTCCCTGAAGCGAATATATTTATCTATATATTTATTTATTGATATTTATATATCCATACTCATATTTTGTATGAGACTTATAGCACGATTATAGTAACTTGCGCAAACCTGACAAAATCCAAGTGATGCTGTGTCTCCGTTAGTTTAATCTCATTCAAATGCAGTTGGTGCGTACGCTCATCTAGAGCATGACGTTCAATAAGAAAAGCATCTTTAGCACTCTCCAGTTCCTCTTTAAGCTAAAATTGCAAATATGAGCAATAGATATGCGCATGGGAAAAGTGTCAGATAAAATATGTTAGCTGTTGGGTGGTAGAAAGCCTTAAATACACTGTAGGTATGCCTTTTAGTCATTTCTATGCTACCTCACTATACTCGAATATAAATAATAACTCCAACGATCTATCAAGGAAATGTGCTGGAAGTGAATGAATTCTGTTGGAACATCTTTAAGTTCTTACCGCAGAGAGAGAGAGATAGAGTGAGAGGGAGAGAGCGAGCATGCGTGGAAACTTGCAGGTCAAGATTTATGCCCTCAAGATATTTTATAGTTGCCAAGGAAATTAAAACACGAGGCCTTGAATAACAGCACACAAGAACAACTTGTAAGATTTGTTAATGTAAATACAAATGTCCAAACCATCCACCATTTCAACTTACTACATGTTTTCGACAAAACACGCAAGAAAAGAATTCAAACTCTGATCGTAAATCAGTCTACCATTACATAATACACTCATGTATGGTGAAATGTTTTCGAGAAAAAGACATGATAAGTACTTAAGATGGAGGCTACTGAACTCAATAATTAAAATGGAAGCAAGCCTCGATGTACAGTTGAACATGCAAATGATTGTTAATTTGGAAGAATGGCCTTCAATGAGCATGTGACAAAACACAGCAATTATTTGGTAAAAGTAAACGAAAATAACCACGATTTCGCTTGGCATTAAACGTACAGAGGCGACCAGCTCATGAAATTTCAGCATGATCAAGTGCGCAACTCGAGTCGATTTAGGAAATTCGACACAAATTCCCAAAACTCTGATATGAATCGTCATGTTCATTTGAATATCAAAGCTTTCATTCCACGTGCACTATAGTGAATCGCAATGTAAAGGAATTAATGTTGCTTCAAAGTGAGTAATAGCAATCATTTAAAATAGAGGCAATGACTACTAAAACTGTGGGAGAATTTTCGAGTTATCTATCTGAATTATTTGCAGCCAAAACATCACATTTATGACCTCGTTCAAAACGACACCCAAGCTAAGGTTGGAGGTATGGTTAATTATTTGAACTACGGCATGGAAACTATTCGTTTGGCAAACAAATCGTCATCAATCACAAATTTTTGGGAAAACTCCAGCCCCCTCAACATTCCATGCAATTGGAAAATATAAGGCAGACTCAAAGCACAAATCACAATCTGTCTCAGACCAGCATTCTTTGGGTTTCGGGCCTCCCTTAACGAACATTTTGTAAATAAATTGGTACTCATAGTATCTTCGTGCGACGAAAAGTCCACCAATAATTATTCAAATTTGTACCAAATGTGTAGGTCTTACCCAATTTATGATATATCTGCAAAATGGCCAGAAATCATAAACTCAGTCAGGAGAAATTTCACTGAAGACTGAGTTGAATCACGTCACAACTTTTTGCATTCCAAAGTAATTGATTTTAACGATGATTGACTTATGAAGTACCAATCACTACAAACCCTACAACAAACGGATTGCATCTCCGCTGTGGCAAATCATGATTGGACTGATATACGAATGGCACTTCCTCCCATGACCTAAGGTTGCATAGTATCTGTCTGCTACTGGCTTGAAATCGATATCGAGAACTATACAATGTTTTGTAATTATTTCGCCCTCCTTTATATCTTTTAGCCAAATATCAGGATTGGCCAAGTCGAAGCATGTTGGATTTACGACAGGAGCCCGTAAAGCTAATTGAAGATATCTCCAACCACCAGTCACGAATCCAAATGTTAGATCTACTTAGGAAAGAGCTCACAGACGTAGGTCTAGAAGCTTTACTTTATTCAAATGTCATTGTAAATAAATCAGTCTGAACTATCTTTAAGCTGATAACGAGTTGAACAAATGCCAAATCGATAGATTCAGTTTGAATGTGCAAAATACGTGCATTTATTAAGTTTCAGTTATAAGGACCTGCCAATCTGCATACTCTAGAGTTAGAACTCGGTGCTAAAATTCGCAGTCTTTATGATAACAATACGTTAAAGCATAATCTGAACAGGAAGAGGCAAGAGTTATACGTTGGGTTCTCTAATGAAGGAAAATGTGACTAGCTGGTAGATTGTGCTGAAACATGAACCCCACAAGCACAAGTATTAGTTATCGCTAATTGCAGTGCCTAGGTTCTTCAATTCATTTGTGAAGTGACTGAAAGAACTGAATAATGTGCAATTTAGGCTCCTTCTGACTTGATGGTACTTTGATTCAAATAGATTTGGAACAGGCAGTATGACCATGAAATTATAGCTTATTAGTGTGTCGACAACTTGGGGTGAGACCGAAGAAAGAAAGAAAGAAAGGGATGAAATTTTCCACAGAATTGCGTTTCAAGCACTTAGCCTGTCAAATCGCCATTTGCACTCGAATTGATTCATTTTGAATGAAAGTCAAAGTATACTAGTAGCATAGCAAATACCCTTGAGACTGGTTAGTAGATATGTTGTTTGCGTTAAAGTGAAAAATGTGGAAAACTCAATTTATGGGTTATTTGCACACTTGGTGTTTTCATTTTAGGACAAAGTTATGCATGAAAACGAGCGTATTTTCCTCGGGGACCTTCAATAGACTCCCTATACTTGAGAACGCTTGTCCCTCGTCTTTTCAACCTTGCAAAGATCCAGTTCTTACATTCTCAAATGATTCAAGTTATATTTTCAAACTCAGCTGTTATTCCAAAATAAAGTTGCTAAAGACATCTAGAGCATAAGAAGTTCTGACCTTACTCAATGGTGGTATTTCAGTAACAAGTCGGCAGATTGAGATATAAACCCATCTTCAAGTTAATTGTTGAAGAGGAGGACTGTGGTTATTGGAGGGAAAGATGATCCCTTCAACTCGCCTCCTCTAATTTGTGTACTTCTTCACATTCATTTCCATCCTTCATACATCAAATGAACGCTATGGCTTTTGTATTGAGTGGCTCTAATAAGGACCGACTTGGACCACGTGAATGCCAATGACTAGTAGAGACTAGAATGAAAAAGCGAGTGTTCAACACTTGTTTTCAAAACTACAAAGCGACTTTCCACTAATATAGCATTCAGTGGTACCTAGTTTCAAAAATGTGGAGTGCTAAGAGTTGTGTGGGCCAAAATGTATTGAATTGACCAAGGGTGAGGGAGATGGGTCAGAAGTGAAGCGTACGAGTGGAGAAGTGGCGGTTATGGTTGTGTGTGTGTGCGTGTGTGAAGATAGGAGTACAGATTCACCTTTGAATGAAACGGGATAGTTATTGAGAAAGGATGAATCGATTAACTTGTCCAAACACAACCAACAGAAATTAATTATTTCTGTCTGCAAACTGAAAATGTTAGGCATCTCTCCGATCAGATGCTTATGAAATATTTGTGTATATGTACGTATGTATCCACAATGTTAATTTATTTGAGGTTTGACAGGGAAATATTGGACAGAATATTCATTCAATAGGATGAATTAGAAACTCAGTTGTAGGCTAGTATTGAAATGAACGGATAGAACTGAATAGCGAATTTCTCAAGCCAAATTGTATTCTTAACATTTAATCTACCCAAGCCTCATTTCACAATTCAGCTTAAATAGGAACTTAATATTGCAAGTTAGGTGTCTATTATTGTACTCTCCACAATATATATTTGAACATTGTAAATTATAACTATTTCATATTAATATTACTTAATACCTAGTAATATTTTTCCCAAATTCGATACCACACATATGTGGCCTTCAGTAAATACCCCATTTCAGACCAATTAATTCCAGGATTATAATCTGTGCTGGATGTCTGTGTGCTTAGTGTCCTATCAAATGGCCCTATTATCAGTCATATCTGGTTTCTGTTGAAAGGAGATTATATCGATTTTCGCAGCCACTCCTCTTGGCCAACTAATGCTGGAAGAAAGTGGCAAGCACTCAATGCTCCATACATTAGCAGTTTCACCACAGCACCACGATGAGGTGGGAGTTGGCTTTCGCTGTGGAAAAGGACCCTGAAAAGGGCCATGGGTACGTGTGAGCATCTGAAATGGAAAAAAAACGATTCAAAACAATAATATTGAAGGTTTCCGTTCATTTCCAACTAAGGTGTCTGCACTTACAGATGGATGCAAATAATCGCCGAGTGAATGTATTTATACGATTGAGTTGATTGAAAAGTATTGGAGGTAATATAGGAGTCGGAACTGGTCTTCGTGAATCCCTAAATGCAGTAACTTTATTGTTGGTCGTCCTCCTCCCATAATTGAGAGGTCGCGGATACTTCGCCGATTGCATTGGTGCTTAAAAGTGGAAAAAGAGGACAACAGACTGTTTTCCTGCTAATTAAAATTAAATTAACAATCAACTCTAGGGGGTATGACTCGAAATTTGTGCGAATATTCCAATGATGATTTTGTGTGTTTGCAATCTACTACAAGTTGAAATGTAATAAAGTCCTCCTAACAAGCATGCAAACATCAACGTTACTATGTCCGACGAAGGGTTGTTCTTGAAGCTAAACAATGTCACAACGTATTTTATGCCCACTAAAAATGACAAAGAATAAAATTTGATGTAACTACTTATAACCTGAGCTGAGTAGCAGAATCGCTAGAATTTATTAATTTATTAAAGCCTAAGAACTAGGTATTTGAAAGGCTCATTTTTGATCTCCTCAAGAAGTTGAAAGACCTTCTACATAGTAGGTGAGGGAAAGCTCCTATGACGTGATTGGAATTTGACTCAACTCACTACATATATCACTACTGTGCTATGACCTAGATACTTAATCTAACTAGAGTGAACCCATCTCCTAGTTGGAAACTTCTACAAACGGTAATCATCACCATCATCATCTTCTTCTTCTTCTTCTTCCTGAAAGGGAATAGGCTGAGAGGCATTTTGAAATGAAGACGAAGTCGACGCATCACCCTCCGAGTGGAGTAAGCGAGCTGAAAGAAAGTGTGGAGGTGAGTTGGAAGAAAGGCCACATTGCATTAATTCAAGTGAAAAGGTGGACAATTACTCATTTGGATAGGAGCTTGGATGGTGTTAGAGCCGCCAGTTGGGACATCTGATGTGTAGTTCTCGTGTGGAGGATTTGGCCCACTTGCACGTTGCACATCGCCTTCTCCAACTGCAAACTCTTCATTGCTTCTCCCATCTGATGATGATGCTGTTGCTGCAGGGTGTTGGGAAATGCTGGGATGCACGGAAAGCTTACCATGCTTGCGACTGGTGTGCATTTTAAGTGAGGCCTTAGTAGTGAAAGCACTTGGGCAATAGTGACAGTTGTGGGGCTTCTTCTCGGTGTGAACATACTCATGGCTCCTCAATCGAAGCTCGGTGGGGAAGCCTTTGGCGCAAACTTGACAAACAAAGGGAAAGTTCCCAGTGTGAATATACCTATGGCGTTCTAGATGACCCGGTGTCAAGAAACCTGCTCCACACTCGGCGCACTTGTGACTGAGTACCTGGAAAGTGAAGAGAGTTGTGAGAATTAGGAGAATTAGGAGACGAGATATACCACACTTACCCTCATGTGTATTTTCTTCACGTGATTGCAGCAGTTCGATGCAGCATGGAATGCCTTGCCACAGTACTTGCATGTGTACGGTCTCTCCCTAGTGTGTGTGCGTTCGTGATCCACCAATGCACTCTTGGTGGTGAAACGACTACTGCAATGTGAACATGCAAATGGTCTCTCCCCGGTATGGATACGTACATGTCGAATGAGAAGAGATGGCCTATCAAATCGTTTGTGGCAGTAGACACACTCGTGCGTTTTCCTATCCAAATTCCCCCCTACACCTCTGAGTGCACTTGACCCCTGTGTCCCAATAGCCTCGGAGAGGTTTTCTGCTTTGCAATTGTTGAGGGGTGTGGAGGAAGCGATTGGTGCGGCAGGCAGAGACCTCTGGCGAGATGGTGAGGGCTTTAACTCAGTAGGCCGACCTCCCTCAATTGGCGACGTGTTTTCTTGATTGTCTGGGGGCGGACCTTCTTGAGTCGTGGTGCTTGCCGTTTCAAATCCACTGTCAGTCTGAGTCGACTGATCTTGCACTGAATACTTGCCACTCCTACGCCTTGCTTCTCTTTCACCTCCTGGAGGCGTGCGGACCACGGTGTTGTCCATCTCCGTTTCCGACTAGAGACGAAGAACACATTCACTCATCAGCTCCAAATTGGTTCTAATAAATGTCAATGTCCACTATAATTGCCTTATTCAATCACACGCACACACACAGAGAGCGGGGGAGAGAGAGACTACTAGTAATATTGAAGTTGGATCTACTTAGATTTAGATTTTATTTTGAAATGCAATCCTAATCAAATTGCTCAGACCTGCCATCGATTGAAATTACCACAAGGCACGCAATCAATCAACTTGGTGAACAGATTCGAATAACGAATGACATCCATTAAAGCGATGTTCATTGGGTAAACTCGCAGTTAAAGAACAATAATTCATTATCGCAACTCTCTGCTCTCTATGAGAATGAGGACTACAATTGATAAAATATTCAAAGGTGCAAATAGGGAAAATTGCTGATAGTGAACTTAAACAACATTAGGTTCAAGTTTCGCTAGAGTTTCTCAACATAAACCGAGAGCGTATGCGTTTCACTTTTTGTCACACAATGGTAAAGTAAATGCGCGTGTGTGTGTGTGTGTGTGCGTGTAGGACGAGGTGATGTCAAATGAAGTGAGCAGAGTTAATGAGAGTGAAGTGGACATTTCGGTGAACAGGCAGTGTATATTTGGCATACAAGTTATCTACATTGTCTTTCACAAACGCCTCCTCAAATACAAAGTATGGTCTCCTCGCAATCTTCTCTCCCTCTAGCAACAACTTTGCCGGTGTTCAGAATTAATATAACACCCTCTCAATGGTTTACATATACAACAATCTGTACTCCAATTATTGGCTTTGCACTTATCATGCCTTCATCCACTTTAGACACCATTTCCCCTCTTTCTCTTCTATCCCACTACTTGCATCAAAATAATGTTTTGGGGACAGAGAACGCATGAAAGAATGATGGGGATTCCTAAATTGTCCAGATTCTATTTTCTCTGTTTGCCTAATAAAGTGGTCAGGTTGTATTGGAAATCCACATTCCCAACCAATACCCACTATGCTTCCACTGGTTCATTGATAAAACAAGTACAGTAATACAGTGCACTCACGTGAGAGGCCTCGTAGACAACAGGCGGTGGAGAATCGGGTAATCCAAGAATACTCCTAATCATGAAGCTCTTTCCGCTTGCAACCGTGTTCTTGGGCTTTGGGCTGATCTCCGCTTGCTCCTAAAATACAATACAGCCAGTCATCCAATCTCACATTTGTTTGGATCCCAAATTGATTCCAAATGGACCAGTGTGCAGATAAACTAATAGTTGGTTAGGAAGATTGGCATTTGCACCTACCCGCCCGAAGCACGAGTATCATGGGTTTAGAACAAACAGCAGCTGACAATACTCAATCAGATCCATACATGTCTTCTATTTCTAACTCTTAGAACAAATTCATCGAAATTATGCTAGTATATAACGGCATTATTATAACGGCTGAGGTAGATTCAATGACAATTGAACACTGGCTCTGTGGAAGTGTATACTCCTCGACTAATATCTTACGAGCGATTGATATTAGCTCTGGTGGAGGAAAGTGAAGCAATAGAGATGAAGGAGGAGGTGGAGGAGGAGGAGAAGGAGCTGGAGGAGGAGAAAGAGGTGAAATGATTGTGGATATTAGGTGGATTGATGAATGCCACTGGAGAGAATGAATACCTACACTAAAAAACCGAATTTTTTGAAATGATCGAACTGCAAGGCGGTGCTAATTAGGAGTCAAAGGTTAAGTGAGAAAAGGACACAAATTTTATTGTAAACGTTAATGGAGGAAGCATTCGTCCCAAGTGACACGGACTTGCGAATTAGACGAAGACTTCACATGCATTGAGTTTCTAATCTCCGATGTGGAACAATTTTCCCAATAAGTGTGCTACAGCAATATTGGACTTGAGTCAAATATGACTAAAGCGAATCTTTCACTGCAATGATTAATGGATCTGCGATTGTAGATATGTAAGCACCATGAGTAGTTAGAGAGAAAGCCCTCCAGTTCATTTCTATGACTCTGGTGTCGTACACAACTACTTGTCATCCAACTGCAACAAATTGGAGCAGATTCTCGTGGCATAAGGAGCATGGCTATGGAGGGCGGCTTTCTATGCAATTCACGTTGGTTCATTCACAACACACTTTCACTTCTACTTCCCATTTCAACTCCCCACCCATGGACTTTCTTCCACCCTTCCTCTTAATCAATGCACTTCTTGCTAACACTGACCTCCAACTGGCCACATCGGATCATGCTGTCATTTCGTAACTCACACAAACACATATTCGATCATCAAAATGCAAACGAATTCTCATCTAGGTATCATCATTATATGGCGTTCCGGCAGCACGTAAATTCTCTGTCTCTCCTCAACTATTTCTCCTATTTTCAAGCCGTTCTCTTTCCAATGCACAATTTAAATCGCTTCCTCTCTTCTAACCATTCTATGATATTACCTTTGCATTCAAGCATTAAAAAGAGGAGGAGAGAAAGAGGTGAGGGCACTCACGTTAGAAGACTCATGAACAGGAGGTGGTGAATCTGGTAATCCGAGAATCTCCTTAATTGTAAAACCGACTGTGTGCATTACCACTGATGAGTGAGTTGGTTTGTCGCATGTTGGTGTAATAGTAGTTCACTATGATCTTCCTCAAATCTGATTGGCCTATGAAGGACCTATCAGAGCGAGCAATAAAACGCGTACCTTATGCACCAACCGAACGAAAATAGGTCATACTGTTATTGGCCAATCAGCAACCACTTCTCCGAGAATCACACTGATTAGCATAGACAATTTCAATTGCCCATACAACATATTCCATACTTGTATGGAAAAGTAAATGGAAAAGAAAGAGTTCGACTCTCGATGGAAGAACACGTTAATTGGAAGTGTAATTTTAAATTTTCAAACATTCTGCCTGAATCTGAATAATAACGCGAACGAATCAATTGGAGCATATATTCTTGCTCACCTTTTAATTCCAATGTTGACAGACATCCACAACATGCCTGTGGAATTAGATCTCATTCAATTAGATCCACTCGATCACGTAATTCGATTAGTAGTCAATAGTAATGTGATTATGAAGTGCAAATATTAATACTATAGTGGATTATTAATGTTCAACAGTCAATTAACTACAACTTGGATGGTGAATTAGTTTTCTTGGAAATCAGTTTTCAGGGCTCTGTAGGTGCTAGATTGCCATAAATCTAAAAGACAAAATTCGGAATAAGTGGTGAGGTCACCAATTGACAGGAAATAGCAACCGGTTGGGACAAAATTGGATCAACTTATCAAGAGGAGATATGGCATAGCAAGAGAAGTTGTGTCAAAATGTGCTAATTCACTTAGAAGAAGAAGGAGAAGAAGAATTATTTTTCATGTGAGCCTTCGAAATTGCTGTTCATGTTGAGAGGCCCTCAATGTTCCGATGGAACTTGGTACTAAGAACCCACACCAAATTTTACACTTTGAAATTGCATTCTAACTGGGCAAAATTATAAAAAAGGGGAAGGTGAAACATCTAGAGTCCGAAATTTTGCAAAATAACTCACATATTTATGTCGCTTGCACCAACAACGCGGAAATCGATGGAAAATTTATATTCCACTCAAGTCAATGCTTCGAATATAAATAAAACACGAGGCCTTAAATAACAGCACACAAGAACAACTTGTAAGATTTGTTAATGTCAATACAAATGTCCAAACAATCCACCATTTCAACTTACTACATGTGTTTTCGAAAAAACACGCAAGAAAAGAATTCATACTCTGATCGTAAATCAGTCTACCATTACATAATACACTCATGTATGGTGAAATGTTTTCGAGAAAAAGACATGATAAGTACTTAAGATGGAGACTACTGAACTCAATAATTAAAATGGAAGCAAGCCTCGATGTAGAGTTGAACATGCAAATGATTGTTAATTTGCATCCTCTGGTAGTCTTCAATGAGCATGTGACAAAACACAGCAATTATTTTGTAAAAGTAAACGAAAATAACCACGATTTCGCTTGGCATTAAACATACAGAGGCGACCAGCTCATGAAATTTCAGCATGATCAAGTGCGCAACTCGAGTCGATTTAGGAAATTCGACACAAATTCCCGAAACTCTGATATGAACCGCCATGTTCATTTGAATATCAAAGCTTTCATTCCACGTGCACTATAGTGAATCGCAATGTAAAGGAATTAATGTAGCTTCAAAGTGAGTGATTGCATACATTTAAAATGGAGACAAGGATGAAACGGAATAGCAAAAGTAATAGTCGAAATTTAACTTTTAAGCACAAATAAATTGAGGTTGTCCTGTTGCAATCTCATAACGCGTAATTATGGGTAGGTGAGAGAGGAATGTAGGCAAACAGAGCTTTTGACCGAAACCGAATTCTCGTTTCTGCTGAAATTTGGACCAAGATACTAATGGGGTCGCGCTGATTGCATTTGAATAATGACCTTACATGGGAAATGATACCAAAATCATGTTGAAACCCACTGACCAATAAGTTTATTACTAAGGGCGATTCCTTTAGCTCTCATGTTTGGCACCTCACTCGATAGAATCCTACCTGCACAATTTGTTTGAACATTAATATTGGTGTACTTCCCACGCAGGTGTCGTCTTCTAAATTATTCACCCAACGGTACACTTTTATCTCTCCCTCTCTCTCTTTCTCTCATTCCATCCAAGATTTAATCAATGCCTTCCCGTTCTTCTCCTTTTCCTATCCACCTACATCACTGCTGTCGAGATGGCTTTTAGTCTATCAATTTGTACCCTTTTGATCCACTAAGCATGCTCAACAAAATTGAATTGTATTTCAGTTTCTTAGGTCTCCTCGCTGAAGACATCAAATGGAGGCAACTTGGAAGTCGGTGTTTTCGAAACGATGACATTCGCATGTACTCCTATTGAATCTGCTCTGTCCTGGCTTCTCGTGTTCCTTTGCTGCTTATGCCTTCTTCTTATATTGAAAATATAATTTCTCTTCACACATTGTTTTCCTCTTCTCCGCTTCCCCCAAACTAAAGTACTGCCCACTCTTGTCTCACAGCCTATCAACCACAACGTCCACTTCTACTCCAACCCTCCAATAAATAACTTCCTTTTCATCAACCCTTTATTATATCTTAATGAGTAACACTCCGTAGGATGTGTGAATGAATAAGGTTCTGCCGCTTAGCGGATTATTAAGTTGCGATAAATGAGATTAGGTCGAAAACGGAGACTTATGATTCTGTGCGCACTATGGAAGCATTATCCACAATGCAGCTAAATCCTTATCGGGATTTAATATCATTCGAATTGGTACCATTTACGTTGAGTTCTCCATATTTCACTTTGTGGTTTGGCAATTTCACACACACGCTCTCTCCCTCTCTCTCTCTCTCTATCTCTCTATCTCTCTCTCTCTCTCTCCTCTTTTGATTTTGTTTGCTTAAAACAGAATTCAGTTAGTTTTAGTTATTCCGATACATTCAGAGATGCATTGGAACTTTTGTGCTTCCAAGAGCAAGGGCATTAGATCATTCATAGAGTGGACACAGCATGACTCACTGAAGCTCATCCAAGTAAGCGTGCTTTTCTACTTAGCAGGAAGAAATTGTGAAATTCGAAACAGCTTCTTAAGCAGTCATTGCAATCCAAACGTCAATCAATAATGTCCTCATACTTTTCAAATGGAACCAATATCATGAAAATTATCCACTGTCAAACAATCGAACACCCTGTTGAGAGACATTGACAAGCATAAACAAAGAAGTAAATAAGTCAATGACATGGTACTTCACAATCACCTGTCCCATTAATCATATGACTAGTAGAGGGGCAATGGTGGGTTATTGATGTTGCCTCTAGCAAGCATTGGCAAAGTTAGACTATTTCTATCGTTGTCATTATGACAATTGACTTGCAAGTTGTCGGAACATGGAGAACGCGTTGTTGGAGGGTTTGTAGTGATTGGTACTTCATAAGTCAATCATCGTTAAAATCAATCACTTTGGAATACAAAATAGTGACGGGATTCGACTCAGTCTTCAGTGAAATTTCTCCTAACTGAGTTTATGATTTCTGGCCATTTTTCAAATATACCATAAATTGGATAAGACCTACACATTTGGTACAAATTTGAATAATTATTGATGGACTTTTCGCCGCACGAAGATACCATGAGTGCCAATTTATTAACAAAATGATCGTTAAGAGAGACACGAAACCCAAAGAATGCTGGTCTGAGACAGATTGTGATTTGTGCTTTGAGTCTGCCTTATATTTTCCAATTGCATGGAATGTTGAGGGGTCTAGAGTTTTCCCAAAAATTTGTGATTGATGACGATTTGTTTGCCAAAGGGATAGTTTCCATGCCGTAGTTCAAATAATTAACCATACCTCCAACCTTAGCTTGGGTGTCGTTTTGAACGAGGTCATAAATGTGATGTTTTGGCTGCATATAATTCAGAAAGTTAACTCGAAACTTCTCTCACAGTTTTAGTAGTCATTGCCTTCATTTTAAATGAACGCTATCAATCACTTTGAGGCAACATTAATTCCTTTACATTGCGATTCACTATAGTGCACGTGGAATGAAAGCTTTGATATTCAAATGAACATGGCGGTTCATATCAGAGTTTCGGGAATTTGTGTCGAATTTCCTAAATCGACTCGAGTTGCGCACTTGATCATGCTGAAATTTCATGAGCTGGTCGCCTCTGTATGTTTAATGCCAAGCGAAATCGTGGTTATTTTCGTTTACTTTTACAAAATAATTGCTGTGTTTTGTCACATGCTCATTGAAGACTACCAGAGGATGCAAATTAACAATCATTTGCATGTTCAACTCTACATCGAGGCTTGCTTCCATTTTAATTATTGAGTTCAGTAGTCTCCATCTTAAGTACTTATCATGTCTTTTTCTCGAAAACATTTCACCATACATGAGTGTATTATGTAATGGTAGACTGATTTACGATCAGAGTATGAATTCTTTTCTTGCGTGTTTTTTCGAAAACACATGTAGTAAGTTGAAATGGTGGATTGTTTGGACATTTGTATTGACATTAACAAATCTTACAAGTTGTTCTTGTGTGCTGTTATTTAAGGCCTCGTGTTTTATTTATATTCGAAGCATTGACTTGAGTGGAATATAAATTTTCCATCGATTTCCGCGTTGTTGGTGCAAGCGACATAAATATGTGAGTTATTTTGCAAAATTTCGGACTCTAGATGTTTCACCTTCCCCTTTTTTATAATTTTGCCCAGTTAGAATGCAATTTCAAAGTGTAAAATTTGGTGTGGGTTCTTAGTACCAAGTTCCATCGGAACATTGAGGGCCTCTCAACATGAACAGCAATTTCGAAGGCTCACATGAAAAATAATTCTTCTTCTCCTTCTTCTTCTAAGTGAATTAGCACATTTTGACACAACTTCTCTTGCTATGCCATATCTCCTCTTGATAAGTTGATCCAATTTTGTCCCAACCGGTTGCTATTTCCTGTCAATTGGTGACCTCACCACTTATTCCGAATTTTGTCTTTTAGATTTATGGCAATCTAGCACCTACAGAGCCCTGAAAACTGATTTCCAAGAAAACTAATTCACCATCCAAGTTGTAGTTAATTGACTGTTGAACATTAATAATCCACTATAGTATTAATATTTGCACTTCATAATCACATTACTATTGACTACTAATCGAATTACGTGATCGAGTGGATCTAATTGAATGAGATCTAATTCCACAGGCATGTTGTGGATGTCTGTCAACATTGGAATTAAAAGGTGAGCAAGAATATATGCTCCAATTGATTCGTTCGCGTTATTATTCAGATTCAGGCAGAATGTTTGAAAATTTAAAATTACACTTCCAATTAACGTGTTCTTCCATCGAGAGTCGAACTCTTTCTTTTCCATTTACTTTTCCATACAAGTATGGAATATGTTGTATGGGCAATTGAAATTGTCTATGCTAATCAGTGTGATTCTCGGAGAAGTGGTTGCTGATTGGCCAATAACAGTATGACCTATTTTCGTTCGGTTGGTGCATAAGGTACGCGTTTTATTGCTCGCTCTGATAGGTCCTTCATAGGCCAATCAGATTTGAGGAAGATCATAGTGAACTACTATTACACCAACATGCGACAAACCAACTCACTCATCAGTGGTAATGCACACAGTCGGTTTTACAATTAAGGAGATTCTCGGATTACCAGATTCACCACCTCCTGTTCATGAGTCTTCTAACGTGAGTGCCCTCACCTCTTTCTCTCCTCCTCTTTTTAATGCTTGAATGCAAAGGTAATATCATAGAATGGTTAGAAGAGAGGAAGCGATTTAAATTGTGCATTGGAAAGAGAACGGCTTGAAAATAGGAGAAATAGTTGAGGAGAGACAGAGAATTTACGTGCTGCCGGAACGCCATATAATGATGATACCTAGATGAGAATTCGTTTGCATTTTGATGATCGAATATGTGTTTGTGTGAGTTACGAAATGACAGCATGATCCGATGTGGCCAGTTGGAGGTCAGTGTTAGCAAGAAGTGCATTGATTAAGAGGAAGGGTGGAAGAAAGTCCATGGGTGGGGAGTTGAAATGGGAAGTAGAAGTGAAAGTGTGTTGTGAATGAACCAACGTGAATTGCATAGAAAGCCGCCCTCCATAGCCATGCTCCTTATGCCACGAGAATCTGCTCCAATTTGTTGCAGTTGGATGACAAGTAGTTGTGTACGACACCAGAGTCATAGAAATGAACTGGAGGGCTTTCTCTCTAACTACTCATGGTGCTTACATATCTACAATCGCAGATCCATTAATCATTGCAGTGAAAGATTCGCTTTAGTCATATTTGACTCAAGTCCAATATTGCTGTAGCACACTTATTGGGAAAATTGTTCCACATCGGAGATTAGAAACTCAATGCATGTGAAGTCTTCGTCTAATTCGCAAGTCCGTGTCACTTGGGACGAATGCTTCCTCCATTAACGTTTACAATAAAATTTGTGTCCTTTTCTCACTTAACCTTTGACTCCTAATTAGCACCGCCTTGCAGTTCGATCATTTCAAAAAATTCGGTTTTTTAGTGTAGGTATTCATTCTCTCCAGTGGCATTCATCAATCCACCTAATATCCACAATCATTTCACCTCTTTCTCCTCCTCCAGCTCCTTCTCCTCCTCCTCCACCTCCTCCTTCATCTCTATTGCTTCACTTTCCTCCACCAGAGCTAATATCAATCGCTCGTAAGATATTAGTCGAGGAGTATACACTTCCACAGAGCCAGTGTTCAATTGTCATTGAATCTACCTCAGCCGTTATAATAATGCCGTTATATACTAGCATAATTTCGATGAATTTGTTCTAAGAGTTAGAAATAGAAGACATGTATGGATCTGATTGAGTATTGTCAGCTGCTGTTTGTTCTAAACCCATGATACTCGTGCTTCGGGCGGGTAGGTGCAAATGCCAATCTTCCTAACCAACTATTAGTTTATCTGCACACTGGTCCATTTGGAATCAATTTGGGATCCAAACAAATGTGAGATTGGATGACTGGCTGTATTGTATTTTAGGAGCAAGCGGAGATCAGCCCAAAGCCCAAGAACACGGTTGCAAGCGGAAAGAGCCTCATGATTAGGAGTATTCTTGGATTACCCGATTCTCCACCGCCTATTGTCTACGAGGCCTCTCACGTGAGTGCACTGTATTACTGTACTTGTTTTATCAATGAACCAGTGGAAGCACAGTGGGTATTGGTTGGGAATGTGGATTTCCAATACAACCTGACCACTTTATTAGGCAAACAGAGAAAATAGAGTCTGGACAATTTAGGAATCTCCAACATTCTTTCATGCGTTCTCTGTCTCCAAAACATGATTTCGATGCAAGTAGTGAGATCGAAGAGAAAGAGGGGAAATGGTGTCTAAAGTGGACGAAGGCATGATAAGTGCAAAGCCAATAATTGGAGTACAGATTGTTGTATATGTAAACCCTTGAGAGGGAGTTATATTAATTCTGAACACCGGCAAAGTTGTTGCTAGAGGGAGAGAAGATTGACGAGGAGACCATACTCAGTATTCGAGGAGGCGTTTGTGAAAGACAATGTGGATAACATTGCTATTACTTCCTCATCGAGCAGTTCTGTTGCACCATTTGACAGAGTATCCTTAGAATGGACCATAGAATAAGGAGTACTTGAAGTTTCAATGGAATAGACAGATCGTTCAGAGCTGCAAATGAATTAGGACAATTCGATGTGACTATGTTACAAATGTGAGTCCTTCTCGACTCATTTACTTTGGTTTATAGTCAAATACTGCCCAACTTGTATGCCAAATATACACTGCCTGTTCACCGAAATGTCCACTTCACTCTCATAAACTCTGCTCATTTCATTTGACATCACCTCGTCCTACACGCACACACACACACACACACACATACACACACGCACACGCGTATTTATTTCACCATTGTGTGACAAAAAGTGAAACGCATACGCTCTCGGTTTATGTTGAGAAACTCTAGCGAAACTTGAACCTAATGTTGTTTAAGTTCACTATCAGCAATTTTCCCTATTTGCACCTTTGAATATTTTATCAATTGTAGTCCTCATTCTCATAGAGCGCAGAGAGTTGCGATAATGAATTATTGTTCTTTAACTGCGAGTTTACGCAATGAACATCGCTTTAATGGATGTCATTCGTTATTCGAATCTGTTCACCAAGTTGATTGATTGCGTGCCTTGTGGTAATTTCAATCGATGGCAGGTCTGAGCAATTTGATTAGGATTGCATTTCAAAATAAAATCTAAATCTAAGTAGATCCAACTTCAATATTACTAGTAGTCTCTCTCTCCCCCCCTCTCTGTGTGTGTGCGTGTGATTGAATAAGGCAATTATAGTGGACATTGACATTTATTAGAACCAATTTGGAGCTGATGAGTGAATGTGTTCTTCGTCTCTAGTCGGAAACGGAGATGGGCAACACCGTGGTCCGCACGCCTCCAGGAGGTGAAAGAGAAGCAAGGCGTAGGAGTGGCAAGTATTCAGTGCAAGATCAGTCGACTCAGACTGACAGTGGATTTGAAACGGCAAGCACCACGACTCAAGAAGGTCCGCCCCCAGACAATCAAGAAAACACGTCGCCAATTGAAGGAGGTCGGCCTACTGAGTTAAAGCCCTCACCATCTCGCCAGAGGTCTCTGCCTGCCGCACCAATCGCTTCCTCCACACCCCTCAACAATTGCAAAGCAGAAAACCTCTCCGAGGCTATTGGGACACAGGGGTCAAGTGCACTCAGAGGTGTAGGGGGGAATTTGGATAGGAAAACGCACGAGTGTGTCTACTGCCACAAACGATTTGATAGGCCATCTCTTCTCATTCGACATGTACGTATCCATACCGGGGAGAGACCATTTGCATGTTCACATTGCAGTAGTCGTTTCACCACCAAGAGTGCATTGGTGGATCACGAACGCACACACACTAGGGAGAGACCGTACACATGCAAGTACTGTGGCAAGGCATTCCATGCTGCATCGAACTGCTGCAATCACGTGAAGAAAATACACATGAGGGTAAGTGTGGTATATCTCGTCTCCTAATTCTCCTAATTCTCACAACTCTCTTCACTTTCCAGGTACTCAGTCACAAGTGCGCCGAGTGTGGAGCAGGTTTCTTGACACCGGGTCATCTAGAACGCCATAGGTATATTCACACTGGGAACTTTCCCTTTGTTTGTCAAGTTTGCGCCAAAGGCTTCCCCACCGAGCTTCGATTGAGGAGCCATGAGTATGTTCACACCGAGAAGAAGCCCCACAACTGTCACTATTGCCCAAGTGCTTTCACTACTAAGGCCTCACTTAAAATGCACACCAGTCGCAAGCATGGTAAGCTTTCCGTGCATCCCAGCATTTCCCAACACCCTGCAGCAACAGCATCATCATCAGATGGGAGAAGCAATGAAGAGTTTGCAGTTGGAGAAGGCGATGTGCAACGTGCAAGTGGGCCAAATCCTCCACACGAGAACTACACATCAGATGTCCCAACTGGCGGCTCTAACACCATCCAAGCTCCTATCCAAATGAGTAATTGTCCACCTTTTCACTTGAATTAATGCAATGTGGCCTTTCTTCCAACTCACCTCCACACTTTCTTTCAGCTCGCTTACTCCACTCGGAGGGTGATGCGTCGACTTCGTCTTCATTTCAAAATGCCTCTCAGCCTATTCCCTTTCAGGAAGAAGAAGAAGAAGATGATGATGATGGTGATGATTACCGTTTGTAGAAGTTTCCAACTAGGAGATGGGTTCACTCTAGTTAGATTAAGTATCTAGGTCATAGCACAGTAGTGATATATGTAGTGAGTTGAGTCAAATTCCAATCACGTCATAGGAGCTTTCCCTCACCTACTATGTAGAAGGTCTTTCAACTTCTTGAGGAGATCAAAAATGAGCCTTTCAAATACCTAGTTCTTAGGCTTTAATAAATTAATAAATTCTAGCGATTCTGCTACTCAGCTCAGGTTATAAGTAGTTACATCAAATTTTATTCTTTGTCATTTTTAGTGGGCATAAAATACGTTGTGACATTGTTTAGCTTCAAGAACAACCCTTCGTCGGACATAGTAACGTTGATGTTTGCATGCTTGTTAGGAGGACTTTATTACATTTCAACTTGTAGTAGATTGCAAACACACAAAATCATCATTGGAATATTCGCACAAATTTCGAGTCATACCCCCTAGAGTTGATTGTTAATTTAATTTTAATTAGCAGGAAAACAGTCTGTTGTCCTCTTTTTCCACTTTTAAGCACCAATGCAATCGGCGAAGTATCCGCGACCTCTCAATTATGGGAGGAGGACGACCAACAATAAAGTTACTGCATTTAGGGATTCACGAAGACCAGTTCCGACTCCTATATTACCTCCAATAATTTTCAATCAACTCAATCGTATAAATACATTCACTCGGCGATTATTTGCATCCATCTGTAAGTGCAGACACCTTAGTTGGAAATGAATGGAAACCTTCAATATTATTGTTTTGAATCGTTTTTTTTCCATTTCAGATGCTCACACGTACCCATGGCCCTTTTCAGGGTCCTTTTCCACAGCGAAAGCCAACTCCCACCTCATCGTGGTGCTGTGGTGAAACTGCTAATGTATGGAGCATTGAGTGCTTGCCACTTTCTTCCAGCATTAGTTGGCCAAGAGGAGTGGCTGCGAAAATCGATATAATCTCCTTTCAACAGAAACCAGATATGACTGATAATAGGGCCATTTGATAGGACACTAAGCACACAGACATCCAGCACAGATTATAATCCTGGAATTAATTGGTCTGAAATGGGGTATTTACTGAAGGCCACATATGTGTGGTATCGAATTTGGGAAAAATATTACTAGGTATTAAGTAATATTAATATGAAATAGTTATAATTTACAATGTTCAAATATATATTGTGGAGAGTGCAATAATAGACACCTAACTTGCAATATTAAGTTCCTATTTAAGCTAAATTGTGAAATGAGGCTTGGGTAGATTAAATGTTAAGAATACAATTTGGCTTGAGAAATTCGCTATTCAGTTCTATCCGTTCATTTCAATACTAGCCTACAACTGAGTTTCTAATTCTTCCTATTGAATGAATATTCTGTCCAATATTTCCCTGTCAAACCTCAAATAAATTAACATTGTGGATATATATGTAAATATAAACAAATATTTCATAAACATCTGATCGGAGAGATGCTTAACGTTTTCAGTTTGCACACAGAAATAATTAATTTCCGTTGATTGTGTTTGGACAAGTTAATCGATTCATCCTTTCTCAATAACTATCCCGTTTCATTCAAAGGTGAATCTGTACTCCTATCTTTACACACGCACACACACACAACCATAACCGCCACTTCTCCACTCGTACGCTTCACTTCTGACCCATCTCCCTCACCCTTGGTCAATTCAATACATTTTGGCCCACACAACTCTTAGCACTCCACATTTTGGAGCCTTGGCTGCCAACACCCACATCTATTACCTTGTCCATCAAACCACTGGCATTGTGGATATCCGCTCTTATGCACAACAATGGCTCCAACAGCTACCTCTTAGCCATCAACACGTTGAAGTTGTTAGTTCACGTGCGTGAGTGAGTAGAGGAGATTTTGATGATGTTCAACGATCAGTTAATTTGTCCATCAATCTCTCACCTCCCATAATTCGAAGGCGGTCCTAAGCCCACAATACACTTGTGTGCTAGATAACTTGAATGAACGCCTTCCTAAAGCCACAATGAAACCATAGCCGGCATTAAAGATCCGACTTTAGTTAAATAAATGGAATTTCGATGAAGATAGGTTGAAGATAGGTAGCTATGACTGGTATGCAATCTGTCAATATTTAAACGCAATGAAATTTGAAATTGAATCTGGCGCAAGAAACTAGGTACCACTGAATGCTATATTAGTGGAAAGTCGCTTTTTAGTTTTGGAAACAAGTGTTGAACACTCGTTTTATCAGTCTAGTCTCTACTAGTCATTGGCATTCACGTGGTCCAAGTCGGTCCTTATTAGAGCCAACCAATACAAAAGCCATAGCGTTCATTTGATGTATGAAGGATGGAAATGAATGTGAAGAAGTACACAAATTAGAGGAGGCGAGTTGAAGGGATCATCTTTCCCTCCAATAACCACAGTCCTCCTCTTCAACAATTAACTTGAAGATGGGTTTATATCTCAATCTGCCGACTTGTTACTGAAATACCACCATTGAGTAAGGTCAGAACTTCTTATGCTCTAGATGTCTTTAGCAACTTTATTTTGGAATAACAGCTGAGTTTGAAAATATAACTTGAATCATTTGAGAATGTAAGAACTGGATCTTTGCAAGGTTGAAAAGACGAGGGACAAGCGTTCTCAAGTATAGGGAGTCTATTGAAGGTCCCCGAGGAAAATACGCTCGTTTTCATGCATAACTTTGTCCTAAAATGAAAACACCAAGTGTGCAAATAACCCATAAATTGAGTTTTCCACATTTTTCACTTTAACGCAAACAACATATCTACTAACCAGTCTCAAGGGTATTTGCTATGCTACTAGTATACTTTGACTTTCATTCAAAATGAATCAATTCGAGTGCAAATGGCGATTTGACAGGCTAAGTGCTTGAAACGCAATTCTGTGGAAAATTGCATCCCTTTCTTTCTTTCTTTCTTTCTTCGGTCTCACCCCAAGTTGTCGACACACTAATAAGCTATAATTTCATGGTCATACTGCCTGTTCCAAATCTATTTGGATCAAAGTACCACCAAGTACCAAGTCAGAAATGAATTGAAGGACCTAGGCACTGCAATTAACGATAACTAATACTTGTGCTTGTGGGGTTCATGTTTCAGCACAATCTACCAGCTAGTCACATTTTCCTTCATTAGAGAACCCAACGTATAACTCTTGCCTCTTCCTGTTCAGATTATGCTTTAACGTATTGTTATCATAAAGACTGCGAATTTTAGCACCGAGTTCTAACTCTAGAGTATGCAGATTGGCAGGTCCTTATAACTGAAACTTAATAAATGCACGTATTTTGCACATTCAAACTGAATCTATCGATTTGGCATTTGCTCAATTCGTTATCACCTTAAAGATAGTTCAGACCGATTTATTTACAATGACATTTGAATAAAGTAAAGCTTCTAGACCTACGTCTGTGAGCTCTTTCCTAAGTAGATCTAACATTTGGATTCGTGTCTGGTGGTTGGAGATATCTTCAATTAGCTTTACGGGCTCCTGTCGTAAATCCAACATGCTCCGACTTGGGCAATCCTGATATTTGGCTAAAAGATATAAAGGAGGGCGAAATAATTACAAAACATTGTATAGTTCCCGATATCGATTTCAAGCCAGTAGCAGACAGATACTATGCAACCTTAGGTCATGGGAGGAAGTGCCATTCGTATATCAGTCCAATCATGATTTGCCACAGCGGAGATGCAATCCGTTTAACGCCAATAATTATTTTCCACGCATGCTCGCGCTCTCTCTCTCTCTCTTCGGTAAGAACTTAAAGATGTTCCAACAGAATTCATTCACTTCCAGCACATTTCCTTGATAGATCGTTGGAGTTATTATTTATATTAGAGTATAGTGAGGTAGTATGGAAATGACTAAAAAGTATACCTACAGTGTATTTAAGGCTTTCTACCACTCAACAGCTAACACATTTTATCTGACACCTTTCCCATGCGCATATCTATTGCTCATATTTGCAATTTTAGCTTAAAGAGGAATTGGAGAGGGCTAAAGAAGCTTTTCTTATTGAACGTCATGCTCTAGATGAGCGTACGCACCAACTGCATTTGAATGAGATTAAACTAACGGAGACACAGCATCACTTGGATTTTGTCAGGTTTGCGCAAGTTACTATAATCGTGCTATAAGTCTCATACAAAATATGAGTATGGATATATAAATATCAATAAATAAATATATAGATAATTACATTCGCTTCAGGGACGACTTGCAAAACAAGGAATTGCTTCTTTGTAAGCGATCAGACGAAGTGAATCGACGAGAAGAAGAATTGACCAATAAAGCAGCAGCATTGAATGGTACTCAGGCTGCACTCACAGAAGTAGATGCAAAATGCCAACGCTTGGCTGAAGAACAGAGGAAGGTGGATAGGAAATTAGAGGAACGTGGAAGAGTGCTTGATGAAAGAGAAAAGCAACTAGAGAAAGTATGCAGCAATTAGCCACATAAATTAAAACTGCTAACTCATAATAGAACGAAGAACGCTTGGCCCAAAGGTGGAAGGAGTGTGAGGAGAAGGAAAAGACGGATAAGAAGGTTGTTTGTTCCCATTGTAGAAGAGCTGTGAGGAGATTATCTCGAAGTGGGGTCAACAACGGTCATAAATACCAATCTGCAAATCACGGTAGGTATACCAGTGGTAAGGTTCATTTTGGGTCAACTTGTATCTTGAGACATTACAAAATTCTCATGCCATTGTTGGTCAAATATTAAAAGGGAGATATGTTCCATGGACATTTCTTTACCTATAAATGCCAATACTGACGCTCTCCATTCCCTGCGTGTTCAAACTTGCGCCACCAGCATTCAGTAATATGACATTCATAATTGATTTAAAATATCCTCATTGGTCGCTTGTCAAGATCATTTTGAAAACTATTCTCTTGTCACAAAAGCACTTGTGGTGTCTGATAACAATTGACTTATGGTGCTCTTTAATGCTACCACAATGCTAACATTAGACTTAAACTCTCTCAGAGCCATAATATGTGAAGAAGTGGATTAGTGGAATTCTCTGAGACAATCCACAGACAAACATCACCAATGGAAACGTCACATTTAGATTTCTAGAAAAAATAAATCTTTTTTATTCCTTTATGCAAAAATTTCTCACCAGTCTTCAGGTACCCATGAAAGTAAAATGAAGATTCACACATATTCATGGCTAAGGCAAATCTCAACAAATGCGCCAATATAGTTTGATTTGGCAGGTTTGTCATGACCCAAAACTGCCGACAGTATTGAATCCTGTTGGAAAGTACTTAAAACGCCGTCTTCTAAGATGTGGGCAGGAAGAAACAATGCTCTTTATTGGATGCTAATGGTCTTCATAAAGAATGCTATGCTATTGTAGTATCCACGAGGTGGCTATTCCATGATCATAACGATAGTCAGGTGCTATAAGTATTCCCATTTTGTTGGCTTGAATTTAATAAAACGCCGCTTATGGAAATGTCATTCGCAACGTTGGTATGAAAAGGGACTTTCGAAGAAGAAGTAGAAGAGGAAGAGGAAGAGGAAGAAGACGAAGAACCACATAGGCCATATCTTACTATGCATCCACTTAGTCGAATACCATCACCATTGCTCTAAAAGTGTTCAATGAAAATCATCTTGATTGGACTTTCAATTTTACTTTATTCCTTAGTCCACTTGCCTTAATTTGGATGAGATTTCTATCCACGATCTGATAATACGTTATGCTATCCAAAGAAAAATAAACTACTTGCGTACTTAATTGGGATATAAGTGACTTTTGCTGGAACGATTAACATCCTTCCACAATAGCCTGCTATCTTTCAGAAACACTTCGTAAAATCTGAACTTCAAACCACATGTATATATATATATATATATATATATATATAAACATAGCTTGGATGATAGCGTTAACTTGTATGTAATGCTGAGTTTGGTGGATGTTGCAAGGGTCCGGCTGACTCAGCCCTAGAGGAAGAAGACAGAAGTGTTACGACACATTGCATTTATTGGCATAATTGGAAACTATTTACAACACCATCGGAGGATTTGAAAATATTTATTGGCGTTAAACGGATTGCATCTCCGCTGTGGCAAATCATGATTGGACTGATATACGAATGGCACTTCCTCCCATGACCTAAGGTTGCATAGTATCTGTCTGCTACTGGCTTGAAATCGATATCGGGAACTATACAATGTTTTGTAATTATTTCGCCCTCCTTTATATCTTTTAGCCAAATATCAGGATTGCCCAAGTCGGAGCATGTTGGATTTACGACAGGAGCCCGTAAAGCTAATTGAAGATATCTCCAACCACCAGACACGAATCCAAATGTTAGATCTACTTAGGAAAGAGCTCACAGACGTAGGTCTAGAAGCTTTACTTTATTCAAATGTCATTGTAAATAAATCGGTCTGAACTATCTTTAAGGTGATAACGAATTGAGCAAATGCCAAATCGATAGATTCAGTTTGAATGTGCAAAATACGTGCATTTATTAAGTTTCAGTTATAAGGACCTGCCAATCTGCATACTCTAGAGTTAGAACTCGGTGCTAAAATTCGCAGTCTTTATGATAACAATACGTTAAAGCATAATCTGAACAGGAAGAGGCAAGAGTTATACGTTGGGTTCTCTAATGAAGGAAAATGTGACTAGCTGGTAGATTGTGCTGAAACATGAACCCCACAAGCACAAGTATTAGTTATCGTTAATTGCAGTGCCTAGGTTCTTCAATTCATTTCTGACTTGGTACTTGGTGGTACTTTGATCCAAATAGATTTGGAACAGGCAGTATGACCATGAAATTATAGCTTATTAGTGTGTCGACAACTTGGGGTGAGACCGAAGAAAGAAAGAAAGAAAGAAAGGGATGCAATTTTCCACAGAATTGCGTTTCAAGCACTTAGCCTGTCAAATCGCCATTTGCACTCGAATTGATTCATTTTGAATGAAAGTCAAAGTATACTAGTAGCATAGCAAATACCCTTGAGACTGGTTAGTAGATATGTTGTTTGCGTTAAAGTGAAAAATGTGGAAAACTCAATTTATGGGTTATTTGCACACTTGGTGTTTTCATTTTAGGACAAAGTTATGCATGAAAACGAGCGTATTTTCCTCGGGGACCTTCAATAGACTCCCTATACTTGAGAACGCTTGTCCCTCGTCTTTTCAACCTTGCAAAGATCCAGTTCTTACATTCTCAAATGATTCAAGTTATATTTTCAAACTCAGCTGTTATTCCAAAATAAAGTTGCTAAAGACATCTAGAGCATAAGAAGTTCTGACCTTACTCAATGGTGGTATTTCAGTAACAAGTTGGTAGATTGTGATATAAACCCATCTTCAAGTTAATTGTTGAAGAGGAGGACCGTAGTTATTGGAGGGAAAGATGATCTTTTCAACTCGCCTCCTCTAATTTGTGTACTTCTTCACATTCATTTCCATCCTTCATACATCAAATGAACGCTATGGCTTTTGTATTGGTTAGCTCTAATAAGGACCGACTTGGACCACGTGAATGCCAATGACTAGTAGAGACTAGACTGATAAAACGAGTGTTCAACACTTGTTTCCAAAACTAAAAAGCGACTTTCCACTAATATAGCATTCAGTGGTACCTAGTTTCAAAAATGTGAAGTGCTAAGAGTTGTGTGGGCCAAAATGTATTGAATTGACCAAGGGTGAGGGAGATGGGTCAGAAGTGAAGCGTACGAGTGGAGAAGTGGCGGTTATGGTTGTGTGTGTGCGCGTGTGTAAAGATAGGAGTACAGATTCACCTTTGAATGAAACGGGATAGTTATTGAGAAAGGATGAATCGATTAACTTGTCCAAACACAATCAACGGAAATTAATTATTTCTGTGTGCAAACTGAAAACGTTAAGCATCTCTCCGATCAGATGTTTATGAAATATTTGTTTATATTTACATATATATCCACAATGTTAATTTATTTGAGGTTTGACAGGGAAATATTGGACAGAATATTCATTCAATAGGAAGAATTAGAAACTCAGTTGTAGGCTAGTATTGAAATGAACGGATAGAACTGAATAGCGAATTTCTCAAGCCAAATTGTATTCTTAACATTTAATCTACCCAAGCCTCATTTCACAATTTAGCTTAAATAGGAACTTAATATTGCAAGTTAGGTGTCTATTATTGCACTCTCCACAATATATATTTGAACATTGTAAATTATAACTATTTCATATTAATATTACTTAATACCTAGTAATATTTTTCCCAAATTCGATACCACACATATGTGGCCTTCAGTAAATACCCCATTTCAGACCAATTAATTCCAGGATTATAATCTGTGCTGGATGTCTGTGTGCTTAGTGTCCTATCAAATGGCCCTATTATCAGTCATATCTGGTTTCTGTTGAAAGGAGATTATATCGATTTTCGCAGCCACTCCTCTTGGCCAACTAATGCTGGAAGAAAGTGGCAAGCACTCAATGCTCCATACATTAGCAGTTTCACCACAGCACCACGATGAGGTGGGAGTTGGCTTTCGCTGTGGAAAAGGACCCTGAAAAGGGCCATGGGTACGTGTGAGCATCTGAAATGGAAAAAAAACGATTCAAAACAATAATATTGAAGGTTTCCATTCATTTCCAACTAAGGTGTCTGCACTTACAGATGGATGCAAATAATCGCCGAGTGAATGTATTTATACGATTGAGTTGATTGAAAAGTATTGGAGGTAATATAGGAGTCGGAACTGGTCTTCGTGAATCCCTAAATGCAGTAACTTTATTGTTGGTCGTCCTCCTCCCATAATTGAGAGGTCGCGGATACTTCGCCGATTGCATTGGTGCTTAAAAGTGGAAAAAGAGGACAACAGACTGTTTTCCTGCTAATTAAAATTAAATTAACAATCAACTCTAGGGGGTATGACTCGAAATTTGTGCGAATATTCCAATGATGATTTTGTGTGTTTGCAATCTACTACAAGTTGAAATGTAATAAAGTCCTCCTAACAAGCATGCAAACATCAACGTTACTATGTCCGACGAAGGGTTGTTCTTGAAGCTAAACAATGTCACAACGTATTTTATGCCCACTAAAAATGACAAAGAATAAAATTTGATGTAACTACTTATAACCTGAGCTGAGTAGCAGAATCGCTAGAATTTATTAATTTATTAAAGCCTAAGAACTAGGTATTTGAAAGGCTCATTTTTGATCTCCTCAAGAAGTTGAAAGACCTTCTACATAGTAGGTGAGGGAAAGCTCCTATGACGTGATTGGAATTTGACTCAACTCACTACATATATCACTACTGTGCTATGACCTAGATACTTAATCTAACTAGAGTGAACCCATCTCCTAGTTGGAAACTTCTACAAACGGTAATCATCACCATCATCATCTTCTTCTTCTTCTTCTTCCTGAAAGGGAATAGGCTGAGAGGCATTTTGAAATGAAGACGAAGTCGACGCATCACCCTCCGAGTGGAGTAAGCGAGCTGAAAGAAAGTGTGGAGGTGAGTTGGAAGAAAGGCCACATTGCATTAATTCAAGTGAAAAGGTGGACAATTACTCATTTGGATAGGAGCTTGGATGGTGTTAGAGCCGCCAGTTGGGACATCTGATGTGTAGTTCTCGTGTGGAGGATTTGGCCCACTTGCACGTTGCACATCGCCTTCTCCAACTGCAAACTCTTCATTGCTTCTCCCATCTGATGACGATGCTGTTGCTGCAGGGTGTTGGGAAATGCTGGGATGCACGGAAAGCTTACCATGCTTGCGACTGGTGTGCATTTTAAGTGAGGCCTTAGTAGTGAAAGCACTTGGGCAATAGTGACAGTTGTGGGGCTTCTTCTCGGTGTGAACATACTCATGGCTCCTCAATCGAAGCTCGGTGGGGAAGCCTTTGGCGCAAACTTGACAAACAAAGGGAAAGTTCCCAGTGTGAATATACCTATGGCGTTCTAGATGACCCGGTGTCAAGAAACCTGCTCCACACTCGGCGCACTTGTGACTGAGTACCTGGAAAGTGAAGAGAGTTGTGAGAATTAGGAGAATTAGGAGACGAGATATACCACACTTACCCTCATGTGTATTTTCTTCACGTGATTGCAGCAGTTCGATGCAGCATGGAATGCCTTGCCACAGTACTTGCATGTGTACGGTCTCTCCCTAGTGTGTGTGCGTTCGTGATCCACCAATGCACTCTTGGTGGTGAAACGACTACTGCAATGTGAACATGCAAATGGTCTCTCCCCGGTATGGATACGTACATGTCGAATGAGAAGAGATGGCCTATCAAATCGTTTGTGGCAGTAGACACACTCGTGCGTTTTCCTATCCAAATTCCCCCCTACACCTCTGAGTGCACTTGACCCCTGTGTCCCAATAGCCTCGGAGAGGTTCTCTGCTTTGCAATTGTTGAGGGGTGTGGAGGAAGCGATTGGTGCGGCAGGCAGAGACCTCTGGCGAGATGGTGAGGGCTTTAACTCAGTAGGCCGACCTCCTTCAATTGGCGACGTGTTTTCTTGATTGTCTAGGGGCGGACCTTCTTGAGTCGTGGTGCTTGCCGTTTCAAATCCACTGTCAGTCTGAGTCGACTGATCTTGCACTGAATACTTGCCACTCCTACGCCTTGCTTCTCTTTCACCTCCTGGAGGCGTGCGGACCACGGTGTTGTCCATCTCCGTTTCCGACTAGAGACGAAGAACACATTCACTCATCAGCTCCAAATTGGTTCTAATAAATGTCAATGTCCACTATAATTGCCTTATTCAATCACACGCACACACACAGAGAGCGGGGGAGAGAGAGACTACTAGTAATATTGAAGTTAGATCTACTTAGATTTGGATTTTATTTTGAAATGCAATCCTAATCAAATTGCTCAGACCTCCCATCGATTGAAATTACCACAAGGCACGCAATCAATCAACTTGGTGAACAGATTCGAATAACGAATGACATCCATTAAAGCGATGTTCATTGCGTAAACTCGCAGTTAAAGAACAATAATTCATTATCGCAACTCTCTGCGCTCTATGAGAATGAGGACTACAATTGATAAAATATTCAAAGGTGCAAATAGGGAAAATTGCTGATAGTGAACTTAAACAACATTAGGTTCAAGTTTCGCTAGAGTTTCTCAACATAAACCGAGAGCGTATGCGTTTCACTTTTTGTCACACAATGGTGAAATAAATACGCGTGTGCGTGTGTGTATGTGTGTGTGTGTGTGTGTGTGCGTGTAGGACGAGGTGATGTCAAATGAAATGAGCAGAGTTTATGAGAGTGAAGTGGACATTTCGGTGAACAGGCAGTGTATATTTGGCATACAAGTTGGGCAGTATTTGACTATAAACCAAAGTAAATGAGTCGAGAAGGACTCACATTTGTAACATAGTCACATCGAATTGTCCTAATTCATTTGCAGCTCTGAACGATCTGTCTATTCCATTGAAACTTCAAGTACTCCTTATTCTATGGTCCATTCTAAGGATACTCTGTCAAATGGTGCAACAGAACTGCTCGATGAGGAAGTAATAGCAATGTTATCCACATTGTCTTTCACAAACGCCTCCTCGAATACTGAGTATGGTCTCCTCGTCAATCTTCTCTCCCTCTAGCAACAACTTTGCCGGTGTTCAGAATTAATATAACTCCCTCTCAAGGGTTTACATATACAACAATCTGTACTCCAATTATTGGCTTTGCACTTATCATGCCTTCGTCCACTTTAGACACCATTTCCCCTCTTTCTCTTCGATCTCACTACTTGCATCGAAATCATGTTTTGGAGACAGAGAACGCATGAAAGAATGTTGGAGATTCCTAAATTGTCCAGACTCTATTTTCTCTGTTTGCCTAATAAAGTGGTTAGGGTGTATTGGAAATCCACATTCCCAACCAATACCCACTAGGCTTCCACTGGTTCATTGATAAAACAAGTACAGTAATACAGTGCACTCACGTGAGAGGGCTCGCAGACAATAGGCGGTGGAGAATCGGGTAATCCAAGAATACTCCTAATCATGAAGCTCTTTCCGCTTGCAACCGTGTTCTTGGGCTTTGGGCTGATCTCCGCTTGCTCCTAAAATACAATACAGCCAGTCATCTAATCTCACATTGGTTTGGATCCCAAATTGATCCCAAATGGATCAGTGTGCAGATAAACTAATAGTTGGTTAGGAAGATTGGCATTTGCACCTACCCGCCCGAAGCACGAGTATCATGGGTTTAGAACAAACAGCAGCTGACAATACTCAGTCAGATCCATACATGTCTCCTATTTCTAACTCTTAGAACAAATTCATCGAAATTATGCTAGTATATAACGGCATTGTTATGACGGCTGAGGTAGATTCAATGACAATTGAACACTGGCTCTGCGAAAGTGTGTACTCCTCGACTAATATCTTACGAGCGATTGATATTAGCTCTGGTGGAGGAACGTGAAGCAATAGAGATGGAGGAGGAGGAGGTGGAGGATATTAGGTGGATTGATGAATGCCACTGGAGAGAATGAACACTTTTACTAAAAGCCAAATGTATTGAAACGATGGAACTGCAAGTCGGTGCTCATAAGCAATCAAGGTTTTAGTGAGAAAAGGGCACAAATTATATTGTAAACGTTAATGGAGGAAGCATTCGTCCCAAGTGACACGGACATGCGGATTAGACGAAGACTTCACATGCATTGAGTTTCTAGTCTCCAATGTAGAACAAATTTCACAATAAGTGTGCTACAGCAATATTGGATTTGAGTCAAATAACACTAAAGTGAATCTTTCACCGCAATGATTAATGGATCTGCAATTGTAGATATGTAAGCACCATGAGTAGTTAGAGAGAAAGCCCTCCAGTTCATTTCTATGACTCTGGTGTCGTACACAACTACTTGTCATCCAACTGCAACAAATTGGACCAGATTCTCGTGGCATAAGGAGCATGGCTATGGAGGGCGGCTTTCTATGCAATTCACGTTGGTTCATTCACAACACACTTTCACTTTCTACTTCCCATTTCAACTCCCCACCCATGGACTTTCTTCCACCCTCCCTCTTAATCAATGCACTTCTTGCTAACACTGACCTCCAACTGGCCACATCGGATCATGCCGTCATTTCGTAACTCACACAAACACATATTCGATCATCAAAATGCAAACGAATTCTCATCTAGGTATCATCATTATATGGCGTTCCGGCAGCACGTAAATTCTCTGTCTCTCCTCAACTATTTCTCCTGTTTTCAAGCCTTTCTCTTTCCAATGCACAATTTAAATCGCTTCCTCTCTTCTAACCATTCTATGATATTACCTTTGCATTCAAGCATTAAAAAGAGGAGGAGAGAAAGAGGTGAGGGCACTCACGTTAGAAGACTCATGAACAGGAGGTGGTGAATCTGGTAATCCGAGAATCTCCTTAATTGTAAAACCGACTGTGTGCATTACCACTGATGAGTGAGTTGGTTCGTCGCATGTTGGTGTAATAGTAGTTCACTATGATCTTCCTCAAATCTGATTGGCCTATGAAGGACCTATCAGAGCGAGCAATAAAACGCGAACCTTATGCACCAACCGAATGAAAATAGGTCATACTGTTATTGGCCAATCAGCAACCACTTCTCCGAGAATCACACTGATTAGCATAGACAATTTCAATTGCGCATACAACATATTCCATACTTGTATGGAAAAGTAAATGGAAAAGAAAGAGTTCGACTCTCGATGGAAGAACACGTTAATTGGAAGTGTAATTTTAAATTTTCAAACATTCTGCCTGAATCTGAATAATAACGCGAATGAATCAATTGGAGCATATATTCTTGCTCACCTTTTAATTCCAATGTTGACAGACATCCACAACATGCCTGTGGAATTAGATCTCATTCAATTAGATCCACTCGATCACGTAATTCGATTAGTAGTCAATAGTAATGTGATTATGAAGTGCAAATATTAATACTATAGTGGATTATTAATGTTCAACAGTCAATTAACTACAACTTGGATGGTGAATTAGTTTTCTTGGAATTCAGTTTTCAAGGCTCCCTAGGTGCTAGATCGCTATAAATCTAAAAGACAAAATTCGGAATAAGTGGTTAGGTCACCAATTGACAGGAAATAGCAACCGGTTGGGACAAAATTGAATCAACTTATCAAGAGGAGATATGGCATAGCAAGAGAAGTTGTGTCGAAATGTGCTAATTCACTTAGAAGAAGTAGAAGAAGAAGAAGATGATGATGATGATGATGATGATGAATCATTTTTCAAAATTGCCATTTGTGTTGAGAGGCCTTAAATTTTCCGATGGAACTTGGTTTTAAGAACCCACACCAATTTTTACACTTTGACATTGCATTCTAACTGGGCAAAATTGTAAAAAAATGAAAGGCCAAACATCTAGAGTCCGAAATTTTGCAAAATAACTCACATATTTATGTCGCTTGCACCAACAACGCGGAAATCGATTGAAAAATTTATATTCCACTCAAGTCAATACTTCGAAGATAAATAAAACACGAGGCCTTGAATAACAGCACACAAGAACAACTTGTAAGATTTGTTAATGTCAATACAAATGTCCAAACAATCCACCATTTCAACTTACTACATGTTTTTTCGACAAAACACGCAAGAAAAGAATTCATACTCTGATCGTAAATCAGTCTACCATTACATAATACACTCATGTATGGTGAAATGTTTTCGAGAAAAAGACATGATAATCACTTAAGATGGAGGCTACTGAACTCAATAATTAAAATGGAAGCAAGCCTCGATGTACAGTTGAACATGCAAATGATTGTTAATTTGGAAGAATGGCCTTCAATGAGCATGTGACAAAACACAGCAATTATTTGGTAAAAGTAAACGAAAATAACCACGATTTCGCTTGGCATTAAACGTACAGAGGCGACCAGCTCATGAAATTTCAGCATGATCAAGTGCGCAACTCGAGTCGATTTAGGAAATTCGACACAAATTCCCGAAACTCTGATATGAATCGTCATGTTCATTTGAATATCAAAGCTTTCATTCCACGTGCACTATAGTGAATCGCAATGTAAAGGAATTAATGTTGCTTCAAAGTGAGTGATAGCATACATTTAAAATGGAGGCAGGGATGAAACGGAATAGCAAACATAATAGTCGAAATTTAACTTTTAAGCACAAATAAATTGAGGTTGTCCTGTTGCATTTTCATAACGCGTAATTATGGGTAGGTGAGAGAGGAATGTAGGCAAACGGGGTTTTTGACCGAAACCGAATTCTCATTTCTGCTGAAATTTGGACCAAGATACTAATGGGGTCGCGCTGATTGCATTTGAATAATGACCTTACATGGGAAATGATACCAAAATCATGTTGAAACCCACTGACCAATAAGTTTATTACTAAGGGCGATTCCTTTAGCTCTCATGTTTGGCACCTCACTCGATAGAATCCTACCTGCACAATTTGTTTGAACATTAATATTGGTGTACTTCCCACGCAGGTGTCGTCTTCTAAATTATTCACCCAACGGTACACTTTTATCTCTCCCTCTCTCTCTTTCTCTCATTCCATCCAATATTTAAGTAATGCCTTCCAACTCGGAGATTGCAGGTAACGTTTCCGGTTCTTCTCCTCTTCCTATCCACCTACATCATTGTTGTCGAGATGGCTTTTAGTCTATCAATTTGTACCCTTTTGATCCACTAAGCATGCTCAACAAAATTGAATTGTATTTCAGTTTCTTAGGTCTCCTCGTTGAAGACATCAAATGGAGGCAACTTGGAAGTCGGTGTTTTCGAAACGATGACATTCGCATGTACTCCTATTGAATCTGCTCTGTCCTGGCTTCTCGTGTTCCTTTGCTGCTTATGCCTTCTTCTTATATTGAAAATATAATTTCTCTTCACACATTGTTTTCCTCTTCTCCGCTTCCCCCAAACTAAAGTACTGCCCACTCTTGTCTCACAGCCTATCAACCACAACGTCCACTTCTACTCCAACCCTCCAATAAATAACTTCCTTTTCATCAACCCTTTATTATATCTTAATGAGTAACACTCCGTAGGATGTGTGAATGAATAAGGTTCTGCCGCTTAGCGGATTATTAAGTTGCGATAAATGAGATTAGGTCGAAAACGGAGACTTATGATTCTGTGCGCACTATGGAAGCATTATCCACAATGCAGCTAAATCCTTATCGGGATTTAATATCATTCGAATTGGTACCATTTACGTTGAGTTCTCCATATTTCACTTTGTGGTTTGGCAATTTCACACACACGCTCTCTCCCTCTCTGTCTCTCTCTCTCCTCTTTTGATTTTGTTTGCTTAAAACAGAATTCAGTTAGTTTTAGTTATTCCGATACATTCAGAGATGCATTGGAACTTTTGTGCTTCCAAGAGCAAGGGCATTAGATCATTCATAGAGTGGACACAGCATAATTCACTGAAGCTCATCCAAGTAAGCGTGCTTTTCTACTTAGCAGGAAGAAATTGTGAAATTCGAAACAGCTTCTTAAGCAGTCCTTGCGATCCAAACGTCAATCAATAGTGTCCTCATACTTTTCAAATGGAACCAACATCATGAAAATTATCCACTGTCAAACAATCGAACACCCTGTTGAGAGTCATTGATAAGCATAAACAAAGAAGTAAATAGGTCAATGACAAGGTACTTCACAATCGCCTGTCCCATTAATCATATGACTAGCAGAGGGGCTATGGTGGATTATTGATGTTGCCTCTAGCAAGCATTGGCAAAGTTAGACTATCTCTATCGTTGTCATTATGCCAATTGACTTACAAGTTGTCGGAACATGGAGAACGCGTTGTTGGAGGGTTTGTAGTGATTGGTACTTCATAAGTCAATCATCGTTAAAATCAATCACTTTGGAATGCAAAAAGTTGTGACGTGATTCAACTCAGTCTTCAGTGAAATTTCTCCTGACTGAGTTTATGATTTCTGGCCATTTTGCAGATATATCATAAATTGGGTAAGACCTACACATTTGGTACAAATTTGAATAATTATTGGTGGACTTTTCGTCGCACGAAGATACTATGAGTACCAATTTATTTACAAAATGTTCGTTAAGGGAGGCCCGAAACCCAAAGAATGCTGGTCTGAGACAGATTGTGATTTGTGCTTTGAGTCTGCCTTATATTTTCCAATTGCATGGAATGTTGAGGGGGCTGGAGTTTTCCCAAAAATTTGTGATTGATGACGATTTGTTTGCCAAAGGAATAGTTTCCATGCCGTAGTTCAAATAATTAACCATACCTCCAACCTTAGCTTGGGTGTCGTTTTGAACGAGGTCATAAATGTGATGTTTTGGCTGCAAATAATTCAGATAGATAACTCGAAAATTCTCCCACAGTTTTAGTAGTCATTGCCTCTATTTTAAATGATTGCTATTACTCACTTTGAAGCAACATTAATTCCTTTACATTGCGATTCACTATAGTGCACGTGGAATGAAAGCTTTGATATTCAAATGAACATGACGATTCATATCAGAGTTTTGGGAATTTGTGTCGAATTTCCTAAATCGACTCGAGTTGCGCACTTGATCATGCTGAAATTTCATGAGCTGGTCGCCTCTGTACGTTTAATGCCAAGCGAAATCGTGGTTATTTTCGTTTACTTTTACCAAATAATTGCTGTGTTTTGTCACATGCTCATTGAAGGCCATTCTTCCAAATTAACAATCATTTGCATGTTCAACTGTACATCGAGGCTTGCTTCCATTTTAATTATTGAGTTCAGTAGCCTCCATCTTAAGTGATTATCATGTCTTTTTCTCGAAAACATTTCACCATACATGAGTGTATTATGTAATGGTAGACTGATTTACGATCAGAGTATGAATTCTTTTCTTGCGTGTTTTGTCGAAAAAACATGTAGTAAGTTGAAATGGTGGATTGTTTGGACATTTGTATTGACATTAACAAATCTTACAAGTTGTTCTTGTGTGCTGTTATTCAAGGCCTCGTGTTTTATTTATCTTCGAAGTATTGACTTGAGTGGAATATAAATTTTTCAATCGATTTCCGCGTTGTTGGTGCAAGCGACATAAATATGTGAGTTATTTTGCAAAATTTCGGACTCTAGATGTTTGGCCTTTCATTTTTTTACAATTTTGCCCAGTTAGAATGCAATGTCAAAGTGTAAAAATTGGTGTGGGTTCTTAAAACCAAGTTCCATCGGAAAATTTAAGGCCTCTCAACACAAATGGCAATTTTGAAAAATGATTCATCATCATCATCATCTTCTTCTTCTTCTTCTTCTTCTACTTCTTCTAAGTGAATTAGCACATTTCGACACAACTTCTCTTGCTATGCCATATCTCCTCTTGATAAGTTGATTCAATTTTGTCCCAACCGGTTGCTATTTCCTGTCAATTGGTGACCTAACCACTTATTCCGAATTTTGTCTTTTAGATTTATAGCGATCTAGCACCTAGGGAGCCTTGAAAACTGAATTCCAAGAAAACTAATTCACCATCTAAGTTGTAGTTAATTGACTGTTGAAGATTAATTATCCACTATATTATTAATATTTGCACATCATAATCGCATTACTATTGACTACTAATCGAATTACGTGATCGAGTGGATCTAATTGAATGAGATCTAATTCCACAGGCATGTTGTGGATGTCTGTCAACATTGGAATTAAAAGGTGAGCAAGAATATATGCTCCAATTGATTCATTCGCGTTATTATTCAGATTCAGGCAGAATGTTTGAAAATTTAAAATTACACTTCCAATTAACGTGTTCTTCCATCGAGAGTCGAACTCTTTCTTTTCCATTTACTTTTCCATACAAGTATGGAATATGTTGTATGCGCAATTGAAATTGTCTATGCTAATCAGTGTGATTCTCGGAGAAGTGGTTGCTGATTGGCCAATAACAGTATGACCTATTTTCGTTCGGTTGGTGCATAAGGTACGCGTTTTATTGCTCGCTCTGATAGGTCCTTCATAGGCCAATCAGATTTGAGGAAGATCATAGTGAACTACTATTACACCAACATGCGACAAACCAACTCACTCATCAGTGGTAATGCACACAGTCGGTTTTACAATTAAGGAGATTCTCGGATTACCAGATTCACCACCTCCTGTTCATGAGTCTTCTAACGTGAGTGCCCTCACCTCTTTCTCTCCTCCTCTTTTTAATGCTTGAATGCAAAGGTAATATCATAGAATGGTTAGAAGAGAGGAAGCGATTTAAATTGTGCATTGGAAAGAGAAAGGCTTGAAAACAGGAGAAATAGTTGAGGAGAGACAGAGAATTTACGTGCTGCCGGAACGCCATATAATGATGATACCTAGATGAGAATTCGTTTGCATTTTGATGATCGAATATGTGTTTGTGTGAGTTACGAAATGACGGCATGATCCGATGTGGCCAGTTGGAGGTCAGTGTTAGCAAGAAGTGCATTGATTAAGAGGGAGGGTGGAAGAAAGTCCATGGGTGGGGAGTTGAAATGGGAAGTAGAAAGTGAAAGTGTGTTGTGAATGAACCAACGTGAATTGCATAGAAAGGCGCCCTCCATAGCCATGCTCCTTATGCCACGAGAATCTGGTCCAATTTGTTGCAGTTGGATGACAAGTAGTTGTGTACGACACCAGAGTCATAGAAATGAACTGGAGGGCTTTCTCTCTAACTACTCATGGTGCTTACATATCTACAATTGCAGATCCATTAATCATTGCGGTGAAAGATTCCCTTTAGTATTATTTGACTCAAATCCAATATTGCTGTAGCACACTTATTGTGAAATTTGTTCTACATTGGAGACTAGAAACTCAATGCATGTGAAGTCTTCGTCTAATCCGCATGTCCGTGTCACTTGGGACGAATGCTTCCTCCATTAACGTTTACAATATAATTTGTGCCCTTTTCTCACTAAAACCTTGATTGCTTATGAGCACCGACTTGCAGTTCCATCGTTTCAATACATTTGGCTTTTAGTAAAAGTGTTCATTCTCTCCAGTGGCATTCATCAATCCACCTAATATCCTCCACCTCCTCCTCCTCCATCTCTATTGCTTCACGTTCCTCCACCAGAGCTAATATCAATCGCTCGTAAGATATTAGTCGAGGAGTACACACTTTCGCAGAGCCAGTGTTCAATTGTCATTGAATCTACCTCAGCCGTCATAACAATGCCGTTATATACTAGCATAATTTCGATGAATTTGTTCTAAGAGTTAGAAATAGGAGACATGTATGGATCTGACTGAGTATTGTCAGCTGCTGTTTGTTCTAAACCCATGATACTCGTGCTTCGGGCGGGTAGGTGCAAATGCCAATCTTCCTAACCAACTATTAGTTTATCTGCACACTGATCCATTTGGGATCAATTTGGGATCCAAACCAATGTGAGATTAGATGACTGGCTGTATTGTATTTTAGGAGCAAGCGGAGATCAGCCCAAAGCCCAAGAACACGGTTGCAAGCGGAAAGAGCTTCATGATTAGGAGTATTCTTGGATTACCCGATTCTCCACCGCCTATTGTCTGCGAGCCCTCTCACGTGAGTGCACTGTATTACTGTACTTGTTTTATCAATGAACCAGTGGAAGCCTAGTGGGTATTGGTTGGGAATGTGGATTTCCAATACACCCTAACCACTTTATTAGGCAAACAGAGAAAATAGAGTCTGGACAATTTAGGAATCTCCAACATTCTTTCATGCGTTCTCTGTCTCCAAAACATGATTTCGATGCAAGTAGTGAGATCGAAGAGAAAGAGGGGAAATGGTGTCTAAAGTGGACGAAGGCATGATAAGTGCAAAGCCAATAATTGGAGTACAGATTGTTGTATATGTAAACCCTTGAGAGGGAGTTATATTAATTCTGAACACCGGCAAAGTTGTTGCTAGAGGGAGAGAAGATTGACGAGGAGACCATACTCAGTATTCGAGGAGGCGTTTGTGAAAGACAATGTGGATAACATTGCTATTACTTCCTCATCGAGCAGTTCTGTTGCACCATTTGACAGAGTATCCTTAGAATGGACCATAGAATAAGGAGTACTTGAAGTTTCAATGGAATAGACAGATCGTTCAGAGCTGCAAATGAATTAGGACAATTCGATGTGACTATGTTACAAATGTGAGTCCTTCTCGACTCATTTACTTTGGTTTATAGTCAAATACTGCCCAACTTGTATGCCAAATATACACTGCCTGTTCACCGAAATGTCCACTTCACTCTCATAAACTCTGCTCATTTCATTTGACATCACCTCGTCCTACACGCACACACACACACACACACACATACACACACGCACACGCGTATTTATTTCACCATTGTGTGACAAAAAGTGAAACGCATACGCTCTCGGTTTATGTTGAGAAACTCTAGCGAAACTTGAACCTAATGTTGTTTAAGTTCACTATCAGCAATTTTCCCTATTTGCACCTTTGAATATTTTATCAATTGTAGTCCTCATTCTCATAGAGCGCAGAGAGTTGCGATAATGAATTATTGTTCTTTAACTGCGAGTTTACGCAATGAACATCGCTTTAATGGATGTCATTCGTTATTCGAATCTGTTCACCAAGTTGATTGATTGCGTGCCTTGTGGTAATTTCAATCGATGGCAGGTCTGAGCAATTTGATTAGGATTGCATTTCAAAATAAAATCTAAATCTAAGTAGATCCAACTTCAATATTACTAGTAGTCTCTCTCTCCCCCGCTCTCTGTGTGTGTGCGTGTGATTGAATAAGGCAATTATAGTGGACATTGACATTTATTAGAACCAATTTGGAGCTGATGAGTGAATGTGTTCTTCGTCTCTAGTCGGAAACGGAGATGGGCAACACCGTGGTCCGCACGCCTCCAGGAGGTGAAAGAGAAGCAAGGCGTAGGAGTGGCAAGTATTCAGTGCAAGATCAGTCGACTCAGACTGACAGTGGATTTGAAACGGCAAGCACCACGACTCAAGAAGGTCCGCCCCCAGACAATCAAGAAAACACGTCGCCAATTGAGGGAGGTCGGCCTACTGAGTTAAAGCCCTCACCATCTCGCCAGAGGTCTCTGCCTGCCGCACCAATCGCTTCCTCCACACCCCTCAACAATTGCAAAGCAGAAAACCTCTCCGAGGCTATTGGGACACAGGGGTCAAGTGCACTCAGAGGTGTAGGGGGGAATTTGGATAGGAAAACGCACGAGTGTGTCTACTGCCACAAACGATTTGATAGGCCATCTCTTCTCATTCGACATGTACGTATCCATACCGGGGAGAGACCATTTGCATGTTCACATTGCAGTAGTCGTTTCACCACCAAGAGTGCATTGGTGGATCACGAACGCACACACACTAGGGAGAGACCGTACACATGCAAGTACTGTGGCAAGGCATTCCATGCTGCATCGAACTGCTGCAATCACGTGAAGAAAATACACATGAGGGTAAGTGTGGTATATCTCGTCTCCTAATTCTCCTAATTCTCACAACTCTCTTCACTTTCCAGGTACTCAGTCACAAGTGCGCCGAGTGTGGAGCAGGTTTCTTGACACCGGGTCATCTAGAACGCCATAGGTATATTCACACTGGGAACTTTCCCTTTGTTTGTCAAGTTTGCGCCAAAGGCTTCCCCACCGAGCTTCGATTGAGGAGCCATGAGTATGTTCACACCGAGAAGAAGCCCCACAACTGTCACTATTGCCCAAGTGCTTTCACTACTAAGGCCTCACTTAAAATGCACACCAGTCGCAAGCATGGTAAGCTTTCCGTGCATCCCAGCATTTCCCAACACCCTGCAGCAACAGCATCATCATCAGATGGGAGAAGCAATGAAGAGTTTGCAGTTGGAGAAGGCGATGTGCAACGTGCAAGTGGGCCAAATCCTCCACACGAGAACTACACATCAGATGTCCCAACTGGCGGCTCTAACACCATCCAAGCTCCTATCCAAATGAGTAATTGTCCACCTTTTCACTTGAATTAATGCAATGTGGCCTTTCTTCCAACTCACCTCCACACTTTCTTTCAGCTCGCTTACTCCACTCGGAGGGTGATGCGTCGACTTCGTCTTCATTTCAAAATGCCTCTCAGCCTATTCCCTTTCAGGAAGAAGAAGAAGAAGAAGATGATGATGGTGATGATTACCGTTTGTAGAAGTTTCCAACTAGGAGATGGGTTCACTCTAGTTAGATTAAGTATCTAGGTCATAGCACAGTAGTGATATATGTAGTGAGTTGAGTCAAATTCCAATCACGTCATAGGAGCTTTCCCTCACCTACTATGTAGAAGGTCTTTCAACTTCTTGAGGAGATCAAAAATGAGCCTTTCAAATACCTAGTTCTTAGGCTTTAATAAATTAATAAATTCTAGCGATTCTGCTACTCAGCTCAGGTTATAAGTAGTTACATCAAATTTTATTCTTTGTCATTTTTAGTGGGCATAAAATACGTTGTGACATTGTTTAGCTTCAAGAACAACCCTTCGTCGGACATAGTAACGTTGATGTTTGCATGCTTGTTAGGAGGACTTTATTACATTTCAACTTGTAGTAGATTGCAAACACACAAAATCATCATTGGAATATTCGCACAAATTTCGAGTCATACCCCCTAGAGTTGATTGTTAATTTAATTTTAATTAGCAGGAAAACAGTCTGTTGTCCTCTTTTTCCACTTTTAAGCACCAATGCAATCGGCGAAGTATCCGCGACCTCTCAATTATGGGAGGAGGACGACCAACAATAAAGTTACTGCATTTAGGGATTCACGAAGACCAGTTCCGACTCCTATATTACCTCCAATACTTTTCAATCAACTCAATCGTATAAATACATTCACTCGGCGATTATTTGCATCCATCTGTAAGTGCAGACACCTTAGTTGGAAATGAATGGAAACCTTCAATATTATTGTTTTGAATCGTTTTTTTTCCATTTCAGATGCTCACACGTACCCATGGCCCTTTTCAGGGTCCTTTTCCACAGCGAAAGCCAACTCCCACCTCATCGTGGTGCTGTGGTGAAACTGCTAATGTATGGAGCATTGAGTGCTTGCCACTTTCTTCCAGCATTAGTTGGCCAAGAGGAGTGGCTGCGAAAATCGATATAATCTCCTTTCAACAGAAACCAGATATGACTGATAATAGGGCCATTTGATAGGACACTAAGCACACAGACATCCAGCACAGATTATAATCCTGGAATTAATTGGTCTGAAATGGGGTATTTACTGAAGGCCACATATGTGTGGTATCGAATTTGGGAAAAATATTACTAGGTATTAAGTAATATTAATATGAAATAGTTATAATTTACAATGTTCAAATATATATTGTGGAGAGTGCAATAATAGACACCTAACTTGCAATATTAAGTTCCTATTTAAGCTAAATTGTGAAATGAGGCTTGGGTAGATTAAATGTTAAGAATACAATTTGGCTTGAGAAATTCGCTATTCAGTTCTATCCGTTCATTTCAATACTAGCCTACAACTGAGTTTCTAATTCTTCCTATTGAATGAATATTCTGTCCAATATTTCCCTGTCAAACCTCAAATAAATTAACATTGTGGATATATATGTAAATATAAACAAATATTTCATAAACATCTGATCGGAGAGATGCTTAACGTTTTCAGTTTGCACACAGAAATAATTAATTTCCGTTGATTGTGTTTGGACAAGTTAATCGATTCATCCTTTCTCAATAACTATCCCGTTTCATTCAAAGGTGAATCTGTACTCCTATCTTTACACACGCGCACACACACAACCATAACCGCCACTTCTCCACTCGTACGCTTCACTTCTGACCCATCTCCCTCACCCTTGGTCAATTCAATACATTTTGGCCCACACAACTCTTAGCACTCCACATTTTGGAGCCTTGGCTGCCAACACCCACATCTATTACCTTGTCCATCAAACCACTGGCATTGTGGATATCCGCTCTTATGCACAACAATGGCTCCAACAGCTACCTCTTAGCCATCAACACGTTGAAGTTGTTAGTTCACGTGTGTGAGTGAGTAGAGGAGATTTTGATGATGTTCAACGATCAGTTAATTTGTCCATCAATCTCTCACCTCCCATAATTCGAAGGCGGTCCTAAGCCCACAATACACTTGTGTGCTAGATAACTTGAATGAACGCCTTCCTAAAGCCACAATGAAACCATAGCCGGCATTAAAGATCCGACTTTAGTTAAATAAATGGAATTTCGATGAAGATAGGTTGAAGATAGGTAGCTATGACTGGTATGCAACCTGTCAATATTTAAACGCAATGAAATTTGAAATTGAATCTGGCGCAAGAAACTAGGTACCACTGAATGCTATATTAGTGGAAAGTCGCTTTTTAGTTTTGGAAACAAGTGTTGAACACTCGTTTTATCAGTCTAGTCTCTACTAGTCATTGGCATTCACGTGGTCCAAGTCGGTCCTTATTAGAGCCAACCAATACAAAAGCCATAGCGTTCATTTGATGTATGAAGGATGGAAATGAGTGTGAAGAAGTACACAAATTAGAGGAGGCGAGTTGAAGGGATCATCTTTCCCTCCAATAACCACAGTCCTCCTCTTCAACAATTAACTTGAAGATGGGTTTATATCTCAATCTGCCGACTTGTTACTGAAATACCACCATTGAGTAAGGTCAGAACTTCTTATGCTCTAGATGTCTTTAGCAACTTTATTTTGGAATAACAGCTGAGTTTGAAAATATAACTTGAATCATTTGAGAATGTAAGAACTGGATCTTTGCTAGGTTGAAAAGACGAGGGACAAGCGTTCTCAAGTATAGGGAGTCTATTGAAGGTCCCCGAGGAAAATACACTCGTTTTCATGCATAACTTTGTCCTAAAATGAAAACACCAAGTGTGCAAATAACCCATAAATTGAGTTTTCCACATTTTTCACTTTAACGCAAACAAAATATCTACTAACCAGTCTCAAGGGTATTTGCTATGCTACTAGTATACTTTGACTTTCATTCAAAATGAATCAATTCGAGTGCAAATGGCGATTTGACAGGCTAAGTGCTTGAAACGCAATTCTGTGGAAAATTTCATCCCTTTCTTTCTTTCTTCGGTCTCACCCCAAGTTGTCGACACACTAATAAGCTATAATTTCATGGTCATACTGCCTGTTCCAAATCTATTTGAATCAAAGTACCATCAAGTCGGAAGGAGCCTAAATTGCACATTATTCAGTTCTTTCAGTCACTTCACAAATAAATTGAAGAACCTAGGCACTGCAATTAGCGATAACTAATACTTGTGCTTGTGGGGTTCATGTTTCAGCACAATCTACCAGCTAGTCACATTTTCCTTCATTAGAGAACCCAACGTATAACTCTTGCCTCTTCCTGTTCAGATTATGCTTTAACGTATTGTTATCATAAAGACTGCGAATTTTAGCACCGAGTTCTAACTCTAGAGTATGCAGATTGGCAGGTCCTTATAACTGAAACTTAATAAATGCACGTATTTTGCACATTCAAACTGAATCTATCGATTTGGCATTTGCTCAATTCGTTATCACCTTAAAGATAGTTCAGACCGATTTATTTACAATGACATTTGAATAAAGTAAAGCTTCTAGACCTACGTCTGTGAGCTCTTTCCTAAGTAGATCTAACATTTGGATTCGTGTCTGGTGGTTGGAGATATCTTCAATTAGCTTTACGGGCTCCTGTCGTAAATCCAACATGCTCCGACTTGGGCAATCCTGATATTTGGCTAAAAGATATAAAGGAGGGCGAAATAATTACAAAACATTGTATAGTTCCCGATATCGATTTCAAGCCAGTAGCAGACAGATACTATGCAACCTTAGGTCATGGGAGGAAGTGCCATTCGTATATCAGTCCAATCATGATTTGCCACAGCGGAGATGCAATCCGTTTAACGCCAATAATTATTTTCCACGCATGCTCGCGCTCTCTCTCTCTCTCTTCGGTAAGAACTTAAAGATGTTCCAACAGAATTCATTCACTTCCAGCACATTTCCTTGATAGATCGTTGGAGTTATTATTTATATTAGAGTATAGTGAGGTAGTATGGAAATGACTAAAAAGTATACCTACAGTGTATTTAAGGCTTTCTACCACTCAACAGCTAACACATTTTATCTGACACCTTTCCCATGCGCATATCTATTGCTCATATTTGCAATTTTAGCTTAAAGAGGAATTGGAGAGGGCTAAAGAAGCTTTTCTTATTGAACGTCATGCTCTAGATGAGCGTACTCACCAACTGCATTTGAATGAGATTAGACTAACGGAGACACACCATCACTTGGATTTTGTCAGGTTTGCGCAAGTTACTATAATCATGCTATAAGTCTCACACAAAATATGAGTATGGATATATAAATATCAATAAATAAATATATAGATAAATATATTCGCTTCAGGGACGACTTGCAAAACAAGGAGTTGCTTCTTTGTAAGCGATCAGACGAAGTGGATGGACGAGAAGAAGAATTGACTAATAAAGCAGCAGCAGCAGCAGCAGCAGCAGCAGCAGCAGCAGCAGCAGCATTGAATGGTACTCAGGCTGCACTCACAGAAGTAGATGCAAAATGCCAACGCTTGGCTGAAGAACAGAGGAAGGTGGATAGGAAATTAGAGGAACGTGGAAGAGTGCTTGATGAAAGAGAAAAGCAACTAGAGAAAGTATGCAGCAATTAGCCACATAAATTAAAACTGCTAACTCATAATAGAACGAAGAACGCTTGGCCCAAAGGTGGAAGGAGTGTGAGGAGAAGGAAAAGACGGATAAGAAGGTTGTTTGTTCCCATTGTAGAAGAGCTGTGAGGAGATTATCTCGAAGTGGGGTCAACAACGGTCATAAATACCAATCTGCAAATCACGGTAGGTATACCAGTGGTAAGGTTCATTTTGGGTCAACTTGTATCTTGAGACATTACAAAATTCTCATGCCATTGTTGGTCAAATATTAAAAGGGAGATATGTTCCATGGACATTTCTTTACCTATAAATGCCAATACTGACGCTCTCCATTCCCTGCGTGTTCAAACTTGCGCCACCAGCATTCAGTAATATGACATTCATAATTGATTTAAAATATCCTCATTGGTCGCTTGTCAAGATCATTTTGAAAACTATTCTCTTGTCACAAAAGCACTTGTGGTGTCTGATAACAATTGACTTATGGTGCTCTTTAATACTACCACAATGCTAACATTAGACTTAAACTCTCTCAGAGCCATAATATGTGAAGAAGTGGATTAGTGGAATTCTCTGAGACAATCCACAGACAAACATCACCAATGGAAACGTCACATTTAGATTTCTAGAAAAAATAAATCTTTTTTATTCCTTTATGCAAAAATTTCTCACCAGTCTTCAGGTACCCATGAAAGTAAAATGAAGATTCACACATATTCATGGCTAAGGCAAATCTCAACAAATGCGCCAATATAGTTTGATTTGGCAGGTTTGTCATGACCCAAAACTGCCGACAGTATTGAATCCTGTTGGAAAGTACTTAAAACGCCGTCTTCTAAGATGTGGGCAGGAAGAAACAATGCTCTTTATTGGATGCTAATGGTCTTCATAAAGAATGCTATGCTATTGTAGTATCCACGAGGTGGCTATTCCATGATCATAACGATAGTCAGGTGCTATAAGTATTCCCATTTTGTTGGCTTGAATTTAATAAAACGCCGCTTATGGAAATGTCATTCGCAACGTTGGTATGAAAAGGGACTTTCGAAGAAGAAGTAGAAGAGGAAGAGGAAGAGGAAGAAGACGAAGAACCACATAGGCCATATCTTACTATGCATCCACTTAGTCGAATACCATCACCATTGCTCTAAAAGTGTTCAATGAAAATCATCTTGATTGGACTTTCAATTTTACTTTATTCCTTAGTCCACTTGCCTTAATTTGGATGAGATTTCTATCCACGATCTGATAATACGTTATGCTATCCAAAGAAAAATAAACTACTTGCGTACTTAATTGGGATATAAGTGACTTTTGCTGGAACGATTAACATCCTTCCACAATAGCCTGCTATCTTTCAGAAACACTTCGTAAAATCTGAACTTCAAACCACATGTATATATATATATATATATATATATATATATATATATAAACATAGCTTGGATGATAGCGTTAACTTGTATGTAATGCTGAGTTTGGTGGATGTTGCAAGGGTCTGGCTGACTCAGCCCTAGAGGAAGAAGACAGAAGTGTTACGACACATTGCATTTATTGGCATAATTGGAAACTATTTACAACACCATCGGAGGATTTGAAAATATTTATTGGCGTTAAACGGATTGCATCTCCGCTGTGGCAAATCATGATTGGACTGATATACGAATGGCACTTCCTCCCATGACCTAAGGTTGCATAGTATCTGTCTGCTACTGGCTTGAAATCGATATCGGGAACTATACAATGTTTTGTAATTATTTCGCCCTCCTTTATATCTTTTAGCCAAATATCAGGATTGCCCAAGTCGGAGCATGTTGGATTTACGACAGGAGCCCGTAAAGCTAATTGAAGATATCTCCAACCACCAGACACGAATCCAAATGTTAGATCTACTTAGGAAAGAGCTCACAGACGTAGGTCTAGAAGCTTTACTTTATTCAAATGTCATTGTAAATAAATCGGTCTGAACTATCTTTAAGGTGATAACGAATTGAGCAAATGCCAAATCGATAGATTCAGTTTGAATGTGCAAAATACGTGCATTTATTAAGTTTCAGTTATAAGGACCTGCCAATCTGCATACTCTAGAGTTAGAACTCGGTGCTAAAATTCGCAGTCTTTATGATAACAATACGTTAAAGCATAATCTGAACAGGAAGAGGCAAGAGTTATACGTTGGGTTCTCTAATGAAGGAAAATGTGACTAGCTGGTAGATTGTGCTGAAACATGAACCCCACAAGCACAAGTATTAGTTATCGCTAATTGCAGTGCCTAGGTTCTTCAATTTATTTGTGAAGTGACTGAAAGAACTGAATAATGTGCAATTTAGGCTCCTTCCGACTTGATGGTACTTTGATTCAAATAGATTTGGAACAGGCAGTATGACCATGAAATTGTAGCTTATTAGTGTGTCGACAACTTGGGGTGAGACCGAAGAAAGAAAGAAAGAAAGGGATGAAATTTTCCACAGAATTGCGTTTCAAGCACTTAGCCTGTCAAATCGCCATTTGCACTCGAATTGATTCATTTTGAATGAAAGTCAAAGTATACTAGTAGCATAGCAAATACCCTTGAGACTGGTTAGTAGATATTTTGTTTGCGTTAAAGTGAAAAATGTGGAAAACTCAATTTATGGGTTATTTGCACACTTGGTGTTTTCATTTTAGGACAAAGTTATGCATGAAAACGAGTGTATTTTCCTCGGGGACCTTCAATAGACTCCCTATACTTGAGAACGCTTGTCCCTCGTCTTTTCAACCTAGCAAAGATCCAGTTCTTACATTCTCAAATGATTCAAGTTATATTTTCAAACTCAGCTGTTATTCCAAAATAAAGTTGCTAAAGACATCTAGAGCATAAGAAGTTCTGACCTTACTCAATGGTGGTATTTCAGTAACAAGTCGGCAGATTGAGATATAAACCCATCTTCAAGTTAATTGTTGAAGAGGAGGACTGTGGTTATTGGAGGGAAAGATGATCCCTTCAACTCGCCTCCTCTAATTTGTGTACTTCTTCACACTCATTTCCATCCTTCATACATCAAATGAACGCTATGGCTTTTGTATTGGTTGGCTCTAATAAGGACCGACTTGGACCACGTGAATGCCAATGACTAGTAGAGACTAGACTGATAAAACGAGTGTTCAACACTTGTTTCCAAAACTAAAAAGCGACTTTCCACTAATATAGCATTCAGTGGTACCTAGTTTCTTGCGCCAGATTCAATTTCAAATTTCATTGCGTTTAAATATTGACAGGTTGCATACCAGTCATAGCTACCTATCTTCAACCTATCTTCATCGAAATTCCATTTATTTAACTAAAGTCGGATCTTTAATGCCGGCTATGGTTTCATTGTGGCTTTAGGAAGGCGTTCATTCAAGTTATCTAGCACACAAGTGTATTGTGGGCTTAGGACCGCCTTCGAATTATGGGAGGTGAGAGATTGATGGACAAATTAACTGATCGTTGAACATCATCAAAATCTCCTCTACTCACTCACACACGTGAACTAACAACTTCAACGTGTTGATGGCTAAGAGGTAGCTGTTGGAGCCATTGTTGTGCATAAGAGCGGATATCCACAATGCCAGTGGTTTGATGGACAAGGTAATAGATGTGGGTGTTGGCAGCCAAGGCTCCAAAATGTGGAGTGCTAAGAGTTGTGTGGGCCAAAATGTATTGAATTGACCAAGGGTGAGGGAGATGGGTCAGAAGTGAAGCGTACGAGTGGAGAAGTGGCGGTTATGGTTGTGTGTGTGCGCGTGTGTAAAGATAGGAGTACAGATTCACCTTTGAATGAAACGGGATAGTTATTGAGAAAGGATGAATCGATTAACTTGTCCAAACACAATCAACGGAAATTAATTATTTCTGTGTGCAAACTGAAAACGTTAAGCATCTCTCCGATCAGATGTTTATGAAATATTTGTTTATATTTACATATATATCCACAATGTTAATTTATTTGAGGTTTGACAGGGAAATATTGGACAGAATATTCATTCAATAGGAAGAATTAGAAACTCAGTTGTAGGCTAGTATTGAAATGAACGGATAGAACTGAATAGCGAATTTCTCAAGCCAAATTGTATTCTTAACATTTAATCTACCCAAGCCTCATTTCACAATTTAGCTTAAATAGGAACTTAATATTGCAAGTTAGGTGTCTATTATTGCACTCTCCACAATATATATTTGAACATTGTAAATTATAACTATTTCATATTAATATTACTTAATACCTAGTAATATTTTTCCCAAATTCGATACCACACATATGTGGCCTTCAGTAAATACCCCATTTCAGACCAATTAATTCCAGGATTATAATCTGTGCTGGATGTCTGTGTGCTTAGTGTCCTATCAAATGGCCCTATTATCAGTCATATCTGGTTTCTGTTGAAAGGAGATTATATCGATTTTCGCAGCCACTCCTCTTGGCCAACTAATGCTGGAAGAAAGTGGCAAGCACTCAATGCTCCATACATTAGCAGTTTCACCACAGCACCACGATGAGGTGGGAGTTGGCTTTCGCTGTGGAAAAGGACCCTGAAAAGGGCCATGGGTACGTGTGAGCATCTGAAATGGAAAAAAAACGATTCAAAACAATAATATTGAAGGTTTCCATTCATTTCCAACTAAGGTGTCTGCACTTACAGATGGATGCAAATAATCGCCGAGTGAATGTATTTATACGATTGAGTTGATTGAAAAGTATTGGAGGTAATATAGGAGTCGGAACTGGTCTTCGTGAATCCCTAAATGCAGTAACTTTATTGTTGGTCGTCCTCCTCCCATAATTGAGAGGTCGCGGATACTTCGCCGATTGCATTGGTGCTTAAAAGTGGAAAAAGAGGACAACAGACTGTTTTCCTGCTAATTAAAATTAAATTAACAATCAACTCTAGGGGGTATGACTCGAAATTTGTGCGAATATTCCAATGATGATTTTGTGTGTTTGCAATCTACTACAAGTTGAAATGTAATAAAGTCCTCCTAACAAGCATGCAAACATCAACGTTACTATGTCCGACGAAGGGTTGTTCTTGAAGCTAAACAATGTCACAACGTATTTTATGCCCACTAAAAATGACAAAGAATAAAATTTGATGTAACTACTTATAACCTGAGCTGAGTAGCAGAATCGCTAGAATTTATTAATTTATTAAAGCCTAAGAACTAGGTATTTGAAAGGCTCATTTTTGATCTCCTCAAGAAGTTGAAAGACCTTCTACATAGTAGGTGAGGGAAAGCTCCTATGACGTGATTGGAATTTGACTCAACTCACTACATATATCACTACTGTGCTATGACCTAGATACTTAATCTAACTAGAGTGAACCCATCTCCTAGTTGGAAACTTCTACAAACGGTAATCATCACCATCATCATCATCTTCTTCTTCTTCTTCCTGAAAGGGAATAGGCTGAGAGGCATTTTGAAATGAAGACGAAGTCGACGCATCACCCTCCGAGTGGAGTAAGCGAGCTGAAAGAAAGTGTGGAGGTGAGTTGGAAGAAAGGCCACATTGCATTAATTCAAGTGAAAAGGTGGACAATTACTCATTTGGATAGGAGCTTGGATGGTGTTAGAGCCGCCAGTTGGGACATCTGATGTGTAGTTCTCGTGTGGAGGATTTGGCCCACTTGCACGTTGCACATCGCCTTCTCCAACTGCAAACTCTTCATTGCTTCTCCCATCTGATGATGATGCTGTTGCTGCAGGGTGTTGGGAAATGCTGGGATGCACGGAAAGCTTACCATGCTTGCGACTGGTGTGCATTTTAAGTGAGGCCTTAGTAGTGAAAGCACTTGGGCAATAGTGACAGTTGTGGGGCTTCTTCTCGGTGTGAACATACTCATGGCTCCTCAATCGAAGCTCGGTGGGGAAGCCTTTGGCGCAAACTTGACAAACAAAGGGAAAGTTCCCAGTGTGAATATACCTATGGCGTTCTAGATGACCCGGTGTCAAGAAACCTGCTCCACACTCGGCGCACTTGTGACTGAGTACCTGGAAAGTGAAGAGAGTTGTGAGAATTAGGAGAATTAGGAGACGAGATATACCACACTTACTCTCATGTGTATTTTCTTCACGTGATTGCAGCAGTTCGATGCAGCATGGAATGCCTTGCCACAGTACTTGCATGTGTACGGTCTCTCCCTAGTGTGTGTGCGTTCGTGATCCACCAATGCACTCTTGGTGGTGAAACGACTACTGCAATGTGAACATGCAAATGGTCTCTCCCCGGTATGGATACGTACATGTCGAATGAGAAGAGATGGCCTATCAAATCGTTTGTGGCAGTAGACACACTCGTGCGTTTTCCTATCCAAATTCCCCCCTACACCTCTGAGTGCACTTGACCCCTGTGTCCCAATAGCCTCGGAGAGGTTTTCTGCTTTGCAATTGTTGAGGGGTGTGGAGGAAGCGATTGGTGCGGCAGGCAGAGACCTCTGGCGAGATGGTGAGGGCTTTAACTCAGTAGGCCGACCTCCCTCAATTGGCGACGTGTTTTCTTGATTGTCTGGGGGCGGACCTTCTTGAGTCGTGGTGCTTGCCGTTTCAAATCCACTGTCAGTCTGAGTCGACTGATCTTGCACTGAATACTTGCCACTCCTACGCCTTGCTTCTCTTTCACCTCCTGGAGGCGTGCGGACCACGGTGTTGCCCATCTCCGTTTCCGACTAGAGACGAAGAACACATTCACTCATCAGCTCCAAATTGGTTCTAATAAATGTCAATGTCCACTATAATTGCCTTATTCAATCACACGCACACACACAGAGAGCGGGGGAGAGAGAGACTACTAGTAATATTGAAGTTAGATCTACTTAGATTTGGATTTTATTTTGAAATGCAATCCTAATCAAATTGCTCAGACCTCCCATCGATTGAAATTACCACAAGGCACGCAATCAATCAACTTGGTGAACAGATTCGAATAACGAATGACATCCATTAAAGCGATGTTCATTGCGTAAACTCGCAGTTAAAGAACAATAATTCATTATCGCAACTCTCTGCGCTCTATGAGAATGAGGACTACAATTGATAAAATATTCAAAGGTGCAAATAGGGAAAATTGCTGATAGTGAACTTAAACAACATTAGGTTCAAGTTTCGCTAGAGTTTCTCAACATAAACCGAGAGCGTATGCGTTTCACTTTTTGTCACACAATGGTGAAATAAATACGCGTGTGCGTGTGTGTATGTGTGTGTGTGTGTGTGTGTGTGCGTGTAGGACGAGGTGATGTCAAATGAAATGAGCAGAGTTTATGAGAGTGAAGTGGACATTTCGGTGAACAGGCAGTGTATATTTGGCATACAAGTTGGGCAGTATTTGACTATAAACCAAAGTAAATGAGTCGAGAAGGACTCACATTTGTAACATAGTCACATCGAATTGTCCTAATTCATTTGCAGCTCTGAACGATCTGTCTATTCCATTGAAACTTCAAGTACTCCTTATTCTATGGTCCATTCTAAGGATACTCTGTCAAATGGTGCAACAGAACTGCTCGATGAGGAAGTAATAGCAATGTTATCCACATTGTCTTTCACAAACGCCTCCTCGAATACTGAGTATGGTCTCCTCGTCAATCTTCTCTCCCTCTAGCAACAACTTTGCCGGTGTTCAGAATTAATATAACTCCCTCTCAAGGGTTTGCATATACAACAATCTGTACTCCAATTATTGGCTTTGCACTTATCATGCCTTCATCCACTTTAGACACCATTTCCCCTCTTTCTCTTCGATCTCACTACTTGCATCGAAATCATGTTTTGGAGACAGAGAACGCATGAAAGAATGTTGGAGATTCCTAAATTGTCCAGACTCTATTTTCTCTGTTTGCCTAATAAAGTGGTTAGGGTGTATTGGAAATCCACATTCCCAACCAATACCCACTAGGCTTCCACTGGTTCATTGATAAAACAAGTACAGTAATACAGTGCACTCACGTGAGAGGGCTCGCAGACAATAGGCGGTGGAGAATCGGGTAATCCAAGAATAATCCTAATCATGAAGCTCTTTCCGCTTGCAACCGTGTTCTTGGGCTTTGGGCTGATCTCCGCTTGCTCCTAAAATACAATACAGCCAGTCATCTAATCTCACATTGGTTTGGATCCCAAATTGATCCCAAATGGATCAGTGTGCAGATAAACTAATAGTTGGTTAGGAAGATTGGCATTTGCACCTACCCGCCCGAAGCACGAGTATCATGGGTTTAGAACAAACAGCAGCTGACAATACTCAGTCAGATCCATACATGTCTCCTATTTCTAACTCTTAGAACAAATTCATCGAAATTATGCTAGTATATAACGGCATTGTTATGACGGCTGAGGTAGATTCAATGACAATTGAACACTGGCTCTGCGAAAGTGTGTACTCCTCGACTAATATCTTACGAGCGATTGATATTAGCTCTGGTGGAGGAACGTGAAGCAATAGAGATGGAGGAGGAGGAGGTGGAGGATATTAGGTGGATTGATGAATGCCACTGGAGAGAATGAACACTTTTACTAAAAGCCAAATGTATTGAAACGATGGAACTGCAAGTCGGTGCTCATAAGCAATCAAGGTTTTAGTGAGAAAAGGGCACAAATTATATTGTAAACGTTAATGGAGGAAGCATTCGTCCCAAGTGACACGGACTTGCGAATTAGACGAAGACTTCACATGCATTGAGTTTCTAATCTCCGATGTGGAACAATTTTCCCAATAAGTGTGCTACAGCAATATTGGACTTGAGTCAAATATGACTAAAGCGAATCTTTCACTGCAATGATTAATGGATCTGCAATTGTAGATATGTAAGCACCATGAGTAGTTAGAGAGAAAGCCCTCCAGTTCATTTCTATGACTCTGGTGTCGTACACAACTACTTGTCATCCAACTGCAACAAATTGGAGCAGATTCTCGTGGCATAAGGAGCATGGCTATGGAGGGCGGCTTTCTATGCAATTCACGTTGGTTCATTCACAACACACTTTCACTTCTACTTCCCATTTCAACTCCCCACCCATGGACTTTCTTCCACCCTCCCTCTTAATCAATGCACTTCTTGCTAACACTGACCTCCAACTGGCCACATCGGATCATGCCGTCATTTCGTAACTCACACAAACACATATTCGATCATCAAAATGCAAACGAATTCTCATCTAGGTATCATCATTATATGGCGTTCCGGCAGCACGTAAATTCTCTGTCTCTCCTCAACTATTTCTCCTGTTTTCAAGCCTTTCTCTTTCCAATGCACAATTTAAATCGCTTCCTCTCTTCTAACCATTCTATGATATTACCTTTGCATTCAAGCATTAAAAAGAGGAGGAGAGAAAGAGGTGAGGGCACTCACGTTAGAAGACTCATGAACAGGAGGTGGTGAATCTGGTAATCCGAGAATCTCCTTAATTGTAAAACCGACTGTGTGCATTACCACTGATGAGTGAGTTGGTTTGTCGCATGTTGGTGTAATAGTAGTTCACTATGATCTTCCTCAAATCTGATTGGCCTATGAAGGACCTATCAGAGCGAGCAATAAAACGCGAACCTTATGCACCAACCGAATGAAAATAGGTCATACTCTTATTGGCCAATCAGCAACCACTTCTCCGAGAATCACACTGATTAGCATAGACAATTTCAATTGCGCATACAACATATTCCATACTTGTATGGAAAAGTAAATGGAAAAGAAAGAGTTCGACTCTCGATGGAAGAACACGTTAATTGGAAGTGTAATTTTAAATTTTCAAACATTCTGCCTGAATCTGAATAATAACGCGAATGAATCAATTGGAGCATATATTCTTGCTCACCTTTTAATTCCAATGTTGACAGACATCCACAACATGCCTGTGGAATTAGATCTCATTCAATTAGATCCACTCGATCACGTAATTCGATTAGTAGTCAATAGTAATGCGATTATGATGTGCAAATATTAATAATATAGTGGATAATTAATCTTCAACAGTCAATTAACTACAACTTAGATGGTGAATTAGTTTTCTTGGAATTCAGTTTTCAAGGCTCCCTAGGTGCTAGATCGCTATAAATCTAAAAGACAAAATTCGGAATAAGTGGTGAGGTCACCAATTGACAGGAAATAGCAACCGGTTGGGACAAAATTGAATCAACTTATCAAGAGGAGATATGGCATAGCAAGAGAAGTTGTGTCGAAATGTGCTAATTCACTTAGAAGAAGTAGAAGAAGAAGAAGAAGAAGATGATGATGATGATGATGATGATGATGAATCATTTTTCAAAATTGCCATTTGTGTTGAGAGGCCTTAAATTTTCCGATGGAACTTGGTTTTAAGAACCCACACCAATTTTTACACTTTGACATTGCATTCTAACTGGGCAAAATTGTAAAAAAATGAAAGGCCAAACATCTAGAGTCCGAAATTTTGCAAAATAACTCACATATTTATGTCGCTTGCACCAACAACGCGGAAATCGATTGAAAAATTTATATTCCACTCAAGTCAATACTTCGAAGATAAATAAAACACGAGGCCTTGAATAACAGCACACAAGAACAACTTGTAAGATTTGTTAATGTCAATACAAATGTCCAAACAATCCACCATTTCAACTTACTACATGTTTTTTCGACAAAACACGCAAGAAAAGAATTCATACTCTGATCGTAAATCAGTCTACCATTACATAATACACTCATGTATGGTGAAATGTTTTCGAGAAAAAGACATGATAATCACTTAAGATGGAGGCTACTGAACTCAATAATTAAAATGGAAGCAAGCCTCGATGTACAGTTGAACATGCAAATGATTGTTAATTTGGAAGAATGGCCTTCAATGAGCATGTGACAAAACACAGCAATTATTTGGTAAAAGTAAACGAAAATAACCACGATTTCGCTTGGCATTAAACGTACAGAGGCGACCAGCTCATGAAATTTCAGCATGATCAAGTGCGCAACTCGAGTCGATTTAGGAAATTCGACACAAATTCCCGAAACTCTGATATGAATCGTCATGTTCATTTGAATATCAAAGCTTTCATTCCACGTGCACTATAGTGAATCGCAATGTAAAGGAATTAATGTTGCTTCAAAGTGAGTGATAGCATATATTTAAAATGGAGGCAGGGATGAAACGGAATAGCAAACATAATAGTCGAAATTTAACTTTTAAGCACAAATAAATTGAGGTTGTCCTGTTGCATTTTCATAACGCGTAATTATGGGTAGGTGAGAGAGGAATGTAGGCAAACGGGGTTTTTGACCGAAACCGAATTCTCATTTCTGCTGAAATTTGGACCAAGATACTAATGGGGTCGCGCTGATTGCATTTGAATAATGACCTTACATGGGAAATGATACCAAAATCATGTTGAAACCCACTGACCAATAAGTTTATTACTAAGGGCGATTCCTTTAGCTCTCATGTTTGGCACCTCACTCGATAGAATCCTACCTGCACAATTTGTTTGAACATTAATATTGGTGTACTTCCCACGCAGGTGTCGTCTTCTAAATTATTCACCCAACGGTACACTTTTATCTCTCCCTCTCTCTCTTTCTCTCATTCCATCCAATATTTAAGTAATGCCTTCCAACTCGGAGATTGCAGGTAACGTTTCCGGTTCTTCTCCTCTTCCTATCCACCTACATCATTGTTGTCGAGATGGCTTTTAGTCTATCAATTTGTACCCTTTTGATCCACTAAGCATGCTCAACAAAATTGAATTGTATTTCAGTTTCTTAGGTCTCCTCGTTGAAGACATCAAATGGAGGCAACTTGGAAGTCGGTGTTTTCGAAACGATGACATTCGCATGTACTCCTATTGAATCTGCTCTGTCCTGGCTTCTCGTGTTCCTTTGCTGCTTATGCCTTCTTCTTATATTGAAAATATAATTTCTCTTCACACATTGTTTTCCTCTTCTCCGCTTCCCCCAAACTAAAGTACTGCCCACTCTTGTCTCACAGCCTATCAACCACAACGTCCACTTCTACTCCAACCCTCCAATAAATAACTTCCTTTTCATCAACCCTTTATTATATCTTAATGAGTAACACTCCGTAGGATGTGTGAATGAATAAGGTTCTGCCGCTTAGCGGATTATTAAGTTGCGATAAATGAGATTAGGTCGAAAACGGAGACTTATGATTCTGTGCGCACTATGGAAGCATTATCCACAATGCAGCTAAATCCTTATCGGGATTTAATATCATTCGAATTGGTACCATTTACGTTGAGTTCTCCATATTTCACTTTGTGGTTTGGCAATTTCACACACACGCTCTCTCCCTCTCTGTCTCTCTCTCTCCTCTTTTGATTTTGTTTGCTTAAAACAGAATTCAGTTAGTTTTAGTTATTCCGATACATTCAGAGATGCATTGGAACTTTTGTGCTTCCAAGAGCAAGGGCATTAGATCATTCATAGAGTGGACACAGCATAATTCACTGAAGCTCATCCAAGTAAGCGTGCTTTTCTACTTAGCAGGAAGAAATTGTGAAATTCGAAACAGCTTCTTAAGCAGTCCTTGCGATCCAAACGTCAATCAATAGTGTCCTCATACTTTTCAAATGGAACCAACATCATGAAAATTATCCACTGTCAAACAATCGAACACCCTGTTGAGAGTCATTGATAAGCATAAACAAAGAAGTAAATAGGTCAATGACAAGGTACTTCACAATCGCCTGTCCCATTAATCATATGACTAGCAGAGGGGCTATGGTGGATTATTGATGTTGCCTCTAGCAAGCATTGGCAAAGTTAGACTATCTCTATCGTTGTCATTATGCCAATTGACTTACAAGTTGTCGGAACATGGAGAACGCGTTGTTGGAGGGTTTGTAGTGATTGGTACTTCATAAGTCAATCATCGTTAAAATCAATCACTTTGGAATGCAAAAAGTTGTGACGTGATTCAACTCAGTCTTCAGTGAAATTTCTCCTGACTGAGTTTATGATTTCTGGCCATTTTGCAGATATATCATAAATTGGGTAAGACCTACACATTTGGTACAAATTTGAATAATTATTGGTGGACTTTTCGTCGCACGAAGATACTATGAGTACCAATTTATTTACAAAATGTTCGTTAAGGGAGGCCCGAAACCCAAAGAATGCTGGTCTGAGACAGATTGTGATTTGTGCTTTGAGTCTGCCTTATATTTTCCAATTGCATGGAATGTTGAGGGGGCTGGAGTTTTCCCAAAAATTTGTGATTGATGACGATTTGTTTGCCAAAGGAATAGTTTCCATGCCGTAGTTCAAATAATTAACCATACCTCCAACCTTAGCTTGGGTGTCGTTTTGAACGAGGTCATAAATGTGATGTTTTGGCCGCAAATAATTCAGATAGATAACTCGAAAATTCTCCCACAGTTTTAGTAGTCATTGCCTCTATTTTAAATGATTGCTATTACTCACTTTGAAGCAACATTAATTCCTTTACATTGCGATTCACTATAGTGCACGTGGAATGAAAGCTTTGATATTCAAATGAACATGACGATTCATATCAGAGTTTCAGGAATTTGTGTCGAATTTCCTAAATCGACTCGAGTTGCGCACTTGATCATGCTGAAATTTCATGAGCTGGTCGCCTCTGTACGTTTAATGCCAAGCGAAATCGTGGTTATTTTCGTTTACTTTTACCAAATAATTGCTGTGTTTTGTCACATGCTCATTGAAGGCCATTCTTCCAAATTAACAATCATTTGCATGTTCAACTGTACATCGAGGCTTGCTTCCATTTTAATTATTGAGTTCAGTAGCCTCCATCTTAAGTGATTATCATGTCTTTTTCTCGAAAACATTTCACCATACATGAGTGTATTATGTAATGGTAGACTGATTTACGATCAGAGTATGAATTCTTTTCTTGCGTGTTTTGTCGAAAAAACATGTAGTAAGTTGAAATGGTGGATTGTTTGGACATTTGTATTGACATTAACAAATCTTACAAGTTGTTCTTGTGTGCTGTTATTCAAGGCCTCGTGTTTTATTTATCTTCGAAGTATTGACTTGAGTGGAATATAAATTTTTCAATCGATTTCCGCGTTGTTGGTGCAAGCGACATAAATATGTGAGTTATTTTGCAAAATTTCGGACTCTAGATGTTTGGCCTTTCATTTTTTTACAATTTTGCCCAGTTAGAATGCAATGTCAAAGTGTAAAAATTGGTGTGGGTTCTTAAAACCAAGTTCCATCGGAAAATTTAAGGCCTCTCAACACAAATGGCAATTTTGAAAAATGATTCATCATCATCATCATCATCTTCTTCTTCTTCTTCTTCTTCTACTTCTTCTAAGTGAATTAGCACATTTTGACACAACTTCTCTTGCTATGCCATATCTCCTCTTGATAAGTTGATTCAATTTTGTCCCAACCGGTTGCTATTTCCTGTCAATTGGTGACCTCACCACTTATTCCGAATTTTGTCTTTTAGATTTATAGCGATCTAGCACCTAGGGAGCCTTGAAAACTGAATTCCAAGAAAACTAATTCACCATCTAAGTTGTAGTTAATTGACTGTTGAAGATTAATTATCCACTATATTATTAATATTTGCACATCATAATCGCATTACTATTGACTACTAATCGAATTACGTGATCGAGTGGATCTAATTGAATGAGATCTAATTCCACAGGCATGTTGTGGATGTCTGTCAACATTGGAATTAAAAGGTGAGCAAGAATATATGCTCCAATTGATTCATTCGCGTTATTATTCAGATTCAGGCAGAATGTTTGAAAATTTAAAATTACACTTCCAATTAACGTGTTCTTCCATCGAGAGTCGAACTCTTTCTTTTCCATTTACTTTTCCATACAAGTATGGAATATGTTGTATGCGCAATTGAAATTGTCTATGCTAATCAGTGTGATTCTCGGAGAAGTGGTTGCTGATTGGCCAATAAGAGTATGACCTATTTTCATTCGGTTGGTGCATAAGGTTCGCGTTTTATTGCTCGCTCTGATAGGTCCTTCATAGGCCAATCAGATTTGAGGAAGATCATAGTGAACTACTATTACACCAACATGCGACAAACCAACTCACTCATCAGTGGTAATGCACACAGTCGGTTTTACAATTAAGGAGATTCTCGGATTACCAGATTCACCACCTCCTGTTCATGAGTCTTCTAACGTGAGTGCCCTCACCTCTTTCTCTCCTCCTCTTTTTAATGCTTGAATGCAAAGGTAATATCATAGAATGGTTAGAAGAGAGGAAGCGATTTAAATTGTGCATTGGAAAGAGAAAGGCTTGAAAACAGGAGAAATAGTTGAGGAGAGACAGAGAATTTACGTGCTGCCGGAACGCCATATAATGATGATACCTAGATGAGAATTCGTTTGCATTTTGATGATCGAATATGTGTTTGTGTGAGTTACGAAATGACGGCATGATCCGATGTGGCCAGTTGGAGGTCAGTGTTAGCAAGAAGTGCATTGATTAAGAGGGAGGGTGGAAGAAAGTCCATGGGTGGGGAGTTGAAATGGGAAGTAGAAGTGAAAGTGTGTTGTGAATGAACCAACGTGAATTGCATAGAAAGCCGCCCTCCATAGCCATGCTCCTTATGCCACGAGAATCTGCTCCAATTTGTTGCAGTTGGATGACAAGTAGTTGTGTACGACACCAGAGTCATAGAAATGAACTGGAGGGCTTTCTCTCTAACTACTCATGGTGCTTACATATCTACAATTGCAGATCCATTAATCATTGCAGTGAAAGATTCGCTTTAGTCATATTTGACTCAAGTCCAATATTGCTGTAGCACACTTATTGGGAAATTGTTCTACATTGGAGATTAGAAACTCAATGCATGTGAAGTCTTCGTCTAATTCGCAAGTCCGTGTCACTTGGGACGAATGCTTCCTCCATTAACGTTTACAATATAATTTGTGCCCTTTTCTCACTAAAACCTTGATTGCTTATGAGCACCGACTTGCAGTTCCATCGTTTCAATACATTTGGCTTTTAGTAAAAGTGTTCATTCTCTCCAGTGGCATTCATCAATCCACCTAATATCCTCCACCTCCTCCTCCTCCATCTCTATTGCTTCACGTTCCTCCACCAGAGCTAATATCAATCGCTCGTAAGATATTAGTCGAGGAGTACACACTTTCGCAGAGCCAGTGTTCAATTGTCATTGAATCTACCTCAGCCGTCATAACAATGCTGTTATATACTAGCATAATTTCGATGAATTTGTTCTAAGAGTTAGAAATAGGAGACATGTATGGATCTGACTGAGTATTGTCAGCTGCTGTTTGTTCTAAACCCATGATACTCGTGCTTCGGGCGGGTAGGTGCAAATGCCAATCTTCCTAACCAACTATTAGTTTATCTGCACACTGATCCATTTGGGATCAATTTGGGATCCAAACCAATGTGAGATTAGATGACTGGCTGTATTGTATTTTAGGAGCAAGCGGAGATCAGCCCAAAGCCCAAGAACACGGTTGCAAGCGGAAAGAGCTTCATGATTAGGATTATTCTTGGATTACCCGATTCTCCACCGCCTATTGTCTGCGAGCCCTCTCACGTGAGTGCACTGTATTACTGTACTTGTTTTATCAATGAACCAGTGGAAGCCTAGTGGGTATTGGTTGGGAATGTGGATTTCCAATACACCCTAACCACTTTATTAGGCAAACAGAGAAAATAGAGTCTGGACAATTTAGGAATCTCCAACATTCTTTCATGCGTTCTCTGTCTCCAAAACATGATTTCGATGCAAGTAGTGAGATCGAAGAGAAAGAGGGGAAATGGTGTCTAAAGTGGACGAAGGCATGATAAGTGCAAAGCCAATAATTGGAGTACAGATTGTTGTATATGTAAACCCTTGAGAGGGAGTTATATTAATTCTGAACACCGGCAAAGTTGTTGCTAGAGGGAGAGAAGATTGACGAGGAGACCATACTCAGTATTCGAGGAGGCGTTTGTGAAAGACAATGTGGATAACATTGCTATTACTTCCTCATCGAGCAGTTCTGTTGCACCATTTGACAGAGTATCCTTAGAATGGACCATAGAATAAGGAGTACTTGAAGTTTCAATGGAATAGACAGATCGTTCAGAGCTGCAAATGAATTAGGACAATTCGATGTGACTATGTTACAAATGTGAGTCCTTCTCGACTCATTTACTTTGGTTTATAGTCAAATACTGCCCAACTTGTATGCCAAATATACACTGCCTGTTCACCGAAATGTCCACTTCACTCTCATAAACTCTGCTCATTTCATTTGACATCACCTCGTCCTACACGCACACACACACACACACACATACACACATACACACACACACAATACACACACACACACACACATACACACACACACACACACACACACGCGTATTTATTTCACCATTGTGTGACAAAAAGTGAAACGCATACGCTCTCGGTTTATGTTGAGAAACTCTAGCGAAACTTGAACCTAATGTTGTTTAAGTTCACTATCAGCAATTTTCCCTATTTGCACCTTTGAATATTTTATCAATTGTAGTCCTCATTCTCATAGAGCGCAGAGAGTTGCGATAATGAATTATTGTTCTTTAACTGCGAGTTTACGCAATGAACATCGCTTTAATGGATGTCATTCGTTATTCGAATCTGTTCACCAAGTTGATTGATTGCGTGCCTTGTGGTAATTTCAATCGATGGGAGGTCTGAGCAATTTGATTAGGATTGCATTTCAAAATAAAATCCAAATCTAAGTAGATCTAACTTCAATATTACTAGTAGTCTCTCTCTCCCCCGCTCTCTGTGTGTGTGCGTGTGATTGAATAAGGCAATTATAGTGGACATTGACATTTATTAGAACCAATTTGGAGCTGATGAGTGAATGTGGTTCTTCGTCCTCTAGTCGGAAACGGAGATGGGCAACACCGTGGTCCGCACGCCTCTCAGGAGGTGAAAGAGAAGCAAGGCGTAGGAGTGGCAAGTAGTATCAGTGCAAGATCAGTCGACTCAGACTGACAGTGGAGTGAAACGGCAAGCACCACGACTCAAGAATGTCCGCCCCCAGACAATCAGAAAACACGTCGCCAATTGAGGGAGGTCGGCCTACTGAGTAAAGCCACTCACCATCTCGCCAGAGGTCTCTGCTGCCGCACCAATCGCTTCCTCCACACCCCTCAACAATTGCAAAGAGAAAACCTCTCCGAGGCTATTGGGACACAGGGGTCAAGTGCACTCAGAGGTGTAGGGGGGAATTTGGATAGGAAAACCGCACGAGTGTGTCTACTGCCACAAACGATTTGATAGGCCATCTCTTCTCATTCGACATGTACGTATCCATACCGGGAGAGACCATTTGCATGTTCACATTGCAGTAGTCGTTTCACCACCAAGAGTGCATGGTGGATCACGAACGCACACACACTAGGGAGAGACCCGTACGACATGCAAGTACTGTGGCAAGGCATTCCATGCTTCATCGAACTGCTGCAATCACGTGAGAAATACACATGAGAGTAAGTGTGGTATATCTCGTCTCCTAATTTCCTAATTCTCACAACTCTCTTCACTTTCAGGTACTCAGTCACAAGTGCGCCGAGTGTGGAGCAGGTTTCTTGACACCGGAGTCATCTAGAACGCCATAGGTATATTCACACTGGGAACTTTCCCTTTGTTTGTCAAGTTTGCGCCAAAGGCTTCCCCACCGAGCTTCGATTGAGGAGCCATGAGTATGTTCACACGAGAAGAAGCCCCACAACTGTCCCTATTGCCCAAGTGCTTTCACTACTAAGGCCTCACTTAAATGCACACAAGTCGCAAGCATGGTAAGCTTTCCGTGCATCCCAGCATTTCCCAACACCCTGCAGCAACAGCATCATCATCAGATGGGAGAAGCAATGAAGAGTTTGCAGTTGGAGAAGGCGATGTGCAACGTGCAAGTGGGCCAAATCCTCCACACGAGAACTACACATCAGATGTCCCAACTGGCGGCTCTAACACCATCCAAGCTCCTATCCAAATGAGTAATTGTCCACCTTTTCACTTGAATTAATGCAATGTGGCCTTTCTTCCAACTCACCTCCACACTTTCTTTCAGCTCGCTTACTCCACTCGGAGGGTGATGCGTCGACTTCGTCTTCATTTCAAAATGCCTCTCAGCCTATTCCCTTTCAGGAAGAAGAAGAAGAAGAAGATGATGATGGTGATGATTACCGTTTGTAGAAGTTTCCAACTAGGAGATGGGTTCACTCTAGTTAGATTAAGTATCTAGGTCATAGCACAGTAGTGATATATGTAGTGAGTTGAGTCAAATTCCAATCACGTCATAGGAGCTTTCCCTCACCTACTATGTAGAAGGTCTTTCAACTTCTTGAGGAGATCAAAAATGAGCCTTTCAAATACCTAGTTCTTAGGCTTTAATAAATTAATAAATTCTAGCGATTCTGCTACTCAGCTCAGGTTATAAGTAGTTACATCAAATTTTATTCTTTGTCATTTTTAGTGGGCATAAAATACGTTGTGACATTGTTTAGCTTCAAGAACAACCCTTCGTCGGACATAGTAACGTTGATGTTTGCATGCTTGTTAGGAGGACTTTATTACATTTCAACTTGTAGTAGATTGCAAACACACAAAATCATCATTGGAATATTCGCACAAATTTCGAGTCATACCCCCTAGAGTTGATTGTTAATTTAATTTTAATTAGCAGGAAAACAGTCTGTTGTCCTCTTTTTCCACTTTTAAGCACCAATGCAATCGGCGAAGTATCCGCGACCTCTCAATTATGGGAGGAGGACGACCAACAATAAAGTTACTGCATTTAGGGATTCACGAAGACCAGTTCCGACTCCTATATTACCTCCAATACTTTTCAATCAACTCAATCGTATAAATACATTCACTCGGCGATTATTTGCATCCATCTGTAAGTGCAGACACCTTAGTTGGAAATGAATGGAAACCTTCAATATTATTGTTTTGAATCGTTTTTTTTCCATTTCAGATGCTCACACGTACCCATGGCCCTTTTCAGGGTCCTTTTCCACAGCGAAAGCCAACTCCCACCTCATCGTGGTGCTGTGGTGAAACTGCTAATGTATGGAGCATTGAGTGCTTGCCACTTTCTTCCAGCATTAGTTGGCCAAGAGGAGTGGCTGCGAAAATCGATATAATCTCCTTTCAACAGAAACCAGATATGACTGATAATAGGGCCATTTGATAGGACACTAAGCACACAGACATCCAGCACAGATTATAATCCTGGAATTAATTGGTCTGAAATGGGGTATTTACTGAAGGCCACATATGTGTGGTATCGAATTTGGGAAAAATATTACTAGGTATTAAGTAATATTAATATGAAATAGTTATAATTTACAATGTTCAAATATATATTGTGGAGAGTGCAATAATAGACACCTAACTTGCAATATTAAGTTCCTATTTAAGCTAAATTGTGAAATGAGGCTTGGGTAGATTAAATGTTAAGAATACAATTTGGCTTGAGAAATTCGCTATTCAGTTCTATCCGTTCATTTCAATACTAGCCTACAACTGAGTTTCTAATTCTTCCTATTGAATGAATATTCTGTCCAATATTTCCCTGTCAAACCTCAAATAAATTAACATTGTGGATATATATGTAAATATAAACAAATATTTCATAAACATCTGATCGGAGAGATGCTTAACGTTTTCAGTTTGCACACAGAAATAATTAATTTCCGTTGATTGTGTTTGGACAAGTTAATCGATTCATCCTTTCTCAATAACTATCCCGTTTCATTCAAAGGTGAATCTGTACTCCTATCTTTACACACGCGCACACACACAACCATAACCGCCACTTCTCCACTCGTACGCTTCACTTCTGACCCATCTCCCTCACCCTTGGTCAATTCAATACATTTTGGCCCACACAACTCTTAGCACTCCACATTTTGGAGCCTTGGCTGCCAACACCCACATCTATTACCTTGTCCATCAAACCACTGGCATTGTGGATATCCGCTCTTATGCACAACAATGGCTCCAACAGCTACCTCTTAGCCATCAACACGTTGAAGTTGTTAGTTCACGTGTGTGAGTGAGTAGAGGAGATTTTGATGATGTTCAACGATCAGTTAATTTGTCCATCAATCTCTCACCTCCCATAATTCGAAGGCGGTCCTAAGCCCACAATACACTTGTGTGCTAGATAACTTGAATGAACGCCTTCCTAAAGCCACAATGAAACCATAGCCGGCATTAAAGATCCGACTTTAGTTAAATAAATGGAATTTCGATGAAGATAGGTTGAAGATAGGTAGCTATGACTGGTATGCAACCTGTCAATATTTAAACGCAATGAAATTTGAAATTGAATCTGGCGCAAGAAACTAGGTACCACTGAATGCTATATTAGTGGAAAGTCGCTTTTTAGTTTTGGAAACAAGTGTTGAACACTCGTTTTATCAGTCTAGTCTCTACTAGTCATTGGCATTCACGTGGTCCAAGTCGGTCCTTATTAGAGCCAACCAATACAAAAGCCATAGCGTTCATTTGATGTATGAAGGATGGAAATGAGTGTGAAGAAGTACACAAATTAGAGGAGGCGAGTTGAAGGGATCATCTTTCCCTCCAATAACCACAGTCCTCCTCTTCAACAATTAACTTGAAGATGGGTTTATATCTCAATCTGCCGACTTGTTACTGAAATACCACCATTGAGTAAGGTCAGAACTTCTTATGCTCTAGATGTCTTTAGCAACTTTATTTTGGAATAACAGCTGAGTTTGAAAATATAACTTGAATCATTTGAGAATGTAAGAACTGGATCTTTGCTAGGTTGAAAAGACGAGGGACAAGCGTTCTCAAGTATAGGGAGTCTATTGAAGGTCCCCGAGGAAAATACACTCGTTTTCATGCATAACTTTGTCCTAAAATGAAAACACCAAGTGTGCAAATAACCCATAAATTGAGTTTTCCACATTTTTCACTTTAACGCAAACAAAATATCTACTAACCAGTCTCAAGGGTATTTGCTATGCTACTAGTATACTTTGACTTTCATTCAAAATGAATCAATTCGAGTGCAAATGGCGATTTGACAGGCTAAGTGCTTGAAACGCAATTCTGTGGAAAATTTCATCCCTTTCTTTCTTTCTTTCTTCGGTCTCACCCCAAGTTGTCGACACACTAATAAGCTATAATTTCATGGTCATACTGCCTGTTCCAAATCTATTTGAATCAAAGTACCATCAAGTCGGAAGGAGCCTAAATTGCACATTATTCAGTTCTTTCAGTCACTTCACAAATAAATTGAAGAACCTAGGCACTGCAATTAGCGATAACTAATACTTGTGCTTGTGGGGTTCATGTTTCAGCACAATCTACCAGCTAGTCACATTTTCCTTCATTAGAGAACCCAACGTATAACTCTTGCCTCTTCCTGTTCAGATTATGCTTTAACGTATTGTTATCATAAAGACTGCGAATTTTAGCACCGAGTTCTAACTCTAGAGTATGCAGATTGGCAGGTCCTTATAACTGAAACTTAATAAATGCACGTATTTTGCACATTCAAACTGAATCTATCGATTTGGCATTTGCTCAATTCGTTATCACCTTAAAGATAGTTCAGACCGATTTATTTACAATGACATTTGAATAAAGTAAAGCTTCTAGACCTACGTCTGTGAGCTCTTTCCTAAGTAGATCTAACATTTGGATTCGTGTCTGGTGGTTGGAGATATCTTCAATTAGCTTTACGGGCTCCTGTCGTAAATCCAACATGCTCCGACTTGGGCAATCCTGATATTTGGCTAAAAGATATAAAGGAGGGCGAAATAATTACAAAACATTGTATAGTTCCCGATATCGATTTCAAGCCAGTAGCAGACAGATACTATGCAACCTTAGGTCATGGAGGAAGTGCCATTCGTATATCAGTCCAATCATGATTTGCCACAGCGGAGATGCAATCCGTTTAACGCCAATAATTATTTTCCACGCATGCTCGCGCTCTCTCTCTCTCTCTTCGGTAAGAACTTAAAGATGTTCCAACAGAATTCATTCACTTCCAGCACATTTCCTTGATAGATCGTTGGAGTTATTATTTATATTAGAGTATAGTGAGGTAGTATGGAAATGACTAAAAAGTATACCTACAGTGTATTTAAGGCTTTCTACCACTCAACAGCTAACACATTTTATCTGACACCTTTCCCATGCGCATATCTATTGCTCATATTTGCAATTTTAGCTTAAAGAGGAATTGGAGAGGGCTAAAGAAGCTTTTCTTATTGAACGTCATGCTCTAGATGAGCGTACTCACCAACTGCATTTGAATGAGATTAGACTAACGGAGACACACCATCACTTGGATTTTGTCAGGTTTGCGCAAGTTACTATAATCATGCTATAAGTCTCACACAAAATATGAGTATGGATATATAAATATCAATAAATAAATATATAGATAAATATATTCGCTTCAGGGACGACTTGCAAAACAAGGAGTTGCTTCTTTGTAAGCGATCAGACGAAGTGGATGGACGAGAAGAAGAATTGACTAATAAAGCAGCAGCAGCAGCAGCAGCAGCAGCAGCAGCAGCAGCAGCAGCAGCATTGAATGGTACTCAGGCTGCACTCACAGAAGTAGATGCAAAATGCCAACGCTTGGCTGAAGAACAGAGGAAGGTGGATAGGAAATTAGAGGAACGTGGAAGAGTGCTTGATGAAAGAGAAAAGCAACTAGAGAAAGTATGCAGCAATTAGCCACATAAATTAAAACTGCTAACTCATAATAGAACGAAGAACGCTTGGCCCAAAGGTGGAAGGAGTGTGAGGAGAAGGAAAAGACGGATAAGAAGGTTGTTTGTTCCCATTGTAGAAGAGCTGTGAGGAGATTATCTCGAAGTGGGGTCAACAACGGTCATAAATACCAATCTGCAAATCACGGTAGGTATACCAGTGGTAAGGTTCATTTTGGGTCAACTTGTATCTTGAGACATTACAAAATTCTCATGCCATTGTTGGTCAAATATTAAAAGGGAGATATGTTCCATGGACATTTCTTTACCTATAAATGCCAATACTGACGCTCTCCATTCCCTGCGTGTTCAAACTTGCGCCACCAGCATTCAGTAATATGACATTCATAATTGATTTAAAATATCCTCATTGGTCGCTTGTCAAGATCATTTTGAAAACTATTCTCTTGTCACAAAAGCACTTGTGGTGTCTGATAACAATTGACTTATGGTGCTCTTTAATGCTACCACAATGCTAACATTAGACTTAAACTCTCTCAGAGCCATAATATGTGAAGAAGTGGATTAGTGGAATTCTCTGAGACAATCCACAGACAAACATCACCAATGGAAACGTCACATTTAGATTTCTAGAAAAAATAAATCTTTTTTATTCCTTTATGCAAAAATTTCTCACCAGTCTTCAGGTACCCATGAAAGTAAAATGAAGATTCACACATATTCATGGCTAAGGCAAATCTCAACAAATGCGCCAATATAGTTTGATTTGGCAGGTTTGTCATGACCCAAAACTGCCGACAGTATTGAATCCTGTTGGAAAGTACTTAAAACGCCGTCTTCTAAGATGTGGGCAGGAAGAAACAATGCTCTTTATTGGATGCTAATGGTCTTCATAAAGAATGCTATGCTATTGTAGTATCCACGAGGTGGCTATTCCATGATCATAACGATAGTCAGGTGCTATAAGTATTCCCATTTTGTTGGCTTGAATTTAATAAAACGCCGCTTATGGAAATGTCATTCGCAACGTTGGTATGAAAAGGGACTTTCGAAGAAGAAGTAGAAGAGGAAGAGGAAGAGGAAGAAGACGAAGAACCACATAGGCCATATCTTACTATGCATCCACTTAGTCGAATACCATCACCATTGCTCTAAAAGTGTTCAATGAAAATCATCTTGATTGGACTTTCAATTTTACTTTATTCCTTAGTCCACTTGCCTTAATTTGGATGAGATTTCTATCCACGATCTGATAATACGTTATGCTATCCAAAGAAAAATAAACTACTTGCGTACTTAATTGGGATATAAGTGACTTTTGCTGGAACGATTAACATCCTTCCACAATAGCCTGCTATCTTTCAGAAACACTTCGTAAAATCTGAACTTCAAACCACATGTATATATATATATATATATATATATATATATATATATATATATAACATAGCTTGGATGATAGCGTTAACTTGTATGTAATGCTGAGTTTGGTGGATGTTGCAAGGGTCCGGCTGACTCAGCCCTAGAGGAAGAAGACAGAAGTGTTACGACACATTGCATTTATTGGCATAATTGGAAACTATTTACAACACCATCGGAGGATTTGAAAATATTTATTGGCGTTAAACGGATTGCATCTCCGCTGTGGCAAATCATGATTGGACTGATATACGAATGGCACTTCCTCCCATGACCTAAGGTTGCATAGTATCTGTCTGCTACTGGCTTGAAATCGATATCGGGAACTATACAATGTTTTGTAATTATTTCGCCCTCCTTTATATCTTTTAGCCAAATATCAGGATTGCCCAAGTCGGAGCATGTTGGATTTACGACAGGAGCCCGTAAAGCTAATTGAAGATATCTCCAACCACCAGACACGAATCCAAATGTTAGATCTACTTAGGAAAGAGCTCACAGACGTAGGTCTAGAAGCTTTACTTTATTCAAATGTCATTGTAAATAAATCGGTCTGAACTATCTTTAAGGTGATAACGAATTGAGCAAATGCCAAATCGATAGATTCAGTTTGAATGTGCAAAATACGTGCATTTATTAAGTTTCAGTTATAAGGACCTGCCAATCTGCATACTCTAGAGTTAGAACTCGGTGCTAAAATTCGCAGTCTTTATGATAACAATACGTTAAAGCATAATCTGAACAGGAAGAGGCAAGAGTTATACGTTGGGTTCTCTAATGAAGGAAAATGTGACTAGCTGGTAGATTGTGCTGAAACATGAACCCCACAAGCACAAGTATTAGTTATCGCTAATTGCAGTGCCTAGGTTCTTCAATTTATTTGTGAAGTGACTGAAAGAACTGAATAATGTGCAATTTAGGCTCCTTCCGACTTGATGGTACTTTGATTCAAATAGATTTGGAACAGGCAGTATGACCATGAAATTATAGCTTATTAGTGTGTCGACAACTTGGGGTGAGACCGAAGAAAGAAAGAAAGGGATGAAATTTTCCACAGAATTGCGTTTCAAGCACTTAGCCTGTCAAATCGCCATTTGCACTCGAATTGATTCATTTTGAATGAAAGTCAAAGTATACTAGTAGCATAGCAAATACCCTTGAGACTGGTTAGTAGATATTTTGTTTGCGTTAAAGTGAAAAATGTGGAAAACTCAATTTATGGGTTATTTGCACACTTGGTGTTTTCATTTTAGGACAAAGTTATGCATGAAAACGAGTGTATTTTCCTCGGGGACCTTCAATAGACTCCCTATACTTGAGAACGCTTGTCCCTCGTCTTTTCAACCTAGCAAAGATCCAGTTCTTACATTCTCAAATGATTCAAGTTATATTTTCAAACTCAGCTGTTATTCCAAAATAAAGTTGCTAAAGACATCTAGAGCATAAGAAGTTCTGACCTTACTCAATGGTGGTATTTCAGTAACAAGTCGGCAGATTGAGATATAAACCCATCTTCAAGTTAATTGTTGAAGAGGAGGACTGTGGTTATTGGAGGGAAAGATGATCCCTTCAACTCGCCTCCTCTAATTTGTGTACTTCTTCACACTCATTTCCATCCTTCATACATCAAATGAACGCTATGGCTTTTGTATTGGTTGGCTCTAATAAGGACCGACTTGGACCACGTGAATGCCAATGACTAGTAGAGACTAGACTGATAAAACGAGTGTTCAACACTTGTTTCCAAAACTAAAAAGCGACTTTCCACTAATATAGCATTCAGTGGTACCTAGTTTCTTGCGCCAGATTCAATTTCAAATTTCATTGCGTTTAAATATTGACAGGTTGCATACCAGTCATAGCTACCTATCTTCAACCTATCTTCATCGAAATTCCATTTATTTAACTAAAGTCGGATCTTTAATGCCGGCTATGGTTTCATTGTGGCTTTAGGAAGGCGTTCATTCAAGTTATCTAGCACACAAGTGTATTGTGGGCTTAGGACCGCCTTCGAATTATGGGAGGTGAGAGATTGATGGACAAATTAACTGATCGTTGAACATCATCAAAATCTCCTCTACTCACTCACGCACGTGAACTAACAACTTCAACGTGTTGATGGCTAAGAGGTAGCTGTTGGAGCCATTGTTGTGCATAAGAGCGGATATCCACAATGCCAGTGGTTTGATGGACAAGGTAATAGATGTGGGTGTTGGCAGCCAAGGCTCCAAAATGTGGAGTGCTAAGAGTTGTGTGGGCCAAAATGTATTGAATTGACCAAGGGTGAGGGAGATGGGTCAGAAGTGAAGCGTACGAGTGGAGAAGTGGCGGTTATGGTTGTGTGTGTGCGCGTGTGTAAAGATAGGAGTACAGATTCACCTTTGAATGAAACGGGATAGTTATTGAGAAAGGATGAATCGATTAACTTGTCCAAACACAATCAACGGAAATTAATTATTTCTGTGTGCAAACTGAAAACGTTAAGCATCTCTCCGATCAGATGTTTATGAAATATTTGTTTATATTTACATATATATCCACAATGTTAATTTATTTGAGGTTTGACAGGGAAATATTGGACAGAATATTCATTCAATAGGAAGAATTAGAAACTCAGTTGTAGGCTAGTATTGAAATGAACGGATAGAACTGAATAGCGAATTTCTCAAGCCAAATTGTATTCTTAACATTTAATCTACCCAAGCCTCATTTCACAATTTAGCTTAAATAGGAACTTAATATTGCAAGTTAGGTGTCTATTATTGCACTCTCCACAATATATATTTGAACATTGTAAATTATAACTATTTCATATTAATATTACTTAATACCTAGTAATATTTTTCCCAAATTCGATACCACACATATGTGGCCTTCAGTAAATACCCCATTTCAGACCAATTAATTCCAGGATTATAATCTGTGCTGGATGTCTGTGTGCTTAGTGTCCTATCAAATGGCCCTATTATCAGTCATATCTGGTTTCTGTTGAAAGGAGATTATATCGATTTTCGCAGCCACTCCTCTTGGCCAACTAATGCTGGAAGAAAGTGGCAAGCACTCAATGCTCCATACATTAGCAGTTTCACCACAGCACCACGATGAGGTGGGAGTTGGCTTTCGCTGTGGAAAAGGACCCTGAAAAGGGCCATGGGTACGTGTGAGCATCTGAAATGGAAAAAAAACGATTCAAAACAATAATATTGAAGGTTTCCATTCATTTCCAACTAAGGTGTCTGCACTTACAGATGGATGCAAATAATCGCCGAGTGAATGTATTTATACGATTGAGTTGATTGAAAAGTATTGGAGGTAATATAGGAGTCGGAACTGGTCTTCGTGAATCCCTAAATGCAGTAACTTTATTGTTGGTCGTCCTCCTCCCATAATTGAGAGGTCGCGGATACTTCGCCGATTGCATTGGTGCTTAAAAGTGGAAAAAGAGGACAACAGACTGTTTTCCTGCTAATTAAAATTAAATTAACAATCAACTCTAGGGGGTATGACTCGAAATTTGTGCGAATATTCCAATGATGATTTTGTGTGTTTGCAATCTACTACAAGTTGAAATGTAATAAAGTCCTCCTAACAAGCATGCAAACATCAACGTTACTATGTCCGACGAAGGGTTGTTCTTGAAGCTAAACAATGTCACAACGTATTTTATGCCCACTAAAAATGACAAAGAATAAAATTTGATGTAACTACTTATAACCTGAGCTGAGTAGCAGAATCGCTAGAATTTATTAATTTATTAAAGCCTAAGAACTAGGTATTTGAAAGGCTCATTTTTGATCTCCTCAAGAAGTTGAAAGACCTTCTACATAGTAGGTGAGGGAAAGCTCCTATGACGTGATTGGAATTTGACTCAACTCACTACATATATCACTACTGTGCTATGACCTAGATACTTAATCTAACTAGAGTGAACCCATCTCCTAGTTGGAAACTTCTACAAACGGTAATCATCACCATCATCATCTTCTTCTTCTTCTTCTTCCTGAAAGGGAATAGGCTGAGAGGCATTTTGAAATGAAGACGAAGTCGACGCATCACCCTCCGAGTGGAGTAAGCGAGCTGAAAGAAAGTGTGGAGGTGAGTTGGAAGAAAGGCCACATTGCATTAATTCAAGTGAAAAGGTGGACAATTACTCATTTGGATAGGAGCTTGGATGGTGTTAGAGCCGCCAGTTGGGACATCTGATGTGTAGTTCTCGTGTGGAGGATTTGGCCCACTTGCACGTTGCACATCGCCTTCTCCAACTGCAAACTCTTCATTGCTTCTCCCATCTGATGATGATGCTGTTGCTGCAGGGTGTTGGGAAATGCTGGGATGCACGGAAAGCTTACCATGCTTGCGACTGGTGTGCATTTTAAGTGAGGCCTTAGTAGTGAAAGCACTTGGGCAATAGTGACAGTTGTGGGGCTTCTTCTCGGTGTGAACATACTCATGGCTCCTCAATCGAAGCTCGGTGGGGAAGCCTTTGGCGCAAACTTGACAAACAAAGGGAAAGTTCCCAGTGTGAATATACCTATGGCGTTCTAGATGACCCGGTGTCAAGAAACCTGCTCCACACTCGGCGCACTTGTGACTGAGTACCTGGAAAGTGAAGAGAGTTGTGAGAATTAGGAGAATTAGGAGACGAGATATACCACACTTACTCTCATGTGTATTTTCTTCACGTGATTGCAGCAGTTCGATGCAGCATGGAATGCCTTGCCACAGTACTTGCATGTGTACGGTCTCTCCCTAGTGTGTGTGCGTTCGTGATCCACCAATGCACTCTTGGTGGTGAAACGACTACTGCAATGTGAACATGCAAATGGTCTCTCCCCGGTATGGATACGTACATGTCGAATGAGAAGAGATGGCCTATCAAATCGTTTGTGGCAGTAGACACACTCGTGCGTTTTCCTATCCAAATTCCCCCCTACACCTCTGAGTGCACTTGACCCCTGTGTCCCAATAGCCTCGGAGAGGTTTTCTGCTTTGCAATTGTTGAGGGGTGTGGAGGAAGCGATTGGTGCGGCAGGCAGAGACCTCTGGCGAGATGGTGAGGGCTTTAACTCAGTAGGCCGACCTCCCTCAATTGGCGACGTGTTTTCTTGATTGTCTGGGGGCGGACCTTCTTGAGTCGTGGTGCTTGCCGTTTCAAATCCACTGTCAGTCTGAGTCGACTGATCTTGCACTGAATACTTGCCACTCCTACGCCTTGCTTCTCTTTCACCTCCTGGAGGCGTGCGGACCACGGTGTTGCCCATCTCCGTTTCCGACTAGAGACGAAGAACACATTCACTCATCAGCTCCAAATTGGTTCTAATAAATGTCAATGTCCACTATAATTGCCTTATTCAATCACACGCACACACACAGAGAGCGGGGGAGAGAGAGACTACTAGTAATATTGAAGTTAGATCTACTTAGATTTGGATTTTATTTTGAAATGCAATCCTAATCAAATTGCTCAGACCTCCCATCGATTGAAATTACCACAAGGCACGCAATCAATCAACTTGGTGAACAGATTCGAATAACGAATGACATCCATTAAAGCGATGTTCATTGCGTAAACTCGCAGTTAAAGAACAATAATTCATTATCGCAACTCTCTGCGCTCTATGAGAATGAGGACTACAATTGATAAAATATTCAAAGGTGCAAATAGGGAAAATTGCTGATAGTGAACTTAAACAACATTAGGTTCAAGTTTCGCTAGAGTTTCTCAACATAAACCGAGAGCGTATGCGTTTCACTTTTTGTCACACAATGGTGAAATAAATACGCGTGTGCGTGTGTGTATGTGTGTGTGTGTGTGTGTGTGTGTGCGTGTAGGACGAGGTGATGTCAAATGAAATGAGCAGAGTTTATGAGAGTGAAGTGGACATTTCGGTGAACAGGCAGTGTATATTTGGCATACAAGTTGGGCAGTATTTGACTATAAACCAAAGTAAATGAGTCGAGAAGGACTCACATTTGTAACATAGTCACATCGAATTGTCCTAATTCATTTGCAGCTCTGAACGATCTGTCTATTCCATTGAAACTTCAAGTACTCCTTATTCTATGGTCCATTCTAAGGATACTCTGTCAAATGGTGCAACAGAACTGCTCGATGAGGAAGTAATAGCAATGTTATCCACATTGTCTTTCACAAACGCCTCCTCGAATACTGAGTATGGTCTCCTCGTCAATCTTCTCTCCCTCTAGCAACAACTTTGCCGGTGTTCAGAATTAATATAACTCCCTCTCAAGGGTTTGCATATACAACAATCTGTACTCCAATTATTGGCTTTGCACTTATCATGCCTTCATCCACTTTAGACACCATTTCCCCTCTTTCTCTTCGATCTCACTACTTGCATCGAAATCATGTTTTGGAGACAGAGAACGCATGAAAGAATGTTGGAGATTCCTAAATTGTCCAGACTCTATTTTCTCTGTTTGCCTAATAAAGTGGTTAGGGTGTATTGGAAATCCACATTCCCAACCAATACCCACTAGGCTTCCACTGGTTCATTGATAAAACAAGTACAGTAATACAGTGCACTCACGTGAGAGGGCTCGCAGACAATAGGCGGTGGAGAATCGGGTAATCCAAGAATAATCCTAATCATGAAGCTCTTTCCGCTTGCAACCGTGTTCTTGGGCTTTGGGCTGATCTCCGCTTGCTCCTAAAATACAATACAGCCAGTCATCTAATCTCACATTGGTTTGGATCCCAAATTGATCCCAAATGGATCAGTGTGCAGATAAACTAATAGTTGGTTAGGAAGATTGGCATTTGCACCTACCCGCCCGAAGCACGAGTATCATGGGTTTAGAACAAACAGCAGCTGACAATACTCAGTCAGATCCATACATGTCTCCTATTTCTAACTCTTAGAACAAATTCATCGAAATTATGCTAGTATATAACGGCATTGTTATGACGGCTGAGGTAGATTCAATGACAATTGAACACTGGCTCTGCGAAAGTGTGTACTCCTCGACTAATATCTTACGAGCGATTGATATTAGCTCTGGTGGAGGAACGTGAAGCAATAGAGATGGAGGAGGAGGAGGTGGAGGATATTAGGTGGATTGATGAATGCCACTGGAGAGAATGAACACTTTTACTAAAAGCCAAATGTATTGAAACGATGGAACTGCAAGTCGGTGCTCATAAGCAATCAAGGTTTTAGTGAGAAAAGGGCACAAATTATATTGTAAACGTTAATGGAGGAAGCATTCGTCCCAAGTGACACGGACTTGCGAATTAGACGAAGACTTCACATGCATTGAGTTTCTAATCTCCGATGTGGAACAATTTTCCCAATAAGTGTGCTACAGCAATATTGGACTTGAGTCAAATATGACTAAAGCGAATCTTTCACTGCAATGATTAATGGATCTGCAATTGTAGATATGTAAGCACCATGAGTAGTTAGAGAGAAAGCCCTCCAGTTCATTTCTATGACTCTGGTGTCGTACACAACTACTTGTCATCCAACTGCAACAAATTGGAGCAGATTCTCGTGGCATAAGGAGCATGGCTATGGAGGGCGGCTTTCTATGCAATTCACGTTGGTTCATTCACAACACACTTTCACTTCTACTTCCCATTTCAACTCCCCACCCATGGACTTTCTTCCACCCTCCCTCTTAATCAATGCACTTCTTGCTAACACTGACCTCCAACTGGCCACATCGGATCATGCCGTCATTTCGTAACTCACACAAACACATATTCGATCATCAAAATGCAAACGAATTCTCATCTAGGTATCATCATTATATGGCGTTCCGGCAGCACGTAAATTCTCTGTCTCTCCTCAACTATTTCTCCTGTTTTCAAGCCTTTCTCTTTCCAATGCACAATTTAAATCGCTTCCTCTCTTCTAACCATTCTATGATATTACCTTTGCATTCAAGCATTAAAAAGAGGAGGAGAGAAAGAGGTGAGGGCACTCACGTTAGAAGACTCATGAACAGGAGGTGGTGAATCTGGTAATCCGAGAATCTCCTTAATTGTAAAACCGACTGTGTGCATTACCACTGATGAGTGAGTTGGTTTGTCGCATGTTGGTGTAATAGTAGTTCACTATGATCTTCCTCAAATCTGATTGGCCTATGAAGGACCTATCAGAGCGAGCAATAAAACGCGAACCTTATGCACCAACCGAATGAAAATAGGTCATACTCTTATTGGCCAATCAGCAACCACTTCTCCGAGAATCACACTGATTAGCATAGACAATTTCAATTGCGCATACAACATATTCCATACTTGTATGGAAAAGTAAATGGAAAAGAAAGAGTTCGACTCTCGATGGAAGAACACGTTAATTGGAAGTGTAATTTTAAATTTTCAAACATTCTGCCTGAATCTGAATAATAACGCGAATGAATCAATTGGAGCATATATTCTTGCTCACCTTTTAATTCCAATGTTGACAGACATCCACAACATGCCTGTGGAATTAGATCTCATTCAATTAGATCCACTCGATCACGTAATTCGATTAGTAGTCAATAGTAATGCGATTATGATGTGCAAATATTAATAATATAGTGGATAATTAATCTTCAACAGTCAATTAACTACAACTTAGATGGTGAATTAGTTTTCTTGGAATTCAGTTTTCAAGGCTCCCTAGGTGCTAGATCGCTATAAATCTAAAAGACAAAATTCGGAATAAGTGGTGAGGTCACCAATTGACAGGAAATAGCAACCGGTTGGGACAAAATTGAATCAACTTATCAAGAGGAGATATGGCATAGCAAGAGAAGTTGTGTCGAAATGTGCTAATTCACTTAGAAGAAGTAGAAGAAGAAGAAGAAGAAGATGATGATGATGATGATGATGATGATGAATCATTTTTCAAAATTGCCATTTGTGTTGAGAGGCCTTAAATTTTCCGATGGAACTTGGTTTTAAGAACCCACACCAATTTTTACACTTTGACATTGCATTCTAACTGGGCAAAATTGTAAAAAAATGAAAGGCCAAACATCTAGAGTCCGAAATTTTGCAAAATAACTCACATATTTATGTCGCTTGCACCAACAACGCGGAAATCGATTGAAAAATTTATATTCCACTCAAGTCAATACTTCGAAGATAAATAAAACACGAGGCCTTGAATAACAGCACACAAGAACAACTTGTAAGATTTGTTAATGTCAATACAAATGTCCAAACAATCCACCATTTCAACTTACTACATGTTTTTTCGACAAAACACGCAAGAAAAGAATTCATACTCTGATCGTAAATCAGTCTACCATTACATAATACACTCATGTATGGTGAAATGTTTTCGAGAAAAAGACATGATAATCACTTAAGATGGAGGCTACTGAACTCAATAATTAAAATGGAAGCAAGCCTCGATGTACAGTTGAACATGCAAATGATTGTTAATTTGGAAGAATGGCCTTCAATGAGCATGTGACAAAACACAGCAATTATTTGGTAAAAGTAAACGAAAATAACCACGATTTCGCTTGGCATTAAACGTACAGAGGCGACCAGCTCATGAAATTTCAGCATGATCAAGTGCGCAACTCGAGTCGATTTAGGAAATTCGACACAAATTCCCGAAACTCTGATATGAATCGTCATGTTCATTTGAATATCAAAGCTTTCATTCCACGTGCACTATAGTGAATCGCAATGTAAAGGAATTAATGTTGCTTCAAAGTGAGTGATAGCATATATTTAAAATGGAGGCAGGGATGAAACGGAATAGCAAACATAATAGTCGAAATTTAACTTTTAAGCACAAATAAATTGAGGTTGTCCTGTTGCATTTTCATAACGCGTAATTATGGGTAGGTGAGAGAGGAATGTAGGCAAACGGGGTTTTTGACCGAAACCGAATTCTCATTTCTGCTGAAATTTGGACCAAGATACTAATGGGGTCGCGCTGATTGCATTTGAATAATGACCTTACATGGGAAATGATACCAAAATCATGTTGAAACCCACTGACCAATAAGTTTATTACTAAGGGCGATTCCTTTAGCTCTCATGTTTGGCACCTCACTCGATAGAATCCTACCTGCACAATTTGTTTGAACATTAATATTGGTGTACTTCCCACGCAGGTGTCGTCTTCTAAATTATTCACCCAACGGTACACTTTTATCTCTCCCTCTCTCTCTTTCTCTCATTCCATCCAATATTTAAGTAATGCCTTCCAACTCGGAGATTGCAGGTAACGTTTCCGGTTCTTCTCCTCTTCCTATCCACCTACATCATTGTTGTCGAGATGGCTTTTAGTCTATCAATTTGTACCCTTTTGATCCACTAAGCATGCTCAACAAAATTGAATTGTATTTCAGTTTCTTAGGTCTCCTCGTTGAAGACATCAAATGGAGGCAACTTGGAAGTCGGTGTTTTCGAAACGATGACATTCGCATGTACTCCTATTGAATCTGCTCTGTCCTGGCTTCTCGTGTTCCTTTGCTGCTTATGCCTTCTTCTTATATTGAAAATATAATTTCTCTTCACACATTGTTTTCCTCTTCTCCGCTTCCCCCAAACTAAAGTACTGCCCACTCTTGTCTCACAGCCTATCAACCACAACGTCCACTTCTACTCCAACCCTCCAATAAATAACTTCCTTTTCATCAACCCTTTATTATATCTTAATGAGTAACACTCCGTAGGATGTGTGAATGAATAAGGTTCTGCCGCTTAGCGGATTATTAAGTTGCGATAAATGAGATTAGGTCGAAAACGGAGACTTATGATTCTGTGCGCACTATGGAAGCATTATCCACAATGCAGCTAAATCCTTATCGGGATTTAATATCATTCGAATTGGTACCATTTACGTTGAGTTCTCCATATTTCACTTTGTGGTTTGGCAATTTCACACACACGCTCTCTCCCTCTCTGTCTCTCTCTCTCCTCTTTTGATTTTGTTTGCTTAAAACAGAATTCAGTTAGTTTTAGTTATTCCGATACATTCAGAGATGCATTGGAACTTTTGTGCTTCCAAGAGCAAGGGCATTAGATCATTCATAGAGTGGACACAGCATAATTCACTGAAGCTCATCCAAGTAAGCGTGCTTTTCTACTTAGCAGGAAGAAATTGTGAAATTCGAAACAGCTTCTTAAGCAGTCCTTGCGATCCAAACGTCAATCAATAGTGTCCTCATACTTTTCAAATGGAACCAACATCATGAAAATTATCCACTGTCAAACAATCGAACACCCTGTTGAGAGTCATTGATAAGCATAAACAAAGAAGTAAATAGGTCAATGACAAGGTACTTCACAATCGCCTGTCCCATTAATCATATGACTAGCAGAGGGGCTATGGTGGATTATTGATGTTGCCTCTAGCAAGCATTGGCAAAGTTAGACTATCTCTATCGTTGTCATTATGCCAATTGACTTACAAGTTGTCGGAACATGGAGAACGCGTTGTTGGAGGGTTTGTAGTGATTGGTACTTCATAAGTCAATCATCGTTAAAATCAATCACTTTGGAATGCAAAAAGTTGTGACGTGATTCAACTCAGTCTTCAGTGAAATTTCTCCTGACTGAGTTTATGATTTCTGGCCATTTTGCAGATATATCATAAATTGGGTAAGACCTACACATTTGGTACAAATTTGAATAATTATTGGTGGACTTTTCGTCGCACGAAGATACTATGAGTACCAATTTATTTACAAAATGTTCGTTAAGGGAGGCCCGAAACCCAAAGAATGCTGGTCTGAGACAGATTGTGATTTGTGCTTTGAGTCTGCCTTATATTTTCCAATTGCATGGAATGTTGAGGGGGCTGGAGTTTTCCCAAAAATTTGTGATTGATGACGATTTGTTTGCCAAAGGAATAGTTTCCATGCCGTAGTTCAAATAATTAACCATACCTCCAACCTTAGCTTGGGTGTCGTTTTGAACGAGGTCATAAATGTGATGTTTTGGCTGCAAATAATTCAGATAGATAACTCGAAAATTCTCCCACAGTTTTAGTAGTCATTGCCTCTATTTTAAATGATTGCTATTACTCACTTTGAAGCAACATTAATTCCTTTACATTGCGATTCACTATAGTGCACGTGGAATGAAAGCTTTGATATTCAAATGAACATGACGATTCATATCAGAGTTTCGGGAATTTGTGTCGAATTTCCTAAATCGACTCGAGTTGCGCACTTGATCATGCTGAAATTTCATGAGCTGGTCGCCTCTGTACGTTTAATGCCAAGCGAAATCGTGGTTATTTTCGTTTACTTTTACCAAATAATTGCTGTGTTTTGTCACATGCTCATTGAAGGCCATTCTTCCAAATTAACAATCATTTGCATGTTCAACTGTACATCGAGGCTTGCTTCCATTTTAATTATTGAGTTCAGTAGCCTCCATCTTAAGTGATTATCATGTCTTTTTCTCGAAAACATTTCACCATACATGAGTGTATTATGTAATGGTAGACTGATTTACGATCAGAGTATGAATTCTTTTCTTGCGTGTTTTGTCGAAAAAACATGTAGTAAGTTGAAATGGTGGATTGTTTGGACATTTGTATTGACATTAACAAATCTTACAAGTTGTTCTTGTGTGCTGTTATTCAAGGCCTCGTGTTTTATTTATCTTCGAAGTATTGACTTGAGTGGAATATAAATTTTTCAATCGATTTCCGCGTTGTTGGTGCAAGCGACATAAATATGTGAGTTATTTTGCAAAATTTCGGACTCTAGATGTTTGGCCTTTCATTTTTTTACAATTTTGCCCAGTTAGAATGCAATGTCAAAGTGTAAAAATTGGTGTGGGTTCTTAAAACCAAGTTCCATCGGAAAATTTAAGGCCTCTCAACACAAATGGCAATTTTGAAAAATGATTCATCATCATCATCATCATCTTCTTCTTCTTCTTCTTCTTCTACTTCTTCTAAGTGAATTAGCACATTTTGACACAACTTCTCTTGCTATGCCATATCTCCTCTTGATAAGTTGATTCAATTTTGTCCCAACCGGTTGCTATTTCCTGTCAATTGGTGACCTCACCACTTATTCCGAATTTTGTCTTTTAGATTTATAGCGATCTAGCACCTAGGGAGCCTTGAAAACTGAATTCCAAGAAAACTAATTCACCATCTAAGTTGTAGTTAATTGACTGTTGAAGATTAATTATCCACTATATTATTAATATTTGCACATCATAATCGCATTACTATTGACTACTAATCGAATTACGTGATCGAGTGGATCTAATTGAATGAGATCTAATTCCACAGGCATGTTGTGGATGTCTGTCAACATTGGAATTAAAAGGTGAGCAAGAATATATGCTCCAATTGATTCATTCGCGTTATTATTCAGATTCAGGCAGAATGTTTGAAAATTTAAAATTACACTTCCAATTAACGTGTTCTTCCATCGAGAGTCGAACTCTTTCTTTTCCATTTACTTTTCCATACAAGTATGGAATATGTTGTATGCGCAATTGAAATTGTCTATGCTAATCAGTGTGATTCTCGGAGAAGTGGTTGCTGATTGGCCAATAAGAGTATGACCTATTTTCATTCGGTTGGTGCATAAGGTTCGCGTTTTATTGCTCGCTCTGATAGGTCCTTCATAGGCCAATCAGATTTGAGGAAGATCATAGTGAACTACTATTACACCAACATGCGACAAACCAACTCACTCATCAGTGGTAATGCACACAGTCGGTTTTACAATTAAGGAGATTCTCGGATTACCAGATTCACCACCTCCTGTTCATGAGTCTTCTAACGTGAGTGCCCTCACCTCTTTCTCTCCTCCTCTTTTTAATGCTTGAATGCAAAGGTAATATCATAGAATGGTTAGAAGAGAGGAAGCGATTTAAATTGTGCATTGGAAAGAGAAAGGCTTGAAAACAGGAGAAATAGTTGAGGAGAGACAGAGAATTTACGTGCTGCCGGAACGCCATATAATGATGATACCTAGATGAGAATTCGTTTGCATTTTGATGATCGAATATGTGTTTGTGTGAGTTACGAAATGACGGCATGATCCGATGTGGCCAGTTGGAGGTCAGTGTTAGCAAGAAGTGCATTGATTAAGAGGGAGGGTGGAAGAAAGTCCATGGGTGGGGAGTTGAAATGGGAAGTAGAAGTGAAAGTGTGTTGTGAATGAACCAACGTGAATTGCATAGAAAGCCGCCCTCCATAGCCATGCTCCTTATGCCACGAGAATCTGCTCCAATTTGTTGCAGTTGGATGACAAGTAGTTGTGTACGACACCAGAGTCATAGAAATGAACTGGAGGGCTTTCTCTCTAACTACTCATGGTGCTTACATATCTACAATTGCAGATCCATTAATCATTGCGGTGAAAGATTCCCTTTAGTATTATTTGACTCAAATCCAATATTGCTGTAGCACACTTATTGTGAAATTTGTTCTACATTGGAGACTAGAAACTCAATGCATGTGAAGTCTTCGTCTAATCCGCATGTCCGTGTCACTTGGGACGAATGCTTCCTCCATTAACGTTTACAATATAATTTGTGCCCTTTTCTCACTAAAACCTTGATTGCTTATGAGCACCGACTTGCAGTTCCATCGTTTCAATACATTTGGCTTTTAGTAAAAGTGTTCATTCTCTCCAGTGGCATTCATCAATCCACCTAATATCCTCCACCTCCTCCTCCTCCATCTCTATTGCTTCACGTTCCTCCACCAGAGCTAATATCAATCGCTCGTAAGATATTAGTCGAGGAGTACACACTTTCGCAGAGCCAGTGTTCAATTGTCATTGAATCTACCTCAGCCGTCATAACAATGCCGTTATATACTAGCATAATTTCGATGAATTTGTTCTAAGAGTTAGAAATAGGAGACATGTATGGATCTGACTGAGTATTGTCAGCTGCTGTTTGTTCTAAACCCATGATACTCGTGCTTCGGGCGGGTAGGTGCAAATGCCAATCTTCCTAACCAACTATTAGTTTATCTGCACACTGATCCATTTGGGATCAATTTGGGATCCAAACCAATGTGAGATTAGATGACTGGCTGTATTGTATTTTAGGAGCAAGCGGAGATCAGCCCAAAGCCCAAGAACACGGTTGCAAGCGGAAAGAGCTTCATGATTAGGATTATTCTTGGATTACCCGATTCTCCACCGCCTATTGTCTGCGAGCCCTCTCACGTGAGTGCACTGTATTACTGTACTTGTTTTATCAATGAACCAGTGGAAGCCTAGTGGGTATTGGTTGGGAATGTGGATTTCCAATACACCCTAACCACTTTATTAGGCAAACAGAGAAAATAGAGTCTGGACAATTTAGGAATCTCCAACATTCTTTCATGCGTTCTCTGTCTCCAAAACATGATTTCGATGCAAGTAGTGAGATCGAAGAGAAAGAGGGGAAATGGTGTCTAAAGTGGACGAAGGCATGATAAGTGCAAAGCCAATAATTGGAGTACAGATTGTTGTATATGTAAACCCTTGAGAGGGAGTTATATTAATTCTGAACACCGGCAAAGTTGTTGCTAGAGGGAGAGAAGATTGACGAGGAGACCATACTCAGTATTCGAGGAGGCGTTTGTGAAAGACAATGTGGATAACATTGCTATTACTTCCTCATCGAGCAGTTCTGTTGCACCATTTGACAGAGTATCCTTAGAATGGACCATAGAATAAGGAGTACTTGAAGTTTCAATGGAATAGACAGATCGTTCAGAGCTGCAAATGAATTAGGACAATTCGATGTGACTATGTTACAAATGTGAGTCCTTCTCGACTCATTTACTTTGGTTTATAGTCAAATACTGCCCAACTTGTATGCCAAATATACACTGCCTGTTCACCGAAATGTCCACTTCACTCTCATAAACTCTGCTCATTTCATTTGACATCACCTCGTCCTACACGCACACACACACACACACACACACATACACACACGCACACGCGTATTTATTTCACCATTGTGTGACAAAAAGTGAAACGCATACGCTCTCGGTTTATGTTGAGAAACTCTAGCGAAACTTGAACCTAATGTTGTTTAAGTTCACTATCAGCAATTTTCCCTATTTGCACCTTTGAATATTTTATCAATTGTAGTCCTCATTCTCATAGAGCGCAGAGAGTTGCGATAATGAATTATTGTTCTTTAACTGCGAGTTTACGCAATGAACATCGCTTTAATGGATGTCATTCGTTATTCGAATCTGTTCACCAAGTTGATTGATTGCGTGCCTTGTGGTAATTTCAATCGATGGGAGGTCTGAGCAATTTGATTAGGATTGCATTTCAAAATAAAATCCAAATCTAAGTAGATCTAACTTCAATATTACTAGTAGTCTCTCTCTCCCCCGCTCTCTGTGTGTGTGCGTGTGATTGAATAAGGCAATTATAGTGGACATTGACATTTATTAGAACCAATTTGGAGCTGATGAGTGAATGTGTTCTTCGTCTCTAGTCGGAAACGGAGATGGGCAACACCGTGGTCCGCACGCCTCCAGGAGGTGAAAGAGAAGCAAGGCGTAGGAGTGGCAAGTATTCAGTGCAAGATCAGTCGACTCAGACTGACAGTGGATTTGAAACGGCAAGCACCACGACTCAAGAAGGTCCGCCCCCAGACAATCAAGAAAACACGTCGCCAATTGAGGGAGGTCGGCCTACTGAGTTAAAGCCCTCACCATCTCGCCAGAGGTCTCTGCCTGCCGCACCAATCGCTTCCTCCACACCCCTCAACAATTGCAAAGCAGAAAACCTCTCCGAGGCTATTGGGACACAGGGGTCAAGTGCACTCAGAGGTGTAGGGGGGAATTTGGATAGGAAAACGCACGAGTGTGTCTACTGCCACAAACGATTTGATAGGCCATCTCTTCTCATTCGACATGTACGTATCCATACCGGGGAGAGACCATTTGCATGTTCACATTGCAGTAGTCGTTTCACCACCAAGAGTGCATTGGTGGATCACGAACGCACACACACTAGGGAGAGACCGTACACATGCAAGTACTGTGGCAAGGCATTCCATGCTGCATCGAACTGCTGCAATCACGTGAAGAAAATACACATGAGAGTAAGTGTGGTATATCTCGTCTCCTAATTCTCCTAATTCTCACAACTCTCTTCACTTTCCAGGTACTCAGTCACAAGTGCGCCGAGTGTGGAGCAGGTTTCTTGACACCGGGTCATCTAGAACGCCATAGGTATATTCACACTGGGAACTTTCCCTTTGTTTGTCAAGTTTGCGCCAAAGGCTTCCCCACCGAGCTTCGATTGAGGAGCCATGAGTATGTTCACACCGAGAAGAAGCCCCACAACTGTCACTATTGCCCAAGTGCTTTCACTACTAAGGCCTCACTTAAAATGCACACCAGTCGCAAGCATGGTAAGCTTTCCGTGCATCCCAGCATTTCCCAACACCCTGCAGCAACAGCATCATCATCAGATGGGAGAAGCAATGAAGAGTTTGCAGTTGGAGAAGGCGATGTGCAACGTGCAAGTGGGCCAAATCCTCCACACGAGAACTACACATCAGATGTCCCAACTGGCGGCTCTAACACCATCCAAGCTCCTATCCAAATGAGTAATTGTCCACCTTTTCACTTGAATTAATGCAATGTGGCCTTTCTTCCAACTCACCTCCACACTTTCTTTCAGCTCGCTTACTCCACTCGGAGGGTGATGCGTCGACTTCGTCTTCATTTCAAAATGCCTCTCAGCCTATTCCCTTTCAGGAAGAAGAAGAAGAAGAAGATGATGATGGTGATGATTACCGTTTGTAGAAGTTTCCAACTAGGAGATGGGTTCACTCTAGTTAGATTAAGTATCTAGGTCATAGCACAGTAGTGATATATGTAGTGAGTTGAGTCAAATTCCAATCACGTCATAGGAGCTTTCCCTCACCTACTATGTAGAAGGTCTTTCAACTTCTTGAGGAGATCAAAAATGAGCCTTTCAAATACCTAGTTCTTAGGCTTTAATAAATTAATAAATTCTAGCGATTCTGCTACTCAGCTCAGGTTATAAGTAGTTACATCAAATTTTATTCTTTGTCATTTTTAGTGGGCATAAAATACGTTGTGACATTGTTTAGCTTCAAGAACAACCCTTCGTCGGACATAGTAACGTTGATGTTTGCATGCTTGTTAGGAGGACTTTATTACATTTCAACTTGTAGTAGATTGCAAACACACAAAATCATCATTGGAATATTCGCACAAATTTCGAGTCATACCCCCTAGAGTTGATTGTTAATTTAATTTTAATTAGCAGGAAAACAGTCTGTTGTCCTCTTTTTCCACTTTTAAGCACCAATGCAATCGGCGAAGTATCCGCGACCTCTCAATTATGGGAGGAGGACGACCAACAATAAAGTTACTGCATTTAGGGATTCACGAAGACCAGTTCCGACTCCTATATTACCTCCAATACTTTTCAATCAACTCAATCGTATAAATACATTCACTCGGCGATTATTTGCATCCATCTGTAAGTGCAGACACCTTAGTTGGAAATGAATGGAAACCTTCAATATTATTGTTTTGAATCGTTTTTTTTCCATTTCAGATGCTCACACGTACCCATGGCCCTTTTCAGGGTCCTTTTCCACAGCGAAAGCCAACTCCCACCTCATCGTGGTGCTGTGGTGAAACTGCTAATGTATGGAGCATTGAGTGCTTGCCACTTTCTTCCAGCATTAGTTGGCCAAGAGGAGTGGCTGCGAAAATCGATATAATCTCCTTTCAACAGAAACCAGATATGACTGATAATAGGGCCATTTGATAGGACACTAAGCACACAGACATCCAGCACAGATTATAATCCTGGAATTAATTGGTCTGAAATGGGGTATTTACTGAAGGCCACATATGTGTGGTATCGAATTTGGGAAAAATATTACTAGGTATTAAGTAATATTAATATGAAATAGTTATAATTTACAATGTTCAAATATATATTGTGGAGAGTGCAATAATAGACACCTAACTTGCAATATTAAGTTCCTATTTAAGCTAAATTGTGAAATGAGGCTTGGGTAGATTAAATGTTAAGAATACAATTTGGCTTGAGAAATTCGCTATTCAGTTCTATCCGTTCATTTCAATACTAGCCTACAACTGAGTTTCTAATTCTTCCTATTGAATGAATATTCTGTCCAATATTTCCCTGTCAAACCTCAAATAAATTAACATTGTGGATATATATGTAAATATAAACAAATATTTCATAAACATCTGATCGGAGAGATGCTTAACGTTTTCAGTTTGCACACAGAAATAATTAATTTCCGTTGATTGTGTTTGGACAAGTTAATCGATTCATCCTTTCTCAATAACTATCCCGTTTCATTCAAAGGTGAATCTGTACTCCTATCTTTACACACGCGCACACACACAACCATAACCGCCACTTCTCCACTCGTACGCTTCACTTCTGACCCATCTCCCTCACCCTTGGTCAATTCAATACATTTTGGCCCACACAACTCTTAGCACTCCACATTTTGGAGCCTTGGCTGCCAACACCCACATCTATTACCTTGTCCATCAAACCACTGGCATTGTGGATATCCGCTCTTATGCACAACAATGGCTCCAACAGCTACCTCTTAGCCATCAACACGTTGAAGTTGTTAGTTCACGTGCGTGAGTGAGTAGAGGAGATTTTGATGATGTTCAACGATCAGTTAATTTGTCCATCAATCTCTCACCTCCCATAATTCGAAGGCGGTCCTAAGCCCACAATACACTTGTGTGCTAGATAACTTGAATGAACGCCTTCCTAAAGCCACAATGAAACCATAGCCGGCATTAAAGATCCGACTTTAGTTAAATAAATGGAATTTCGATGAAGATAGGTTGAAGATAGGTAGCTATGACTGGTATGCAACCTGTCAATATTTAAACGCAATGAAATTTGAAATTGAATCTGGCGCAAGAAACTAGGTACCACTGAATGCTATATTAGTGGAAAGTCGCTTTTTAGTTTTGGAAACAAGTGTTGAACACTCGTTTTATCAGTCTAGTCTCTACTAGTCATTGGCATTCACGTGGTCCAAGTCGGTCCTTATTAGAGCCAACCAATACAAAAGCCATAGCGTTCATTTGATGTATGAAGGATGGAAATGAGTGTGAAGAAGTACACAAATTAGAGGAGGCGAGTTGAAGGGATCATCTTTCCCTCCAATAACCACAGTCCTCCTCTTCAACAATTAACTTGAAGATGGGTTTATATCTCAATCTGCCGACTTGTTACTGAAATACCACCATTGAGTAAGGTCAGAACTTCTTATGCTCTAGATGTCTTTAGCAACTTTATTTTGGAATAACAGCTGAGTTTGAAAATATAACTTGAATCATTTGAGAATGTAAGAACTGGATCTTTGCTAGGTTGAAAAGACGAGGGACAAGCGTTCTCAAGTATAGGGAGTCTATTGAAGGTCCCCGAGGAAAATACACTCGTTTTCATGCATAACTTTGTCCTAAAATGAAAACACCAAGTGTGCAAATAACCCATAAATTGAGTTTTCCACATTTTTCACTTTAACGCAAACAAAATATCTACTAACCAGTCTCAAGGGTATTTGCTATGCTACTAGTATACTTTGACTTTCATTCAAAATGAATCAATTCGAGTGCAAATGGCGATTTGACAGGCTAAGTGCTTGAAACGCAATTCTGTGGAAAATTTCATCCCTTTCTTTCTTTCTTTCTTCGGTCTCACCCCAAGTTGTCGACACACTAATAAGCTATAATTTCATGGTCATACTGCCTGTTCCAAATCTATTTGAATCAAAGTACCATCAAGTCGGAAGGAGCCTAAATTGCACATTATTCAGTTCTTTCAGTCACTTCACAAATAAATTGAAGAACCTAGGCACCGCAATTAGCGATAACTAATACTTGTGCTTGTGGGGTTCATGTTTCAGCACAATCTACCAGCTAGTCACATTTTCCTTCATTAGAGAACCCAACGTATAACTCTTGCCTCTTCCTGTTCAGATTATGCTTTAACGTATTGTTATCATAAAGACTGCGAATTTTAGCACCGAGTTCTAACTCTAGAGTATGCAGATTGGCAGGTCCTTATAACTGAAACTTAATAAATGCACGTATTTTGCACATTCAAACTGAATCTATCGATTTGGCATTTGCTCAATTCGTTATCACCTTAAAGATAGTTCAGACCGATTTATTTACAATGACATTTGAATAAAGTAAAGCTTCTAGACCTACGTCTGTGAGCTCTTTCCTAAGTAGATCTAACATTTGGATTCGTGTCTGGTGGTTGGAGATATCTTCAATTAGCTTTACGGGCTCCTGTCGTAAATCCAACATGCTCCGACTTGGGCAATCCTGATATTTGGCTAAAAGATATAAAGGAGGGCGAAATAATTACAAAACATTGTATAGTTCCCGATATCGATTTCAAGCCAGTAGCAGACAGATACTATGCAACCTTAGGTCATGGGAGGAAGTGCCATTCGTATATCAGTCCAATCATGATTTGCCACAGCGGAGATGCAATCCGTTTAACGCCAATAAATATTTTCAAATCCTCCGATGGTGTTGTAAATAGTTTCCAATTACGCCAATAAATGCAATGTGTCGTAACACTTCTGTCTTCTTCCTCTAGGGCTGAGTCAGCCGGACCCTTGCAACATCCACCAAACTCAGCATTACATACAAGTTAACGCTATCATCCAAGCTATGTATATATATATATATATACATGTGGTTTGAAGTTCAGATTTTATGAAGTGTTTCTGAAAGATAGCAGGCTATTGTGAAAGGATGTTAATCGTTCCAGCAAAAGTCACTTATATCCCAATTAAGTACGCAAGTAGTTTATTTTTCTTTGGATAGCATAACGTATTATCAGATCGTGGATAGAAATCTCATCCAAATTAAGGCAAGTGGACTAAGGAATAAAGTAAAATTGAAAGTCCAATCAAGATGATTTTCATTGAACACTTTTAGAGCAATGGTGATGGTATTCGACTAAGTGGATGCATAGTAAGATATGGCCTATGTGGTTCTTCGTCTTCTTCCTCTTCCTCTTCCTCTTCTACTTCTTCTTCGAAAGTCCCTTTTCATACCAACGTTGCGAATGACATTTCCATAAGCGGCGTTTTATTAAATTCAAGCCAACAAAATGGGAATACTTATAGCACCTGACTATCGTTATGATCATGGAATAGCCACCTCGTGGATACTACAATAGCATAGCATTCTTTATGAAGACCATTAGCATCCAATAAAGAGCATTGTTTCTTCCTGCCCACATCTTAGAAGACGGCGTTTTAAGTACTTTCCAACAGGATTCAATACTGTCGGCAGTTTTGGGTCATGACAAACCTGCCAAATCAAACTATATTGGCGCATTTGTTGAGATTTGCCTTAGCCATGAATATGTGTGAATCTTCATTTTACTTTCATGGGTACCTGAAGACTGGTGAGAAATTTTTGCATAAAGGAATAAAAAAGATTTATTTTTTCTAGAAATCTAAATGTGACGTTTCCATTGGTGATGTTTGTCTGTGGATTGTCTCAGAGAATTCCACTAATCCACTTCTTCACATATTATGGCTCTGAGAGAGTTTAAGTCTAATGTTAGCATTGTGGTAGTATTAAAGAGCACCATAAGTCAATTGTTATCAGACACCACAAGTGCTTTTGTGACAAGAGAATAGTTTTCAAAATGATCTTGACAAGCGACCAATGAGGATATTTTAAATCAATTATGAATGTCATATTAGTGAATGCTGGTGGCGCAAGTTTGAGCACACAGGGAATGGTGAGCGCCAGTTTTGGCATTTATAGGTAAAGAAATGTCCATGGAACATATCTCCCTTTTAATATTTGACCAACAATGGCATGAGAATTTTGTAATGTCTCAAGATACAAGTTGACCCAAAATGAACCTTACCACTGGTATACCTACCGTGATTTGCAGATTGGTATTTATGACCGTTGTTGACCCCACTTCGAGATAATCTCCTCACAGCTCTTCTACAATGGGAACAAACAACCTTCTTATCCGTCTTTTCCTTCTCCTCACACTCCTTCCACCTTTGGGCCAAGCGTTCTTCGTTCTATTGTGATTTAGCAGTTTTAATTTATGTGGCTAATTGCTGCATACTTTCTCTAGTTGCTTTTCTCTTTCATCAAGCACTCTTCCACGTTCCTCTAATTTCCTATCCACCTTCCTCTGTTCTTCAGCCAAGCGTTGGCATTTTGCATCTACTTCTGTGAGTGCAGCCTGAGTACCATTCAATGCTGCTGCTTTATTGGTCAATTCTTCTTCTCGTCGATTCACTTCGTCTGATCGCTTACAAAGAAGCAATTCCTTGTTTTGCAAGTCGTCCCTGAAGCGAATGTAATTATCTATATATTTATTTATTGATATTTATATATCCATACTCATATTTTGTATGAGACTTATAGCACGATTATAGTAACTTGCGCAAACCTGACAAAATCCAAGTGATGCTGTGTCTCTGTTAGTTTAATCTCATTCAAATCCAGTTGGTGAGTACGCTCATCTAGAGCATGACGTTCAATAAGAAAAGCTTCTTTAGCCCTCTCCAATTCCTCTTTAAGCTAAAATTGCAAATATGAGCAATAGATATGCGCATGGGAAAGGTGTCAGATAAAATGTGTTAGCTGTTGAGTGGTAGAAAGCCTTAAATACACTGTAGGTATACTTTTTAGTCATTTCCATACTACCTCACTATACTCTAATATAAATAATAACTCCAACGATCTATCAAGGAAATGTGCTGGAAGTGAATGAATTCTGTTGGAACATCTTTAAGTTCTTACCGAAGAGAGAGAGAGATAGAGGGAGAGGGAGAGAGCGAGCATGCGTGGAAACTTGCAGGTCTAGATTTATGTCCTCAAGATATTTTATAGATTTCATGCTAAATGTGTGAAAATTGTAGATATTCTAATCACCGTACAAAGCAGGGAAGGAGTGTGCGTGATCTCGACAACCGCCTTTGAATTTTACTTCTTGGAAGTAAATCCAGATTCTTCACATTAATATATCACAAAAGTGTGAAAAACTCTCCATTTGAGGTCCAAATCTATTTATATATAAAGTCGAAATATTCTACTAGACGATTATAACGCTATAACTGACAAAACTTTAAGTAATAATGTCTTATTTTAGTTAAATTGTACTACTCATTTTACTTCATAAAAAGACATTTTAAGAGAGAAAGCAGCGTTAAGCTTAATAAACGTGAATAGCTTACACGGTTTAATTTATTCCTTTCTTCCTTCTTCTTACTTTCCCACTTGTCCTTATCCGATTTCAGTTCTTGCCGTTCCTCAAGAGCTGCTTTGTGTTCTAAAGCCAATCGAGATTGCATTTCTCTATGTTCTTCGAGAAAATTTGTCTTGTATATAATGAAAAAATGTTAGAAATTTTATTTTATTCCGTTTTCAAGGTTTAGTGCACTCACAATGAGCTTTTGAAATTCAGTACGTTCCTTTCCGGCGTGTTCAATGAGAGCGCGTCTGTCTTCTTCCATATCAATCTGAAGTTTACTCAGACGTACTTGCTCCTGTTTCAATGCCCAACGATCCTAAATAAATGGGGGCATTTTACAGAAAGAAATTAACCAAATACCTACCTCCTCAAGTGATTTGTTCTGTTCTTTTAGTTGCACCTCCAATTTGCCGATTGCACCGGTCAACATTATATGCATTTTGTCGATCTCCTTCTCCTGAAAAAAAGATTAATTCGAAGCCCTACGAAACGAACAGTTAATCGTTTTTTGTTCCATTCTTTTTCACTTCTTAGTACTCAACTGCCTCCTGTTTAGCTTTAGCTATTCACGCGCAGAAGTATGTTTTTAGCTAGCTGATGGGAAACACCTGTCATGTTTATGCTAGTGACCCCACAATTCAGATACAAAAAGTATACCTTTCCTGTTTACGCTATTCAGTGCTCAAATGTCTGCCCAAACTAGGAGTCTACTTAAATAATATCAGTAGATCTAAATTAATTATTCTCACTCGATCGAGGAGACGTTCTTCAGCCATTCGTAAAACTTCCTCTCGTCCATCTAATTTAGTGAATCTTTGAGAAAAAGCAGCAGTGTTCTCAGCTTCCGTATGATTTAGTTCCTTAACGGCAGATACAAGTTCAGCAAATAGGGATTTGATTGCTTCTGCCGTCGGCTGCATTTCATTTAGAGCCTCAGCTTCTATTGATTCAGCTCTTCGTAGGTTTTCTATTGTCTTAGCATGCTGTTCAACTAATGTCTCTAGCTCAATGCTATAAAAAGAATGACTGTGAATCACTTTTCAGGCAATAAGTATTACTTTCGATCGGAAAGCTTACTTGTGTTCCTTTTGCAAATTGGCGACGATTTTGAAAGTGTCGTCTTTAACAGTCCCAACGGTAGACGTAAACTCAGTTCGGTTTGCCTCCAGAAGCTCTTCTAATTGATTAATTCGAGTATTATAATGCGTTGAACTGAATTCAAGTTCCTTTTTTAAGCTGTAAATAGAATTATTAAAATGAATTTTTTAATTTTAGCGCACATAGAGAAATTCAAGAAGGTGAGTTAGTCTACAATATAAACTAGCAGGAATGCATACTCAAAAGAGCTGTCTCTTGAAACTATGATGATGTCTCTTTGAAAAACAAATAGCCAATAATTTCAAAGATAGGTGTGCATTTGGCAAATATGGCCTAACCCATGGTAAAAACAACTCAAATATTTTACACTAACTGAAATGAATATTATCGTGATTTGCCCTCTAGCCCTATATACGACCAGAGCGACAGTGGGAATCGCTCACGCTTCGATACCTCCAGAGCTAGTGCTCAATGCCGATTGTGACATTGGGTACTTTTACTTTCAAAAATTAATTGCTCTCTCCCCCTCCCTCTATTCGGCTGCCAACACTTTTGTAGACTTAATTTTTTTCTGGTAGTTTCAAGTTCTTTTTTTTAACAAACCCCGCCTCGATACATTCTAGCTTCTCTCCGCCCCGTTGTGCAGTAATAATTGTAATAGCTAAAATCTCTGGAACCAGGCGATAATTAATTAGATTAGCCCTTTAAAAACCACAGATAAAAAGTTTATGAAATCGAGGCGCATATATGGAGACATTTATTGAATTTACACACAGAGATTTCAACCAGAATGATAAATTATTATTAGCTGGCAAAACTAATAAGCAGTTATTCCAAAATACATGCAATTGAATGTGAAGAGTTCCACACCGTCTTGTCATAGACAGAAGTATTAGGAGGAAAATAGAAATAGGAAAATATGCACTAACCATCACCCTTAAAATGCCATATTGAAATGCTTTTGGTAATGCGTAATAATTTTGAAGTTAGTCTATGGATTTACCTCTCCCTCGACGGACCTGAATACAGAAATTCCTACTGTCTCCGTAGCTAAATCCTCTCAGACCACAAATGTTAATCTCGTCAATAAAGTCATTAAACGGATAAACAATTCTAGTTATTGAACATAACTTATTTCAGAGAATGAATCTAAATTGCTTGTACACATATTTTTTCGCAAATTTAAACTCTAAACATTAAAGTCCCATTGCAACGAGGACAGCTGACCCCGATCATAGATCCATTGGCCTCAATCTTAATTATGTGTAGTTGCCAAGATTGGCACAACATGTCCCCATTGTCCTGAAGTAAATCACAAATTTGCCCATATTCGTCTAATTATAAACAAAGTTTTAGCAACGGGATAACAGTAATCGCAAATGCCATCCAAGTAGCAAAGCAGAAATAAGAGCTTACAGCGAACGAGATCAACATTAGCCAAATATTGAATACAAAGCGTACCAAATGCTAACTTACTGCTTTTCCCGCCTTTTGGAATTCTCCTCAAGCATTTCAATTCTGGACCTGCAAAATAAACAGTACACTTGCGTTAACACTACATGTGCTGTCAAGACAACAGCTACTGTCTGACCAATTGGAATCCAACGTGCATCTATTGACCAACTCTTAACCTCCCCTCTATCCAATGGATTTAAGCAAAAGCCTCTTATTTCTTTTTGCTTCTGAATTCAAAGCTTGAGTCCATTACTATTTTGTCCGTTTTCGAAGTAAAAGTAGAAACAGGACAACTTTATTTGTAAATGTGCATAGTTGTGAATAGCCGTGTATAATTTTAAATTACTACTTTGTGGTAAAAACTTATTGACACTCACTAATGCCTTAGACGATATGTACAAATAGTTTAGAGGGGTGGTAAGAAAACTCTGAGTGAACTGAACTGGCAAATATCTGCTTCGTGAACAGAAAGATTCGATAGGAGGCGAATAATTTTAAGGTAAACTTAGTTCTGATTAAAATTAAAGTGAAGTAGATTTCGAGACATGAAGGGGTGTGGAATGAGGGGAGAGGAGATAATTATGATCTAGTTGATATTTGAGGATATAATTAGATACTTTTAGTTCTATAGCCTCCATTTCAAATATATGTCAAAACAAAATTAGGTCACTTCAGTCGGGGTCACCTTAACCCTTTGGTCAAACTGTTGATAGTGTTCTGGAACTAATTCTCTCGGATTCTTCCATTTATTACTAATGTGCAAACGGAAATGAATTTATTGAAATTTAGTACCATAATGTGGCCTGAATGATGCTCGAACATATAAAATCAAATATGCAAAAACTTACGCATACGATTGTTTGAGAAGTTCAATTTCTTCTTTATGGTAATCTTTAACCATTTTCAGCAAGTTACGCATCGAATCCAGCTCATTTTGCATTTGCCGGACTTTAGCGGTTGATCCATCACCAACGAATGTTAAATTGGAAGTCTGCAATGGAAAGCCGTTGAGTTACGGAATATGAATTACATGGTATTCCTCTTGATTTTGACCTAGTACGATGAGCCTGGTTGTAATTTTTGAATGTGATCCATCTACCCATGCTGATTTAATTAGTTCTATTTTACAATGATTCAACATGACCCTCAAATCTATGCACCAGATTTCAAGACCACCACCTTATTCTAGGGGAGGGGGGAATTAACAACGTTTAAACGATTTCAAGTTTGTTGTAACAATAGAAAGTTCTTGGAACCCAGATGGAATCCTGGAAACTCAAAAAATTCCTATTTGGTACAAGAGTGCGAAAAGAAATCGGGCGTGTTTTGTATTCATTATTCAAAATTCAAGAACACTCGACTTAATGCAGGTGAATGCTCTCGTGAACAAAATTTTGCAATTCAGAGATGGAGATGAGTGTTAAAATGCAGAATGGGTAATCATGAAGTCTCGAACGGCTCTCATCAATGTACAAGAATACGGCAATGGAATCCGTTGTTCAATACCCATCCTCGATAGAATTCATAGATATATGGACCTATTATTTTGGACCTTAAGATCCAGATTCTGCAAAGAATAATAAATTTTTGATAATGAATATTACCAATAGTATTTTTCATAATTCTAAACTAAAGATTAATATTTTGCTATATGTAGTGAGCATTATGCTTACCAAACAGCTTGATTTTTGAGGCTCCCAAGATGGAGATCGACGCTTTAAATCGCGCAAAATCAATGAGCTCCGATTCTAAAATGTTGCTTATTTTATATAGCACAAATTTCAACCAGCTTTAACTAAAATATTAATCAACAGTAAACTCACTTTACACTTTTCTGAAAGAATAAGTAATCCATAATTTTTGACAAGCTATAAATGATTCAGAGTTGTATCTACACTCCAAACTAACCGTTTGAAATGGTTTTAGGTTGTGATATAAATATGTTTTCTGCGTTAGTTTCATTTAATTCAAAAGTATCACCCTTATTTGTACTACGGATAAAAAAATTATAAGATATAGGATAAGTGAAGAAAAATAAATTCGCAACTGAACGAACCCATCATATCTGAAGGACGGCTTCTTTACCAAACAGTCAAAACAATTTTCGAGTTCAGAAGGAGCTGTTTGAGGTCTTGAGTCTTCAGCATTTCTGGGAAGCAAATTTTCCTTCACTTGCATGGTCTTGAGGCTTGCTAAACCCTTTATCTTAAGGATAGATTTATGTGATATTAATTACAAGGCAATAAATTTAATTCAAAATTGTAACGCTTTATATTTTTTTCGAAAATGTTAGACATCTTAGAAGAATCCTAAACCTGGTAGACATTCTCATCTTGATTTAACAGTTTTAATAGTTAACATAGGAAAAGGCAAAGTGAAGAGATTAAAGTGAACAAATAACTGAGGAGCTTGTCATAATAATAAAATAAGAAAATTTTACCGATTTCTGTGACAAACGATTGTCAGGAGTTGACTGCATATCAAATTCATCATCTAGAGTCAATAAGGAACTCAGAAGGGTTCTTCGAGAATTTGAGGATAAAATGCCTGAGCCAGTCCTGGAATTCAATGGTATTTCAGGTATCTGTAAATTCGATTTTTTATCAGATGAGGAGAAAGTATTGTTATTCATACTTATGTTACCCTGAGTCTTTCCTTCAATAGTATGTTTAGATGAGGCTAAAATAAATAAGCACAAATTACGAAATCAGATAATATGAATGTTTAAATCCGTGAATAAAGTAGACTAGACAAAATGATTTGTGGAAAAGTAGTATTGCCTGAACGTATCCTAGATGGCTATTGACTTTATTAAATATTTTCAATACCTGTCAGAAAATAGACTGTATTCAGTATTGAAGAAAAGACTTAGACGATGATAAATGTCATTAATGCCATGTTCCACATTTATAAATGTGGCTATTTATAGCAACTTAAGATTGTAAAATGATAGATACGTTATTTACTCCCTTTAATTGTTAATAAACAAATAATTATTTAGTGAACAAAACCTTAAATAACCCTAGCTCAACCTTTAAAAAGAACTGAATTTCAAATTTACATTACTAGGTGTTCATATGCTCTTTTACATTTTTAAACTTTATAATAGGTCAGAAGGCGAAGTCTCAATAAATTAGCAAACAGTTGCAAAGACATTTGCAGTTGTTTATTGATAAATAGGAAAGACTTGGTTATTTAGCAGAAAAATTCCGACCCTGAATTATCTGGACAATTTTGAGTTTGTTTGGATTCTAGATTATAGCCTTCAAGCAATTTATCTATTTCTGGTACCTCGGTTGAATTAAGCAATTGCTTGTTGATCAGATCCATAACGAAATATGTCTAGTGATTTACATATATTACAGCAAGTATAATTTTAGTCATGAAACATTAAGGCTTTTCCGACTATTGATATATTTTGTGAGTAGTTGAAGGCTAATTTAAATAAAAGAGTTAAAATGTAACATTAGAGATGTCTGATCAACCCTAAAACCAAGACATTAAATAAATATTAAGAATAATCGAGAGTGTCTTTCTAATACTGATTTACGTAAAATGTTAGAAATATGAAAAAGTGACTCTATTAAATACGCAACGCGTGTCTCTATTGAAACGAGAAACAAATAACCGCTAGTCCAATTCAAGGTTTTCATTTCATCATATCAATATGTAAAAACTTAAATGCTTATTTTTCGAAATTAAGAAGGCCAATTTTCTCAATTTTTAATAGTATTTATGATATTTTAAAGAAGCTTCCAGTCTTTGATTGAATCATTGATGTTTTTGCATTTGAGTTGGCATATTGCGTAAATTTTGCGGAAATAATATTGACGCTTAATTGAGCTTATAAAGCATTTAAGATTGAAAATGCGAATGCCTAAAACTAAATAGATAGAAAAAACTGAAGGGAACTTAGCAAAGAAGTTACATTTTTGAAAATGACATTGTTTCACTAGTGAAAATAGGAATGTTGGCAGTTATTGCCTTTTTAAAGTTATCTATATTTGTTACTCAAGATTTATTTGTTTATGTCTTTATCCACATTCTTAACCGTTTTGCATGGTCTTCGACGAGCATCCCTACGAGATAACGTCAAACGAATAACGTAGCTCGTGTTGGTTGTTCTTGTCATCTCGATATTTTAGCGGCACAATGCAGAAACGAATTTCGATGTCTAGTATCCAAATGATATCTACATAGCCTACTATAGTCCTAAGATAACAACAGTAATATTACAAATAAAATATCTTAATGTTAACTCATAATATTTTCTCACGCAATAATGCTACTTGTTATCATTTATTTAATAAAGATGATCTAGAGTTATCTAACATTTCGCATCAAATACACTTTACCATATCAGAATTTTGAGCGGTCTGATACTAACCTTAAAGTTAATTTTAAAATTATTTTTTATGGCAAGCAAATACAAAAAAATTTTTACGCTAGGAAAGATAAAAATCTTTAAAATACTGATAGTTTAATGCAGTTATGTTTTTCAATTTAACAAAAACATGGCAAAAACGTTAAAAGAATACAACGGTGAACAATTCATGTATTATCAAACATGAAGATATAAACCATTATGGAAATTGACGCCAAAGTAACGGAGACCTAGCGCGTTGACTTTATGAGACCTCACAAAAGTCCACATATTTAATACTTAAACATGACTTTAGTCTGTGCTCAAAATTGGGCTTCAAACAAAATTGCCAATCATAAAGAATTGACCAGAAAAGTTCAATTTTCAAACTTTTAAATTGATGAATTGTAGTATATGCACTGTTTACAAAGTAAATTTATACCGCCAAACTATTTTGTAGCCACGAAGACTGGGAAGAGTTTCAGAACCGCGATTTATTCTTATTTGAAATTAGTTAATATCGTTTAGCCAAATTCACATATCTCTAAACGCTTGTTCATAATTTATTGGCATTTATTAGACCAAGCTTTGGTCAAATAATTCAAACTTAAGTTCCAAGTACATCGATTTGTTAAAGTCTCACAAGTAGCGAAGAATGATAGCTCGAGAAATCTTTACTCTAGCAAGCTTAGACATCGTACAAGTAAAAATCGATATAATGACTAAAAGCTGACAGTTTTTCCAAATCATAAAACCAAGTTTTGCTCAATATATATTGCCCAAAGTTGATTGCAATGCGGGGGAGGAGAATAATCCTCGCGTGTACTTAAGAGAATGGAATAAAGATGAAAAGAACGCATGAGAAAAAGCAAAAGAGATAGCAAAAACGTCTGTGTATAGCAAATACAGAGCAGACTAATTAGCTGAGTCATCGCAAGGGAGAGGGAAAAATATCGATAATCGATTAAACCAAACGTTCAAAAACAAAAAATTCCATAAAACCAAAAGAATTTGGTATGAACGCAGGAAATAACACTTCAATTTTTCCGAAATTTATTAATTTCTATATGTTCCATTATTCCAATTAAATATAGATGTCAAACGACTCCCTCCTCCCTGTCTATTCTTTCAAATTCTAGATTTGTATCTGAACGTGCACAGCTTCCAGTTAAATACCTATGGTGAATAGAGAAAAGTGAGTAGCATAGACATTGGTCTTGAAGCGAATGGAATAGGTGCATATTTGGCAAAGTTGGGAGATGATTTCGTGGCAGTCATATAAAACGTCGACTTTGTACTACAGACATTTACATTCATGTGTAAACCCACAACCCAATTCAAGCTCAATTGAAAACGAAAATGGGAGTACACCAGGATTTACAAAGTTCAACAGAATAGGTTATGGCGCCACGTCTACCTTTAGAATTACAAAACTTTTAGATGGCGAATGAGACAATAACCCAAATTTGAATATCTTTTTAACGGCGTATATTCTTCATTACTTTCGATCATCAATATTGCTTTTTTTCAGATACAACACGTTATAATGTGATATTGGAAAATGTTGTTTAATAGTAAAACCAAATTTTTTTCATTGTTTCACGTCTTAACCATTTTCCAAAGTACTTCTGATGGAATGCCGAAAGAGAGGACCCAGAACTGCAGATATGTTGTTTTATCGAACGATTATTAATTACAACATGCCTCTGGGTCACCCTTTACGCTTATCAATACATTGGTGCCCATTATTCCATATCATGGAGACTACCTATATTCTTGCTTAAAGCTATTGTTTGGTTAATAAAGGATATTTGGATAATTCCGTTGTATTTTTCTGAGCCAAAAGTGACTGGAATTCCTAGCATTACCGCCGCAAAGAAGATTTCTACTTTACAAAATGCCTATATAACCAACATACCATTAGTGCTGAAAGGTGATATTTGTATGATGTTTATTACTAAAAGTCTATTGTCTTATTTTCACACTTTCTGACAGTTACACTATTTAGTACTTTCAGAATTAAAAGATTGTGCACTCTAATTGACGCTACTCCAGTCAAAACCAAGACATCACAACCAACAGTAAAGTTATAAATTTATAGTATAGCATTTGAAAATAGACTAGGTTATCAGCTTATTCAATAATCTGTGATGCTCTTAAACTGAAAATTACATAACTGATTGTGTAAAATGAAATTTCGTGCAGCTAGGTGTCAAACTGGCGTTAGATTTCACTATTATCGCTCACAACAACATAAGAAACTTTCTAAATTTTTGGTCATGAAATTCGGAGTGCAGTGTATTTGGGAGGCCAAGCTGAATACTCTGCAGTGCACTAGAGCTAAGATTATATTTTACCACCATGCGCTCTGATTATCGATTATTTGACTTTTAAGTCTACATCAAAATAAATAGACCATCGCTGTAGCAATTACCACTGTAATTACTCACTCACTTACCATATGGCCTATTAAGGTCAATCCAATTTATTTCCAGATAAGAAAAGCACTGTTCGACCAACAGATTTTTCGCCTTCCTTCTCATCGGACTCTCGAATGCGGCTTTTAAAAGTGCAGAAGGCTATAAAAGTATCGAGTAGCTATTTATAACTAAATTGGGACTTTTCCTTTATTTAAATTCAGATTGCGTTTAGTTGACTTCTTTCAAAAAAGAAAATAGATTAATTTACTATATCAGAGTATTTGAATGCTCAATTTTCGCGATTTGATCACTAGATATCTTATTTAACTGAGAAGTTAGTCGAAGGATTTGAATGTATTTCAGACCACTTGGTGTCACGAACGGTTAGATAAAAAAAGCAGTTGCTTGGCCGCAGCAGAACTCGTTAGCATCCATATCAGTTAAGGTTTAACCAAAATTACATTTGAGTCCGAAGCACCTTAACAGAATCTCAAAAATTTGAATATATGTGAGGAGCCTAGCGTGGTTAAGATACGACCAAGATATCTCCTAATTTATTTCAACCTGAATACCAATTTCTTTAAAACTAGATTTTACCGTAACCCCATTTATGATGTTCTCCTATAATTTAAAGCTGCCATTTTCATTTTGACCTGAAAGACAAATTTTGTAACTTTATAAAAATAACAAAAAACATTTCCAATAAAGCAGTCCCGAATATATTGGCTTTTACTAGATTCTACGCATTAAAACAGCTAAAAAGCCGATGCCGTGAAATGAATAGGGGACACAAATTACTGTCCCCTCGCATCGAGGTCACACTCATCTAACGTAGATGACCTAAGCGATACAATCACTCCTCCCTCAAAAATCCAACAGAATGGATATAATTGGAAGTATGCTTCTCTAAAGCATCTATTTCACGGCACCAAGCGCTGACAAATATTCCAGAAGTAACCTAATACAGGGCAAATTCTAAAGCAAAGAAGCAAATCTTAAGATACCAAGCAATAACAACAATTAGTATTAATACCTGACTCCCAACGCTTGGTTAATAAAAAAAGAACAGAATAAGTGACTATGCTAAAATATATTTGCAAAAGAATTAGTCAAGCTTTGGCACATAGGCTTCCCAATTTTTTCGAATATCCTCCCAGTCTTCATCTTCAGTGGCAATAAGGCCAATAGGGGAGTTAATTGCGTTTTTGGAGTGCTCAGGTCTCTACATTACAAAGCATCATTATGTAATGATTATTTGAAACATGCAAAATAATACTTTAAAGAGACAAATGTAGCTTACTATAATTTTAGCCAAAATACCCTCATCTTCAGTGTCCACATCAATCTCAGCCTTGTCCGTCTTAACTTGGCAGAGGAGATCACCACTGCATATCTCCTTACCTTCTTGTTTGTACCATTTAGTAATCTCACCCTCGTCCATAGTAGGCGATAAGCTGGGCATCTTGATAACAATGGGGCCTGAAGAAAGTCTTAAGTGATATCAGCGATAAATAACTCACACATCACACGAGCATTTGTATGAAGGAGCATGGCAGATACTTTGGGAGCGACAGTGAACAAACGAAGAGTCCTAGCGAGCATCCTGCACAACGCAACCGAATAGTACCATAATGAAAGCGCGGCTAACATTTTCTTCAGATATGCTAAATGATTAAAACAAACTGAGGATAAACAAAAAATCTGATTTACATGGAATTTAACGTTAATATATGATTTCAAAATTTCACTATACGAAAAATAATTAATTATTAAGAAAATTATTAACTTATTTTATAAGAAATAGCCTGTTGAAATAATGTTTATTAATGATCAAAGAGAAGGGCTCAACATAACTATTTATATCCATTTTTAAGCCTTTCATGTATACGGTTTTAATTTCTATTTTAACACAATTTACACTTTATTTCAATAAAACTTGCATTTATTCAAATAGTGACTAATGCGGAGGCTTCGGGACAAATCTGTTGATATAACAGCAGATGCTTCTGAGCAAAAAGTGAGCATAAAGTCCACTGCCTTTGATAATTAAGGTACCGCCCAGTTTGAAATCACTGGATCAAATGTTTTCGTGGAATACGTTTCTTAATGCCCAGTTACCTGTACCTCGGATCATTCAAACAAATCATACTCAGAGGCTGGTTGTAATCTTCTTGAATAAAAGTGAAATTTATTCGTCGGAGAATTGTGATTGTAATAATTTATCAAAACGCACAGTCCATTTTCCTAATATTTCTTCTTTTGAGCGCGTTTAACCATTTCGTTCGCTTTTTATGGGTTCACTTTATGTATGCGCGATGTAGAAATTGCGACACTTCAACATTTAAAGGAATTCTCGATGCCAGTTGACTTTGTGGATATGAATCAGATGTCTCCTTATCTGCTTTATCTTAACGTTTGCCAGACGATGGAGTAACTGACACAGTTGTTCAACAATAAATCCTTCCCTTGTATTATCTTCTATTCTTTCAGCCATTAAAGTGTTGGTTGGTACGCAGTTGCTAATAATCTCTGACAGAATACAAGGCAAATAGAAATTCTAAAATGCATCTTAGATTACCTTTAAACATTTTATGCTCATTCCTAAAGCACCTTTAAAGAGTTGATTAGTGTACTATATTTTGACTGAACAATTTTTTTCATTTAATTATAAAGACAGTTTATATCATACTAAGTGAATGCCAAATATAAGTGAGAGGTAATAGTATATCTTTTTCTATCTCGTAAGAACGTGATCTGATGAGTTTCCAAATGGTCTCTTGAGGCTAATGTAAAACTACATTTCGATATGTAACTTCTTTATCAAAAAACTGCAGATTGACACTTGATAATTGTTTAAATGCTGTTGTATTAGATATAATTTAGTGCATTGATGAAATGGTGAAACAGTAAAATAACGGTTTGACTGTTCTTGTCGCTTTCGGTTTATAATCAATAAATAGCAATAGTAAATTAATATTTGTTCATTTCATTACGACGGTTTTATGATCTACGCAGCCCGATACCCCAGTTCCCGATACAGCGATGGGGGCACTCATAGGTAAGTTAGGCACAGACGAGCATTAATTATTGTCATAAAATAAGGTTACCGACCAATAATAAAAAGTTATGTTAAATGTAGCTGGTATGAATGATGTGAAATTATTTTCCAAATTTAAGGAAATAGGCTCGCCTATTCCAATATCGGTTTCACATGGATGAAGACAAAGTGACTAGCTTGTATATGATTTGCATACGAATAGCATAATTGAATTGCTGTCCTCGTATGGAGTATTAAACTTTATAAAAACTGATTGATAGTACATATGTGAGTAAGACATGTCGTGCTTCAAGGGTCAGTTTAAACACCAATTCTGATATTTTCATCCGCCTTCAGAAGATTGGAGCTAAATACAAGTGCTAAATGATTAGCTAAAACAAGTGGTTTATTGAAAGCATGTCTCACAGTTTTTAGCTACTTATTTTCATAGATTTTAATAATATATTCTCTGGTTGCAAACTTGTGCCTATGAGGAAAACTTTAAATGGTGTGGGTGTGTTACGATTTCGTTACATGGTACCTCACCTAAATCCACAACTAAAGTTCTCGTAGATTCTTGAATATCTGTATTTGGTGTTCAGTGCGTAATTATCTTCTGTCCTCCTTTCGGGAGTTAATTTACCTCTGAGATTCAACACACATCCGCACAACAGCCTATCACCCAGAAGCCAATGGTCATGTTGAATTTTTTCATCAACAGCTTAAATTCCATACAATTGTAAATTCTAGATTACGTTCTTTCGAACGTCAATCAATCATTTTATTCACAATTATAAATACTGTCAAGCAGGATCTTTTATTTGATAGAACTCTTAGATTCCCAGGTGAAATGGTTTTCGACTTCCAAGGGAAATAAATTATAGGCAATTTGTCGTACTCCACCAGATTACAAGACTACTTCAGATCCCACCCGTTTGAGTGATTGACCTGCACAAATTCATAAAGACTTATCAACATGTCTCCTCGTATTTGTTCAAGTGGACGTAGCGAGGAAACCTTTGCAGCCACCGTATGACGATTCTTTCAAAGTTCTTCAAACATAAACACAAATACTACATTCTCGATCACAATGGTATCAAATTCTCAATAACTACCAACGGGCTGAAGCCGGCATATTTAGATTCTCCTGCTGCATACACCACGGATAACTCCCATTCTGCTCACCCGAACCCTTTCATTATTGCGTCCGCTCCCATTGTTAAAAAATACCCATCCAATACACCTGCTCCATCCTCGAAAGATGTTGTGCACCCTTTCACTTTTACATTCCAGTCCTTGTCTGCAGATATTTTTAGCCCTACCGTCCCAACAACTTTCATTGTGGTCGACGGATTGTCTTCCTCTCTTGACTGGATTATTATATAAAGCAACTAGTTATAGAACGTTTTCTACGTTTTAGCAACCTAAAAACACTCTAGAGAGGGGGTGTTGTGGGGATCTCAACGTTAACATAGCCGAACCAAAGAATCCCATCAGCACTAGAAGATTCGGGGAGAGAGCAGCGCGCTACTTATCCAGTCATCACCACGTGCGGCTGTGATGCAAATCGCGCAAGGGAGCAAACGAGGTCACGAGTGCATGGACCTCTCAGCCAATCAATAGTCACGGCATGGATAACGTAGCCAAAATTGTATTCAATGACTTAGCTTCGCGGCAATTACGGACGACCAAATAAACGTGTTCCACGTCAAACGTCTGTTACCTCACTATCGCCGTGATAGCTTAGTGAAATTTGGGAAATTTTCCATGCTAAGGAACATTGCCATAGAGAATTCTAGGGATAACTCGAGGCTTATTCGTGTAGCAACTCGCTACAAAAGGACATTATTTAGTTATGGTTGCAGATTATTACCTAATTTGTTAATGTTACGCATGGCAGGTATCGAGACTAGCAAGCTTCATTTTAAGCCACCCGGAAACACAAATTTCACAAACGTATTAAAAATGTTCTCAAAGCTAATATAACAAAAATCAACAAGCAACAAAAACCACAGAAAAATATCAAGGTAAGATAAAAAATTATGACGTTTAAGGACACGAAAAAGTCTATTCTCTTAAATAAACTTTATCTGCATACACTGTGAATATGGACTATGCAAATAATAAAAAAAGATGGCTGTTATAAAATTGATAGTGATTAGGTGAAAAATACCATTTAACATAATATCCTATTAAGCAATGACAAGTTGCATTTTAGCAGTAGCCTTGTAAAAGTACGATCTCGAATGGTTACGCACTATAAAATGTTACATGATCCACTGATTTAAACAGTCTAAAGGCCGAAGGTAAATTAAGTAGTAATAAATAATTTCAATTCTTGAATGAATTTGTATAAATAAATTTTATATTCATTGTCGTATTTAATTTATACAACTGTGGTTTTATATTGACTACAGAAGTTAAATTTTAGACGGTTACATCCTCTGACTCATTGGTGCGAATTCTTAAATGAAAAATATCTCGAATATCTATTAGTTTTTTCATCAATTCATTCAAATTTTACATCAGTTCATTAATTGATTATAAATATTTCAGCATAATTCTCTGATTTTAACGAATCTAACAAGACGTATATAAAATATTGTGATTTCATAATTAAACGATATATTTATTGATTTGAAAACCCTCAAATATCCCGTTCTTATTAACCGCATATATAAAATGGTTACTTTTTCGAACAATTTAATAACATACCTATCATTCATTGCCACTAATAACATCAAAGAAAGTTTCGAAACGTAATGATAAAATTTTAACCAACTTTTATATCCTTCAAGTTCACTTTTCAAACAACCAATAAAATAAAAAATACAAATAATAAAAACTCAAGCATTTTTACTACGTATCGGCAGAGTATAAAAGAGAGACAAATGTAAAACTAATTAATATCAGTTTGCGAACATATGAGATCCGAACGAAAAAAGGGAAAAGCTTTGAATGCAATTTGTCAAACAACTTTTAATGGTTCTTCGGCTGTGCAGAAATGACTAATACTTTTTGGATACCTGATCTTGTTGGACAGTTCATGATTTCTGGGGAGGAAAGACACAACAATCTTTTCCATTCCACTTTAAGGTATTTAATTTATGGGGTGATAATGGAGACACTATATCGGGACTGATTGGTGCATGAGCATGGAATCTCGCAGAAAATTCCAAAAGGCATTGAATATTCCTCACAGTGTGTAAGTTATCAATAAGACTTTGGTTCTGTTGATGTTTTAGCGTACGCAATCCGCACACGATCATTTTGGAGTGTGCGGCGGTACGTGCAGGGTATTGCTCAGATATTTTGTTATTAATGTTTACTCAAATTATGTTAGATTTATTTGATAACTAATCATGATTTCTGAAATCATAATTTGCAATGAACGTTTCACTTGCAGCACGTTTTCCTTCTATCTATCATCGCGATAGCCTCTCCAGCTGGGAAGATCTGCAATAGAGATTTCTGAAAACAGTCAAGGATTATGGATGCAGAAAAATCCGCTGCACATACTTGATGGTAAAGCACACTATTTTCAAATAGCAGTTGAGCGATGATTCTCTGCATTTCTTCAGCAGAATTTGCTGTCGGGGGTTGAGGAAAAAGCTGCATTAATGGGCTCTGAATAAACGCCGACTGAATTCTTTGACAGTCATCAGTAAGCTTTTGGTTCTGTTGTTGCAGATCACATACTTTATGGTAAAGCAGATTGTTTTCAAATAGCACCTGAGCAATGATTCCTTGCAATATGTGCACCTGATCCTGAAGAACTTGTAACCCTTGGTTAAGCGTATCTGCCATCGTTTGGTGAAGATCAGCGACAGCTTTCAAATAATAGAAGAGAACATTAGTAAAGAAATCTGATGGGCCCGAATGTTGGTCGCCTTGCTTGATCGAACTGGGTTGATATAAACGTTTTGGCAAAGCATTATCCAACTGCATTTTCTTAAAAAGGGAGTATTCGATTGAAATTGTGCTTGAAACGCAAAGGACAGAATACTGTGGCTGAGATAAAATTAATGAACGTATCCTTACAAACGATACACCTTCGCTCTATCTGATGACAAGGATAAGATGAAGACCCGGTTTCATAGGCCGAAAAGTGAACCGAAATGTGTGTCAGACATACGTCGTTATTTTGATTGGTTCTCACGCAAATCACTGCGATTGGCCCACTTAGATCGATTCTCATTTGTATTTACAATTTTTCATTACATTTCATTTCGTCCGCAATGGCAATTTCAATTCAAATATTAATTTGTTGACATTACATCAGTTGGTTGTAAGGGGTATTGGGAATAATTAAATTCTTAATATAGTATTCACCAAGTAGTACTATGAGCTCTAAGTAGAAATATAATCTTATCAAGCTAAATTACCATTGAAATAAAAAGGGTAATTCATAATATTGACAAAACACTATAAATCTTATTGAATTTCAACTTTGTACTTAGTGCAGTTAATGAAGATTAAAGCGAACAATGACATCATTGCAAAAATTCAATAACAGGTTTCATTATTACAAAATAGTTTCACATTCTATGGTCAAATTGTAAATATACATTGCACAAGTCGTTATAAAGTGCTCAATATAACATTTACCAAAAGTAAAGAGAAGTTTATAAGTCAATTTGAATTTTATGCTTCGTTTGTTAGGATTATGATTCAATTGGATAACGAAGTATTTCATAATAATTTATATATTCAACAATGCGCCTTTGGACAAAAATATATTATAATTCTCATTTTCGTTTTAACATAGGGTATTAATGGAACTTCGAATAATATACCAATGGAACATTTTGTTAAAATTAGACAAGATTGACCATTGTGGAAACCCAAAATAATACGTTATTTTGTGGTTTTTGCAAATATTCTCCATTTGTAATTCGGAGAAGGAATATTAACATCGGTCAACGAACAAATTTGTGCAATGCATTAATATTACAGAATGGAAATTAGTTACAAATGAAATTCATTAAAGAATACACCAAGTTATCCACAGTTTTGAGTCATGAGCGCACTCAACTGCATACTCTCCAACAACATCCCAAACTGCTTATAATTGAAATAAATGTATAAATAACTAATATTTCCTAACTGATCAAATGGTGGAATACTCTAGTTGTTCCAGTACAGTTTAAGAGTAGGATTTGTTTTACACTCACTCTCTCAAAGTTAACATCCTCTAAATTGGTTAAACATTATGCAAGCTAGTGTATATGTAAATGGAAATGCGAATCTACTGCAACCTATAATTTAATGGAGACGAATAGAAAAAAGCCATAGATAATTGTAAGTTGGACAATTACAAAAATCATGGAGCCATACTTATGTGTAAGGTCGATTCTCATCCAGTAAAAAGTAATCATATAGTATTCTTATCATGAAAATATTCACAATCAATTAAATTGCCAAGTTACACAAACACATGTATGAAGATGACTTTAATCAGATTGAAAGAACGAATAATTCTAATAGTAATCACCGTAAAATGTTGGCATTTATTTGTCCCAGTTACGGATACTGTGAAGTCGCGCAGAGGTCTGTTATTTTGACCACGCTTTCACTGTGGTCTATCCAATGGCAAAGGTGAAATGTCTACTCGTTTACCATAGGCCAGTTGGTCGAAACTGAAAAGCGCATTAAGAAAGCGCACCAATCAGTTAGCAGTACATATTATGTATTATGACTGATTTACCAGCTTATGCACTCTAAATAATCAATATTGCTCTATTGTGAAGCGTTTTCCATTTATTTGCGTTTGCGTAAAATTCTAAAAACACATCAACTAGTCTTCAATTATTTTGTATCTACGAATTACAGTTTTATTTCACATCTTAATTTGTAAGGAATAATAAAATTGGTCAAGGCAGAAGAAACAATGGCCAGGAACAGCTTCTCCTAAGGTACAAATTTGCTCATTCTTGGATTCCCCTAATGGTTATTAACATTAACATTGACAATAATAATAGCAAATAATAAATTTAAGTCAGATTGGAGCTCATCCTGAATAAAATTAGCTTTTAGTGGAAAATGATCAAAATTGAAAAGTTGATATTTCACTGATCGGCTGAAAGATAAAAGTTACAAACGGTGCAATATTGTGAGTAACTGTGGACAGATGTAGAATGTTGTTATCCAATAAAAAGTTGATTTTCAACTTGTTTATAAGTAATTAAAATTTACTAAACTTAGTAGTTACCTCCTAAAACGTAAACGAAACCATAAGACACTTATGTGGTTAACTAGGATATCTCTTCAGCCTGAAATCCAGGAACTCCAGAGACCAGGGCAGTCGGGGACCCTGTTGTGGTTGAAAATTAATGATTTTTGTCCAAAAAAGTGAATTATCAATTTGTTAGTAATAATTCATTATATTTACTAATTCGTTGACATGTCACACTAAATATAGTAAATTTTAACTTTTGAAAGCAAATCTATTGATGACACTGAGGTATTCAGTTTCGATGGCAGTTGGGAAATCAATTTTAAAGATATATTAAAAGGCAAAAAATGTAGGTGTGCATTTTCATCAACCCATATTTTCATAAATAGATGATCCGTTGACTTAATGAAAAGATGTATCTTATCGCATTGACTTATCTCCGTCTCATTAACACTATAGGCATTTGTATGCCAATTAAAATCGAACGTTGCACGTTGGTCTTTCAATGACAGGTTATAATTCTAGTTGAATAGCTGTGCTTCTACGTTTTAAATAAGCCCCTGCCTTATTTCTGGGCCAACGAAAGCACAACCAATTAGGAAGCGGAAGAAGCTGGTGTCGCATGTGCTAATCACTCGAATTCCGCAATTTTCCGGCTATTTGTAAGTTCAGTGAATCTGCAGTTGCAAGAACCTGTGCATTTTGAAAAAAAGAGAGTGCTCATTTTAATTCTAATAGCATTGTCATTATGACAACTTGACCTTGGGCCAAATAGGAATTTGAAAAACTAAGTAATTACATACTTAGCTGACCTAACTTTCATTTATCATTTACACATTTCTGATTGCCACCCATCTTTCTCTTCACTTTCATTTCAATGTAAGTGCTTTGAATCTGAGATATGCAATTATCGCTCAGTAACTGAAACTTCCTATATTTTTAATAAATTCCAATTACTAATCACAGATTCTTTAAGCCTGAGAAAATGAATATTACCCACATTCCGCCTTCGAAAGTTATTGAAACAGAAATGGGATATTTCCATCACTGTATTTGAATGGAAACAAATGTACAAAGAAATTAGCGAAGTAAATGTTCAATTAAAAATGATTGAGCAGTATAATTGCTGTTGACATTGGTGAGTACTGGAGGGGCAAAGGTATTGATTGGACCGTCAATGCAATCCACCGGAAACAGGCTGATTAGTGTAGGCACTTCTTCGGTAGAATTCATTGATGGAGGTTGCGAAAAAAGTCACATTAATTGGCTTTGAAAAAGCACCCACTGAATTCTTTGATAATCATCAATAAGTTTTTGAATCTGTTGTTGCAGATCGCATACTTGATGGTAAAGCAGATTGTTTTCAAATAGCCCCTGAGCAATGATTCCTTGCAATGTGTGCACCTGATCCTGCTGTACATGTAACTCGTGGTTAAGCAGATCTGCCATTCTTTGGTGAAGATTGGTAACAGCTTTTCTATAATATGAGGGTACGTAAGAGGGGAACACTGATTGGTCCGAATTTTGGTCCTCTTGCTTGATCGAATTTAATTGGTATAAATGTTTCGATGAAGTGGAATCCAAGGGTTCATTTTCGCGATCGTACTTCATATTCCAAAATTGAAATTCGATTGAAATTGTACTTGAACCGAAGAAGGCAGCAAACTGAGGCTTAGATAAAAAATTAAGGAACATGCCCTTTTAAATTATATGCCTTCGGTCTATTCGAAGACAAGGATAGTGTGAAGACCCGGTTTCATAGATGCTTTAATGATCGGAACAACGCCTTGCTTATGTAAATATCTCTCTTATAAACTCAAGATATTTTGATAAATATTACCATTAAGATTATACATTTGCGTTTTGAATTGTAATCCGCTATAAGCTTAAATGACAAATATCCTTTTACTAAATTATGATTGATGTACACCGAAAACTGGTCAAATTTTGAAACTACAAGCAAGAAAATCATAAATTTTATGAGCTACTTATGGGGTTAAGTCAGATCTCAATAATCGATTTATCAATAACTTGTTGCATGAAAACGCTTTCAAATCATTGAATGTCTTTGCTTTAAACTTAATTAAAACTCATTAAAATATTAGTACATTCTATGGGCTATAAGTATTAAGGGAAAAATATATTTTTGTTGGTTGTTAAAAGAGAAAAAGAGATCTGAAGCATTTTACTATCATTTATTCAATCATTGACCTCGTGACCTCTGAACTTAGTGCATAAAACCCGCTCATGTCATAACAATGCGTGTTTGCTTATAATCGGAGGTTAGTATGGCCATTAGTGAGAATTAGCAAATAAATATTTATAATAAAATAACCTTACCTATAAATATTCTCTTTTGCTTTGCACAATACCTCTTTCAAGAAATAACTGATTAAATGTCACCAACGCTACTAGCTAATTGTGCCCAAATTATCCCAATTCTGATGAGCTTTCAAGTGCGGATATCTGCGTAGATATGCAAATTTTTAATTACAGTTCTTAAAGGATAACCTTCGTTTGCGATAGGCCATAATTAGAAAAGACTTCAAACAAAGTGGTTATCTGTTAATATTATGGCATATCATTTATTTCTTAGGTTAAAATGTAATTATATAAGCCACTGATTATATTAAATAACAACTTCTGAAAAAACTTATAGATCCTCCCTAGACTCAATAACACAATAGCTTTGGAATTTGATTTGATACCCAACTATCAAGATATTCTCTCTCAAATAGCATTAAGTGCCAAAAGGCTGTCCTTTGGCAGTGTGTTTCACTGATTACATTCAAAGGGATTTAACTTGATTTCCTGAAGGATTTTCCTCTTAAAAATCACATGCGCATAAAGTGGGAAGCTTGCTGCGGTTCCACTACATCGCCCATGGTTTCTATCAGTTCATAGTTAACCGCTTGACGTACACTCCGGGTAAATTTGAAGAGTTTCATTTCTGGGGCACAGGGTGAGCGAGGGTTGGAGTTGTAGAGTCAGTAGATCGACGCGATCATCTTCCACGGCATTATCAAACTTCAATGCGCAAATAGGCACAATAATAATGAAGTAAGTTGAAATGACGAGTGCCTTTGATCTGAAAATAGTAGATACTAGCGAGAGGTGTGGGAAATTAAAATACACACTCGACTAGCAGAATACGCACATAGTCATGGACAGTTATTTGTTGCTTGTTGATTGACCTGCACATGGGGTTGGTTGTTATCTTCTCAAATCCCTAAATGGTATTTTACCGACGATGACTCTAATGGCTCATCGCGACAACTAATAAAACAAAGAATTTCAACTAAGTATAACGTTTTTCTCTTAAGATTTGATAGAATTTAGTTTGATTTAATGATTCATTATAGTAAACCTGCGCACGTGTGATTAGCGAGGTTAGCGTAAAAGTTTAGCGTCCCACTTGTAGTGCATATGTAGTACGTATATGGATGTCAAAATATTATAAAAATGCTACAAGTTAAAAATCCTCATTTTAATTCTGGTTGGGGCAAACGAAACAATTTATCTTGAGACATGCTATGATGAGAATAGCACCAAAGCCCCATTAAACTGTGCTGTGACGGTTCCTACTTACAGATTAAAGTAAGGCGCTTTTGAAATGTTAGTGCATAAAATAGCAGTGAAATACAAACCTATCTTCCTGTGAATCAAAACTCATTCAGGCACTCATATAATCTGTGTTTGAATTTGGATATTGCCACATTTTTAATCTATTGAGGTTTTAGGGACAAAATTATAAAAGAAGCAGTATCTGGACTAAAGTCGCCAATTTCAAAATCCACTTCATGGCACCTTTTTTGGACATGCCCACTCTTTGCGAATGGTATTATTGATCGGACATTTTCCTTTACGAGAAAAGATACCTCCGAGTTCTGCCTTAAATAAGTGATAAAAGCCAATGAACTTTTCTTGATGGAGGCATTATTTCAATGGAGAGCATCAGCTCATTATCTTAATTAGCCTTTAATCCAAAGAAAGGTACTTTAAGAGCTTCACAAAATTTACTAAGATATCATCTCATAGAACTAGTGATCTTAACACCTGCAAGAAGTAATCGTTTTGAACACGAGCGGACCAAAGTTGGGTTGGATAATTGCAAAATGAATGAGAGAGAGAGAGAAAGGTTGCGGGGTGAAGGAGGACTTGGAAAGTAATAAAGAACTGCCAGCACTGAGGGAGGACAAGCCGGATTGTTAGACAGACTTTGAAACGCTGACTATTTTTAAAACAGAGTAAGTTATTATGTAACTGTAAGCAACCAAACAGAAGCCAATAACTGACAATTAGGTATGGGCACTAAACACAGACAGTGCAGATCCTCGAGTCAATGAGCGCAGACATTACAATTTTTTACTTAGATACGTTACATACTACTTCTTGGCATGCAGGAAGAAAATGGTTAATAATGTTTACAAATCTACCTGAAACATGTCGATGTGGGATTTTAGAGAGTCTATGACCTTACTCCCAAAAAGCTTTCAACTCCTATGCTTTTGCTTAGTAATTTCAAAAATAGAGCACAATAGAAGGACATATAGTTGAAGTACTAAGAGCGATAATGTATTTTAACATTCTAGTTCTGCATAATATGGAGCCTTGAACAATTTCAAGCCTCTGGATGTCTATTCGTCCAATTGAGATGTTAAACTGCAACTTCGGAAAGCTAATAGGAAGGTAACCGGAAACTGCAATATATCACATTAAAAGGAAAGCAGTGTTTAAACACTCTGATTACTTCAATCGTCAGGAAGTTAATGAAGCCAACTTATAAATACGACAATATAATTCCGAACGTTTCTTACCTTTGGAATGTCATGCATAATTTTGAATTCCACATATTTGTGTTGCGTAATATAATTTCGAAAAATAATTGAAAGGAATTTCATTATTTTAGTTGGGAAAAGGCAGGTCAAATGAATTCCCCTTCTAGGCGACTTATCACCAGGGAGAAAAAATAACTAATCAATGAGTTGCAAATAATACATTCTTGATAGGAAGGTCGAAAACTGATTGGAACAGCATCAACGTGTCACTTCCATGACGCAATTATGGAAGGCTTCGTAATTCGTCGATTGGTAAAAGGCCTGTAAAAGATATTCTGATATATCAAGCAATAGGTCAGATAGCTATCACGGATCGGTTCAATCATAATTCAATTTTATGGGCATAAATGAATGTTAAATCAGGAAAATGAATGTCTGGATAGTTAAAAGATTCATCTGTTATTTCTTTCTCCTGAGCCTGAGTAACTGTAGTTTATCACCAGGATTAACATTATGACCCAAAATAGTTTTACGGAACAGTTAATAAGTCAGGTTTATGGTTTGAACTAAAACTATAAATTAGTACATCATGAAAGTTACGAAACAAGTGTTCTCCCGACTATTAACTATCCTAGTCTGGGCGCAAGAGACCAAAACTCGATAGTCCACTATATGAATGATGAACTTAGGAACTCACCGAGCACATTCTCAGTGTACTCAATCATGCCCACCACAATGTTCAACGTAACTTCTTAATAGAAAGACCAGGTTATTAGTTCAGGGGTGATCATCAAGTGGCAGCAAATTATTAAATAAAGGAAAAAAAGACTAAAAGGGAAAGGGGAATAATTGATAGTACTAGTACACTTGACCTCCTTTTTTATTATATTAAACAATAATATATATATGCTTTTTATGATTACATGTCAACAACTTAATTATTTAAAAAATATAAAGAAAGAAGGAAAGGACCACAACGTAGATAAAGTAAAGTTCCCTTAGCATTATATAGAAGAAGAGAAATGTATTCTAACTTACGTTTTGTTGAATCAGAGGGGAAAAAGGTATTGACCATCACGAATGACGGTCAAATAATGAGTTACGTAAAAGAAAATTATTTTTCAACCAATTCCAAATAATTTACGACCTTATCTACTTTAGTTTAAATTACTCATGGGTATTGAATACCGTCAGTTTTATCGTTCAATAAAAAGGGAAATATATATATATATTTAACAATATAAACGGTGTTTTCAACGAATTCTTAAAAATATTGAAAGGACCTCTTTCCACTTAAGAACATATTATATTTTCTCCTTGCTAAAATAAACGCTAATGCCCTCTATATAAAACAAAATGAGACAAAATGACTCATCCTATAAATGCAAATGGACAGTTATGCGTTTCAAAGCACACAATGTGACCTACACATATATTTAGAACACTTAAACAAATAAAAAGATCTAGATTAGTATCCTGTTAAGTAACGCGCCAAACATTTTAAAACTTCTAAATAAGACCGTTTATTTGAAAATATAAATTTTAGACAAAACAATTTCTCATGATCATTACCTTTATATATAATACAACGAAATAATTGCTTTTGAGTAATTCCTAATGTTTTTGGTTTAATTCATTTGTGTAGATATAAAACATTTTCTGCTTAATCACTGAGAACCGTGAACTTATTTCCATTTCAAACTGCGCGCATTTGTATAGTTCTCAAATAGTTCTTTTAAAGTATGCTTTCTATTCACTTAATCACAGTTTAATATATGTCACTTCCAGAAATATACATAAATGGAATATTTTTTAGATCGCTATAAGCATTAACCTATTTGCATTATCACAGCTGTGACATAAAAGCAAAAAATCATTCTTACTCGTTGGTATCTCTATTTAAATTTTACCCATATTAAATCGAAATCACACAATCTACATAACAGCATTTGCTTTCCACCAACTGCCTCACTTCATTTACTCCAATAATCTATCACTAATTCCAACAGTTCCCTGCGGATATCTTCATAAAACTGTTGAAAACAGGAACCCATGCATATACCCAAGATCACTAAAATATTACGAGCCATATACTGATTTTTGTGAATATTTGAGCAAATTTTTATTAATAATAAATGTTATCTTCTTTAATTATTATTATTCTGATACAAAACCCATATAAAAATTGTAAATTCTAAAACTATCATTCAAGCAAAAGTCATTAAAGTTTTTCATTCTTCAACGTGGGATTTCGTCGTCAGTAACTACCGCCAAAATTCTGTTTATTCTTTAAATTCGTCTTGTCCAAGTTCATTTTATCTATCATATGTTCGTCAGCATTATAAAGAAAACTCTGTTTAAAGTGACTTGTACTTGACTTAACTTTTTAATAGTTAACCCCTTTACGCAGAATATGATAACATAAATAAGGAAGTCGTATGCGTTAATTATTGCAATTAAAACCGCTTGGCAATAACTCTGAAGGATATTTCCGTTGCAGGGTAACGTCCAAGATACCCGTTATTCATTACTCTAAATGGCAGGTTAGATAAAACGCTAATGACCACAAAATACAAAGAAAACACGGAATTTGGTTAAGATTAGACTTGACAGAAAGTAAGAAGGGAGAGGTCTCTAAGGACTGAAGGGAGAATGGCTACAAATAGAAATGAACTTGACGTAGGAGATAATGGGCAGAAGTTGGCTAGAACCAATGGAGAATACTTATTTATTTATATCAAATAGTAGGATTTATGGTAGTTATCATTAGCCCTTTAGTTGACTTTGGGCTTCACAGAGGGGAGGAACATCAAAGTCACAATAATTCGAGAGGGGAAATAGAAGAGTGATTCACAGGTGTAAAAGAAACAGACATAAAGGTGGAGAAAAGGTAAGGTGAGTGCTGTGGAAGTGGTTGAATAGAACATGCGGTAGGGTCATGGTAGCTTGAAGTCAACCGCCGATTTATAGACTGTTTTGCGGTAGGATTATACGTTGTTCAGGTTGCACCATGTGAAGGTAAGTCTATTGTGCACCCACCAAGGGTGATTATATAATATAATAATGCATATAATTGTGCTCCGTAAATGCTTGAAACGACTGATGTCGGTAATCTTCAGTAATTTAAAGCCATTTTACTTCATTTCTTCCCATCTATCTATGTGTATTTCAAAAGTAATTTTGATTTGTGCATTTATATTGATATAGAGAAATATGTATGCTCAAAATATTTCATTTTTATTCCAGATTTTAATTGAACTTGTTATTTGACATCTTGGGTTATTGTTATGACCCGATTAGCTTTCAAAATGGTCAATAAAGTCAATGAAAATGCGCGACTGCTTTAAAGGAAAGCTTGATTCCAAAATGGTTAACGATTACGCGATTTAACAACAGTGAAAATCTTAAGAATAGCAAACAATAAATGATGAATTTCAGCATTCATTTTATCCGACATCTCTCTTCGGATGTTATTGCCGATATGTTTGAACTTCGGAGCGTCCGATCAGGTCAGTGGCTACGTTTCGGAATACTACGATAGAAAGAAAAAACAGGTGTTCGGATAGATCTCTATTTGATCCATTTCAATTTGGTAGATATGGTTGCGTTCCTAGAATGGAGGCGTTTATGATAACGCACCCAGATTCGAACACTAACGTGAGGCGTCGTCCGGTACATAAAGTGAACAGGATTAAGAGCCTCTTCCACTAGAACCTCACCTTATGCCTCATCATATTTATAGCAAGTTGCTTATTCAGGCCGTTGTGATTAGTCAAGAGTATTTAGATGGTGGCAAAAACCCTCAATTCAAGTAGAAGGGGACTAGGTGATATTTCCTGACATAGTAGCATTTAGTATGCCCTGAAGTAGGATATATGGCGGTGGGGGGGGGGGGGGGAGGAGCTGTTAATGACCCTACCATTTGCGGCTGACTTGATAAGCATGACCTCAGTCCAATTTGAATGTCATTCAACCGGGATTAAATAGGAGATTCCTTGGATGGGTCCAGTAAGATTGCGAGTATATAAGATCTTGATGATAGGGTAGTGTAGCCTAGTCCGCTTTTTTTTGCAATGACCACCGGCTTTCCTATTTTCGCGAGAAACAGTTTCAATAAGGCCGATTACCTGGGGTTATTTGTATTTATCGTCCATCAGTGCCAATTTCTTAACAGGGAAACGAGTCTTGATTTAGCTCAAACGTGGTTACGCTGATCATGACGTTTTGATCATTTGATCTTGGAGGACTATTCATGAGTTATAGAGAAGAAAAGAGTAGAACAACCTTCCTAGTGTCACATTAGGTGCATATGCTTTTCCTGTCTTGTGAGTAAACAGACAGGTTGCCCAGACTGACTGTTGCTCGTTCAGAGCAGGTTAGTTATGCTAGAACGACAATAGGCCTGAAAGATTCCACAGAATACGTGAAATTCGTTACTTTTACGTTATTTCCGACTTATCGATACAGTCTCATTTCAATATTGGTCACTTCATCCGGAGTTACACAGGGGATACAAGTACAACTAGATTTGAGTAAAATTTTCAGAAAAATAGAAAAAAACGGTGATTTAGATGTGATGGAGGCATTAAGAATATAATATCTACATTTTCGCAGAAAGAAAATTTAATTCCGTAAACAGGTCCTCAAAAGTATTGTAATGAATTGAACCATTCACTATCTTTTATGAAATCGAAAACTTTGCTTTGCTTTGAGCATCGTTAAATCGTGAGAGACGGCAAATAGTGTGCATTCACCATTTCTTATAACCGGATTAATTTCAAAATAGTCACATGTCCCAGAACTCAATAAAAATGTTCACCTGTCTTAAAGGTAGGCTTTACTCCAAAGGTATGCAGGTCAACGACCGTACGATTTAGCATATTTTAATTAATATGCAAAATTTTAAGAATAATAAACTCTAAATTTGTATTTTTTCATTTTTGGCAACAAAACATTGACTTTTGACCCCCACCCCCCACCCCCTCACCAATTATATTCCAGGCTCATAAACTACACCATTAATCTTATATCATCATTAATAAATACAGAAGATAATAATCTCAAATTAGCACAATATTAGGTAATCCACTACCAGATTATCATGATTCTTCGTCAGTTCAACCTCTCTTTCCCTCCGAATCATTTGGTTTTTTCAATTCTGCTGCTAATAGCAATTAAATTTGTTTCTCCCAAAACGAGTTAGACGCTTGTCTACACAAGCAACAAGATCGTGGACAGAAAAAATAATGAGCTTTTGAAATTTACTCATTGCCTCGTCAGAAGTGAGGGACTTTTATGGACAGCGATTTTAAAATAGTCTCTAGGGCTAGATAGGGAATTATTTACAGATGTCCTTTAAGACAATACGTAATATGAGATACCTGAGGCAGATAATAAGTCCTCGCGTGTTCGCTTAGTGCCTTAACAGATATAATAGCATGTCCCTAATGTCTGGATTGACTAGCGCAGAACAATGTAGCCATTTCTACTAGCAGGAGGGAGAGAGAGAGTGTGAGCGTCATGCAAGAGGATACTTTCTACTCGCCTGTTAGTCCTATATTAGTTAGCCCCTCCCGTTTGTAACCTTTACATACATATATGCCTGTATACAATAAGGTCCCTAAATGGAAGCATGTCGCTTTCAAATTTTATGAACAGGCTGTTTGAACTGTGGGGAGAGCTTATATATGTATTGTATTGTAACAATATTACGATGTTATGCAATAGGACACTAGAAACAAATGGGCAAAGGTTTATCCACACTCTGTTATTCTAGTAATCACTACATAATGGCTATAGCCACTCCTCCCTCTTGGCTGCTAATGTTGCCCAGGGATTGACTTACTGATTAGAAAGCCGAAAATAGTTTTTACCTACTAAAGCTCATTTCGATTTTTTAGAGACAACTTTTAAGTCTTTACGCATGAAGGTTGATTAAGCTGAAATAATGACTCTGGTCTCTGGTTCGCCTTTTCCGATTGGTGCTTAATGAAATGGTTTGACAGCCAATAATTTGTGTTGTCTTGAAAATTTTCATAGAAGTAGAAAAGAAATTTCTTAGACACAAAGTAATAAAGAGCATCGCTCTAAATGATCCAGCGTTGTCGAATTTCAAATACGGTACAGCTTGAAGCCAACTTTGGATTCTCAGTGTTTGACTGCATGACAAACTTCACATTGAAACAAGGCGACTTGAATAAGATCAGCCCTCTGCCCCTTTGTCCTCAAACCTGCCTTATGTGTTTAAACAATTGTAATTGGCACAAGGTACAAAGGTGCTTTCTGTTACAGGGGTACGAATCTAATTAACAAAGGGAAGGTAAATAATTTTCCCACTTATAATTTCCAATAGTCAAGCGTAATGCGAATAAAGAGCTGATTGAACTTAAAAAATAGGAAGGAAAATGATACCAATACCTTGTTTCTGTATTAAAGTAGGGCCCCTGGAAAAGAATGACAAAGGGCATTATTATTCTGTCGAAATGCAAATTCATTTATCCTTGCTCTTCTTGATTTGCCAATCACGATATAGCGTACTTTTATTATATAAGTTGCTTAATTGAATCCAAAATGTTTATTAGTTTGAATAAGAAATGTGATATTTGAAATCACATGCTTAGATATGACAACAACAAATCATGTTATTTCATCTTTTACTTTGAAGTTTATTCATGGTAAATCAATGAAGAGATATAAAAATGTTTGTACTCAATTCGATGTATGGTATGACGTTTTGAGGCGCGAATAAGCCTTGACTTATCCTAAGTAATCTCTATGGCAAAATATCCTAGTATGGGAAGGCTCCCAGAATTAGCTAAGCTATCTCACTGAAATGGAGGAAGCAGACGTAAGACGAGCATACCAATTATTAAAATTATGCCCACGGCAAACACGATTAGTAATTGAATACATTTAGCATAACTTGAATGAGAAGTCTTCTGCGCGCACGAGGCACCCTTCAGAATGTTCGAGTGCTGGTGAGATTGATTAGTTTAATCATGTCGGGATTGTTTATTTCAGAAACTAGTTTGCCATTAGTCTTCCAACCATAACCATTTGAAGTCTATATTTATGGCGAATGACTGATGAATAATGATCGAACAATAATGGCTGTACTCATTTCCTTTGTCAGCAAGTATCTTACCTTTTTCTCTTACAATAGAAATTTTAACTTCTCTTCTTACTTCCGTTCAGCTTACAACTGAGCACAAAATCGCAAAGAACATGTATTCTTTGTAAATGAGTTCCAGCCTGAGTAAACGCGAATCAAATTGTTCATTTTTAAATAATATAAATGGTGAGTTGTGGCACATTTAAAATGCAACGCCCCCTTATTCTAACCCATTTTCAATATGAACTCATCTGCTGAGACCTTGTTATGTCAACTCTTAGTCAGTTATCTGGATCCCTTGCAATTTGTATTCCAACTAGGAATTTTAACATTTGTTATTGTTTAGTAACTATGGCACAGCAAGATACCTCCACAAGCGTTAATTATGGAGAATCGTATGAATGAGAGCGGTAGCAAGCAAGCTCAAGGGGACGAAGGTTGCAGCACCCATTAACTCAGATCAGTAATTTCTAGCTACAATGCTCCCCAAGGTCAAAATACTTAAGATCAATTGAATATGTTTTAATTTTTTCAATTAAAGCATAAAAAGGCTGTTTTTGAGATTGTATTTCATATAATTTTGGATGACAAGTGAACAAATGAACAGCTCCGTGTCAAAATTACGAATTAGGTTATAAAATACTTACCAAATCGGAAGACAGAGGCATACTGGATGACTAAAACTGTAAGGTGCTGAAGTCTTACTGTCGTTGCTTTCGAATGCATTTTCTTTTCCGCATTGTCAAACGGAAGTATTTCATCTTGTAATATCTCAAAATTGTGTTCCTCAACAATTTAGTTGTAACAGATGGCAGGCTTTATGATAGTTATCATTAGCCCTTTAATTGATTTTGGGCTTCCCAGAAGGGAGAAACATCAAAGTCACAAAAGTCGAGAGAGGGAAGAGAAAAGTGATTCACAGATGAAAGCGAGAGAGATACAAAAGTGGAGAAAAAGGTAAGATGAGTACTGTGGAAGTGGTGGAATATGAAATGGTAGTTTGAAGTCAACTACCGATTTCTAGGCTTTTTGCCATATGAGTATACGTTACTCAGGGTGCACCACGTGGAGGTATGTCTATTGTGCACCCTTATTCGTCAAAAATAAACGCCCAACTTCATAGACAAGGTAATATCCAAAATAGCCAAAGGATGCTGAAAGTCTAATTTAATTATTTGTTTGGTCATGTATATTAAAGTTAAGAGTAGACGTTTGGGATTAACTAAGAATTTTAAACGTTCTGGGGTGGAATTTAACGTATGTGCATTTGAAATAAAGGAGGCAGCTTAAAGTTGTTTAGCCGTCTTAACTAGTGTTAATTTTCCTCAAATGATTGTAATATTTTTTATAAACATTTTGGAGAAAAAATGATCTTCATACGAAACAAGGTGAAATGCTTAATTTTACTAGGCTTATAATTAATTTAAACTCGAGAGACAGAGGTAAAGTCATCTTAAAGAGGCAGTGCAATTAAATGGGTTTATAAATTTTTAATCTTTTCTCGAGGTATTTTATACCTCACAAGAATTTTAATGACGTATTTAAGCTAATTAGATTGCATTCGCTATTTTGAAATAATTTAAACATTCGTTGAATTTACTTAGGATTAAAAAATTAGTTAATAAGATTGTAAAGCGTAAAATCTCAGTTAAAGTTTGCGTTATTTCAAATGCATAGAATGATCCTTTATATTATTTGCCCCAGAATAGTATTAATAATGCATAAATGGAATTTTGAAATACATACGCGGCAAAATGACCTGGAATATTATAAAGATAAATAGACAACGTGCTTAGAAAATAAAAAAAGGTTTGAAGTTACATAGAATAAAATCTAACGGGCCTTGCTAAGTTAACAAAAGTATCTTTTTTTATTCTCAGCTATTTGGCATGAATAAGCGTGAAATAATGTCAATCCGCCAATAAACTCGGTTCAATAAAAGCGTAATCACAGCCACGGATCTGGGAATCAGATAATTAAATTCAGGCATTACAAAGTTGTATGGTAAACTACATTGCTCATGGGAATATACTCATTAATTGTAGAATTCTGATGAATGGGCTTAACTGTATCCAAATTGATGACTTTTGTAACAGCACTTACTCTAGACTCCTTTTCAGGCATTGTTGGGCTTATTTGACTCTTCTCTTATTCGAAAGACTTGCTATGAATAAATCTTTTAGCAATGTTTACATTTTCATGATCGATATCACCATTACTGAAAACAAAAGACTTTCCGAGGGGACAAATTTCTGGAAGTGGTGTAAATATACACTCGATTAATCTAATTATTCTCTTAACTACGAATATTACAGGCATGAAATCACTCAGAAGCACCTTAGAGTTAGGTAATGAGATTCACACTTTGAAGCATTAGGATATCGCACAATAAATTTTGAACATAATGGAAAGTGAACAAGCAGGTAAATTAGGAATTTATATAATCTTACAAATTCCCAAACTTCATTAACAAATCGGGGTTTTACTCAGAGATTATAATAATGCAGAAATGTACCATAAATGACTTCGTTTATTACTCCAGCCAACCACATGGGGATGTTGCTTTAAAATTTATAAAATGAAATTGAATACTTAGAATTAGGATTATTTTTATATCGCCAAGGGTGCAGGTGTCTACACATCACAGCTAGGACTGTTCAGGGATTGTTGGTATTGAACGCGATTATTACTTCTCCCGCCATCAGATAAAAGAGTCCTATGTATCTCTACATATTGTTTGGGGAATACCTCGGTTGTGTACTACACTCAATGACCTTTTGTGAAGAATTTCACTTTACATCTAAGCTACATTTATTATTATTTTTTAATTAATTGTACTTAAAGATTTACTACTGATACAACCGAGTTCTGCGTTGTTCGGGTTTGATTCATGGACAAACTTTCGAATGATATTAGTGTTGTCCAACTGTCAGTTGTCTTTTTCGGCCTTCAATATTGTTCCCAAATATACTAATTGTAAATATGATGTATGGTCGGGTACGGCATTTTCTAAGTATTTATTTTCGCCTCTACTCTTTGTAGTTTCGTACTGGTGGCCAATATAGTCGTGGTCCGTCTCGGATCTTGCCTCTTGATTATTGAAAGGATTTCTTTCCTGTTAAGCGCTAAGAAGTCTATCAACGTTCAGCCGCCTATTAATATACCTCTAAATGCTCAGAGTCAAGTGAGAAGAAGAACTTCCAGCGCTAATTGGCGTTTTATTCTGTTAAAAAATTATTCTTCTTATTTGCTTGAATATGTAATATATAATCAGGCGGCAATTACAGCTGTCGATTCTTTGCTGGTGGTCTTTCATATCCGGGTGTTAATGCAGAAATTCAATGATTAACATTCCATTGCATGGGAAATTAATCTTCCGAGTTTCTTTTGAAGTGGGTCAGAATACTTGATTTGGCTCCCTAACAATTCCTTTTATCTAAATTGATCGGGCTCCTACAAATAGTTCCACTAATCGGATATGGTATTGCTTTAGATTTATGTCAGTCAATTTTATAGACATTTAATGAAGGTAAAATTTACCATGACATTAGATTTCATATCTTCCAAAAGTGCACCACACCACAGCAATTCACCTTAATGTCGTCGGATTATTGTTTTTCTTCTACGCTTATATATATATATCAATTACTGTACTGTATTCCATTCAGCATGCACAGTTATAGTCTGGGGCGATGAAAATATACACATATAATTAGATATACACAACAAAAATGAAAGAAATTTAGTTTACTCAATTTATTAGTTACTTCTCTATTGAGGGAGAGTTACTTTGCATTTATCTAAGATGGAGAATAAACATTCTGGAGAACGTAACTAAGTATCATACACACACACCCCAGTATTAACCACTGTGGTGGGCAAGTCCGTGATTAATATTTTATTTACTGAGCATAGTGTGCAAATATACATTTAGAAAACACTTAATATGAACGATTTTATCAAGTGTACTATAAATAGGAGAAAATCTATGTGTTGAAGTGGAGAAAGACGAAAGTACAACAGGTATATTGAACTTTCTTATCGTCCTTCCCAGCTAAAAAATAGCAAAATAGGATTCAGACAGTGTCAGTGATAGAATATTTTTTTAGCGGAGATCAGAGAGGAGCCAGCGGCCTTATTGCCAGTAAGCCGGAAATGTGACTTATTGGGAGAGGTAAATACAAATCAATGGTGTTTGATGGGAGGTGGGTAGATGCGGAAATCAATGATCTTCTTGAAGCCCAAGAGGTGAGTCGAACACAGAAACCCATAAAGAATGCAGAAAACTTGAAAGGTAATTGAAAAAAAACAATTAATAATATCAAATAACGAGATGAAGGCATCATAGCTAAACAATGGACCGATTGTGAGAATGGGCGAATTACCGGATTGTATGGAGATGAAAATATCTTGTTGAAATGCAACCGAAATTTACTCATGATCCTATTTAATATTTTTTGATCTTGTCATCTCACCGAAACTGAATACCGCTGCAACGTCGCAAAGTCAAATAGGGAAACCATATATATTTTATATGTACTGTTTTCAAGGTTAATCGATTTTAAATTGATCTATATTGAATTAACTCTTTAATCTCTGAAGATTAAAAAATAGTCCTGCACTCACTAAGGTCGCCGAGGAAGCAGGTTTTGATGACGTAAATATCAGATCAACATGTTGGAAATGATTCCATTTAAAAATGATTAAAAAGGAAAGAGATTTTAAATAAAGATTATCTTATTCTCACAATTTCATATGAAGGGTTGGGTTAACTCTATACGGCAAGGCTTAGTTGCCATTTCATTTGAGCGCAAATAAAAGTTGAATTAAGGGGAAAAGCATTCATCTTGAAAGAACTCTACTGAGGTAAGCTGTGTTTAAAATTTATCCTTTAGTCAAATCTATGTGTTTGTGCCCTTAAGAGGGTAAAATTAATCACTCGGTGAAGGAGTTTTGAGTATTGTGCACATGAAACCACCTGTAAAATCCGAGATTAAATACCGAGAATTGAGCTTTAGAGCATCTGGATATTTCGAAATGAATTGTATTCCTCACGAAAAGCTAGTCTCACTTTAATTCCAGAAAGGAGATGACTTCTGGATTCTGTCTTCAGTGTAATGTTTTATTCATCTCCTGCCATTCTACTAAAGAAACTGTAAAAATGTATTTCCCTGCCATGGACAATACTTATTATTGGTGCTTTTCTTTCAAAATTTTGAATTTTGACTTAAGATAACCCGCGACTGTCTCTCATACTACTCCCAGCAAAATGCAATGAACTACCACAGTCATGACACTCAACGATTTCAAATTTTTGGCTCTTATTTCTTGCAATGTAGGCAGGGATATCACTAAGCATATTACACTTCCGTTGAATTTGGTTTACTTTCTCTCTAGTGGAAATGTAAAAAAATTATTACTTACAAATTCTATCGAATGAAAAATATATTAACAAGTAATAACATACTTTATGCGATTGCCTAGCTTTCGATGGAGTTCAAAACAGTTTTCTTGCTTGTATGGATCAAAAATATTTTGGATTCATGATTATTTTTTTTAATTTCTAATTTGGCTGAGAATAGAAGTAGGTGTCTCCATCTTACTCTGCTTGATTAAAATTTTGCCCCTTTGAATCCACTTTAAGGCATAGTTGCTGGCTTTGTTCCAGGTCAAAAGATCCATCTATTGGTTGGAATAACATGTTGCATCCGTTAAAATTAATCAGTAGAGTGACGGCGCAGTACTCTCAATTTAGCATGGCTTTGGTTTTTAGGTTAGTTGCATCAAGCAGTCCCTAATAGCCGTCTGTACAGATAAGGGATATCTGGACCATACTCTGAATCCTACATTTTAGACAGATAAATTGAATTAAGAACGTCGTAGAAAGTTCCTAATTTCCTACCCAGACTCAACAAATTTCAACGATGAGGTTTCTTCATTGAATCTTTTGAAATGTTCCCTGGGCTGGTAAAGCAATCCAATTTCACCGGCATCAGTCATCGTTCTTTTTGTGAGACAGCTTGCAATTCTTTTGAACTGTCAAATTGGCTTCTTTGAATTTGCAAAGTCCTCAATATCATGGACTCGGTTTACTTCATAGAAATAATGCATATTTAACAACAAGATTGGCTACATACCAAAGCACAATTTTTCGTTTTCTTGCAAGGTAGATATTAGAATATGGTAGGTTGAAAAATATCCACAAGATAAATACCTCCTCCAAAGAGATGACAAAGAACACATGAGGTGATAGCAATGCAAATATATACACTTTCATGAATAGGGTAAGTCACTCATTTCTTTAGCATTAGCTGCAATACGCTATGAAGAGATTGGGTGAATCACATATACCAAAGGAATAGCCAGGTCTTTTGTTGCTGCAATGTACAGATATGGATTTGAAAGAATTTACTGGTAGGACCTTTAGAATCAAATATCGTTCCTCCTAAAAAAATAATCTCTATTTCCAATAAAATTTTTGCCTTTTATTCCGAAAGAAGATAAAAACTAAAACTCCTCTCACTAATCTTAGGTTATAATGAACGGATTAATCGAGAATTGCTTTCATAACAATATTAATTCTGCTGAAATCCTTCAACTTACATGTACCTCAGTAACTCTTTTTCCAGTTCGGGATTCAATGGCATTTTAACTTAGCACTTGAAGATATTTAAGCTCAGTTCATTGATCTCATTCGTGATACGCATGCAACAACTGGTGGAAATTATGAGAGTAGGGAAAATGGCTGAGAAGTATGGACCACAAGGGAAGCTCGGAAAACACTTACATTATTCATCTATTCACGTAGTGATCAGCTAACGGTGATTTAATTGGTGGACAGAGCATGGCGTTATATGTTGCAGAAGCGGAGTACGCGAAGGCAAACTACGCGGAGGGAGAAGCTGGTTTAAATATTACTGAAAGCCACTCCCCATAACGGAAACGCCTGTATATATCAACGACTACGCCCCTAAATCTGTTAAAAAAAATGTGAATCATAATCGTTTCTCCGCCAAATTATGTCCTCCTCCAACACAACTATGCACTCGAATATAAGAGTTCAGAATTAGTGAAAATCTTAGCATATACTAATTGTAAAATCGCAGCAAGAATTCCCCAATACAATATAAGAACTGGTGATAACTGTTTATTTATTATTAACCAAGAGCATCAAATTACTGATTCTAGTTTCTAAAAGTGCAAATTCTCAACTTGTATGAATTCTAGCAAATACCGTGAATGCTAAGCTACCAAATAAGTAAAATTCCTGCCGAATGGAAACCGTTGATTTGCCCTACTGAAAGGGTGTTGCTCAGCTTCGACATTTCAAAAGGATTTCTATTGCCACATTTCCCAAAGGCATAACTAATGCCACATAACAGGTCATTCACAAAGTTGATATTAGGATTAAAAATTTTGAAAGGTAAAGCACATATTCCATAATTCCCCTATATATTTTTTATAATTTGCAACATTTACACATTTGTTTAAATGCGCTAGATAGTAGAGTCGTTAGTTTACATAATTTAAGGAGTAAAACCTACTTTGACGCATTTACATGTTACTTTTGAGTTCTTTTAATCGTGGCTATTTTGGGAGGCGAAATGAGTTTATAATAATAGCCTTACGGAAGGAGCTGTGCATTAACTTGCCGCTGGTTGGCAACCAATTTTTCACACCATTTCTAATGTTTCGATTTGTAAATATCAGTATTTGTTCCTCATGCCCTTGAGTGATTTTGTGTTCCTGTGTTTGAGAACTTATTAACCAGTCATCTAATCTGAATGTTTGGGAATGAAATTTAAGTGCATCTCCAGCTGTTTACTAATCTGGGAGAATAATAGGAGATATCAAGGTTTTCAAAATAGAGCACACTGGAAATCACACAAGATTGCAGTTAATATTCCCTACGTTGCCCTTAATAGCTTCCGGAATACTTAAGAAGTTTGTTTAATAAGTACCGACACTGGCCAAGGTGACTGGTCAATGGGTTGTTTAATCTTGGCTCATTCTGCCTAAGACAAGAGGAAATTTGAGTTAATGGCCTAAGAGAAATGGTTCGGAGATAAGCAAACTCGTCGCCTTTAAATTTCTCATTGTGTTTTTAGATCGTGCAAAAGATACCAAGATAGCTCTCCGTTGAGAATAGTCAATTCTGAATGGGATGAAAGGTGATTCAACGCTTATTTCCGTTAGGTTGATAGTGGCTTACAAAATGGTGCTCAAGACCAGAGTAACTTTGGAGGCAGGTTATTGCACATTTTGTGGATGTCCAGTTAAACTTCTTGATAATTCCCCTCATTATTCTTCATCAATTCAGCTGTCAAATTCATTAATCAAATCAGACTGTATCTACTTTTATTGCTTCCCAAAGCATCACGATGTTGAACGACCAATTGTCGCCTTAGAGAAAATATAAAGCCCTAATTTTTACCTCGATAAAGGGGTACAGAACTTGGCTGGCTCTGTTTTTATGGCCCGGAGTGCCAAGTATGTATTGAAAATCTCATCAATATGGAAAAAAAGGATTCATCAGCGACCATTATAAAGTTAGAACCACTTTTGTCTAAAAATTGTGAAGATCGGAGCTATATGAGTCTGATTTAAAAATGTTGATTATTAAAAGACTCCAATAACTACAAATATGCCGCTTTCACGAATGATTTATTAACATATTCCAGAAATATGACGAATCAACCCGCTTTTGGTATAGTCGGCTTAAAATAGTTGCCATAAAATAGAGCGATTGCATCTGTGGCATTCTGTAAGCCTCCAAGTTCATTGCTGCGGACGAACGGCAAAGATACCAGCAGCCTATTGGAGTAGGACACATATCAGTCCACGGATTAACATTAACGCAGAATGTAGGTTACTGGTGAATCTAGTATGTCAAAATACACTCGTGTCCGTGCTAACTTTTCCGAAAGAAAGTAGTGGCAGTTAAAGCAAGATGGTCGAATCCATACTTCTTGATGCATCTTGCACACATTTCAAAGATCTAGTAACCTTTCGCAGTAACTTATTTATATGCCGTGTTTAGCCCATGCCACGTGAAGTAACTTGTAGTAATCCACGCCTTATCGTCAAATAATTGTCCTAATTTACAGCCTATCTCATATTGAGGTTCACCCGATTACACATGATTCATCCTTCTTGCCTCAAGCAACTTATCAATTTTTCTCAGTTCAAGTAACTATTTAGACAACTGCCGACTTAATTTCTTCTTTTCAAGTGTCAATTATCCACCCACAGTTTCCTCTTATTTCCTGGTCTTTAAGCCCTGGAAGGTAACATCTCAGTAGGATTTTATTACCATACTTTGAGGGATCTCGGAATGTAGGTCTCTAACAACAGGTCACTTTTAACTCAAGTCTCTCTCGCACTTCATTATAAACGATATCATCTCTCTTTATCCTTAAAATGTAGCAAAACTCCCTCATCAGTTGTAATCATTCGTTATTAATATTATCCCTGACATTGGGAAAATTCTGTAATGCTTTAATCATGGAATGCAATAATGCAACAATACAGTGAGAAATGAAATAAAGGTTTGATGAAGGTATTTGGTGGAAGTGCCGAGTTATTCAGTATGCCACAAAAGGAGTAATGTTCTTCATTTAAATTCAAGTCCATGACTCAATATTCTTGTCCGAATAAATGTCCTGCATATTTACAAATCGTTGACTAGCTTATTTGCCTTAATTGTTGACTAATGTCGCTTTGATTAACTTTTATCCTCTTACATGGGCGAGCCAGTAAATGAAACTTGTTTTTTTTAAATCCCATATTTCCATACTACTGTCAAATATGATTATAGGTTTGACTTACCTCTGGGGATTATTATTATTAAAAATGTGGGAAGTAACTGAAATCTGTATGCAGGAAGAGGATGGAATCAAAGGCCACAGGCTCTTGGTTATTCTGTTGTTTGGATTTGGGTTTTATAGCATTGACTAAAATCGGTAGCTCACGTTTCAAAATTCAAGATTCACTGTGCGCCCACTGGATTATAACAAATTCATACCTGCTATGTCCGGTACTCTTTTTTCATGAAGAATGGTCGGTTTTGCCACTTTTGTTTTCACAAAACATTTCCTCTTGTTTAATTTTAGCTCTCAATTGGAAGTGACGTTCTTAGTAAGAAAATTGAATCGTTTCTTTCGTTTTAAAAAGGAAACACTTTGACCATTATTGGAAAAATGTTTCCAAGAAAATAATTGTCAAGGAGAAAATGAAAGTTTTGAAATTATGTTTACGTTTTTTTTACGCTTTCACATTAGAGTTAACGTTTTATTACAATTTTTCTATGCCAACTAACGAATGACCTTGAGCCGTACACAACTTGTCCGAGGTAACTGAATATCGTTAAATAAAGTTCGGACATTTTAATCAATTGTTTGCCTATTTTCTCTCTACAGCTATTATTTGCCGATACTTTTGAAACTACAAGGTTCAATTTTATCCGATTTTATATATATATGTATGTGTGTGCACTAATTGAGTTTGTTTTAACCCCACACTTTAAAAATGAGTTCAAACTTATCTGATTATAGAAGGAAGGCTATACTCCGCAGCCTTGGTGATGTGGAGCGTGAGTTTGCTGTGTTCGGCGATTAATTTGTTGAGGGTTCACTACACATCCCTGAGATTCAATTGTGTTGGCTAGTAAAATTCCATACTTCAACAATGGGCGCTTTTCACAGACTACGTGCACTTTGATTGGATTTGCATCTAAGGGATTGACTATTATTGACGCACTATGATTTGCATGTTGATGGTCATCGTCACTCGCCCTATCTGTCAACGATAGTTTTTTTATTCGTGGTCAAATTAGACTCGACAAGGTGTGAAAAATTAGAGAAATGACTGAAACTCATATGACGATAAGCTTTTCAATCAGCTCCTTGACATTTCTGCAATAATTTCATAACTGGAAGTGATTCAACTACGAAAAATTTTAAGGATAACACTTTCGTATGTGGTAGTAGTCACCGTACACGTTTACTAAGTCAGTGGCCACTGACTGAAATTCATGGTTGCAATTTGGTGAATTGAACTGCTTAGTTTTAGTTTAGCTTCCTCACAAAATAGATCGTAGAAGGCAACTCTGAACAAACTTGCATTGAGGCAACCGAATAAACTTCAACCAATTAGCACTTATAAAAGTACGGAAAATATCTTCTTGACACAGATTTGCGATTCTTACACTAATGTAACATTTTTGCTTGGAGAACACTTTCGTTTTTCTTAAAAGACTAGTTTCACCCTAACTTGGAGCAATTTTCAGATAATGTTATCAACTCAATTAATTTTATCGTATGGCAGTTTCTATAATTTTTTGGAGATTTGATCACTTATCCTTATTTTTCTTTGATCTCCATTTTACTTTAGACGGAATGAGGTAAACCTTCTTCTATTTTCCTTATTTAGAGGAATTTACTGAAAAATTACAGGTTTGCGTGTTTAGTTATAAAGTAAATTTAATTAAAAGGTAGCGTTAGAAACTCTAAGGTAGCAAAGTTACTTTGGAAGCCGAACTAAAATAGGCTTGATATTCCCTCAGGGAACTGATGATATTTACCTAAGGTTAACAGGAAATGATAACGCTTAACCTGGGAAACGACCAAAAGACTGTATTGAAAACGCGTACTGGACCAATATAAATCCATGAGAGGGGAAGGAAATGGGTGTAGAGAGAAGTTTTTCATTACTGGGAGAGAACATCCCTTTTTGTAAAGATCACATGAAATGAGGCACAATAAGACGGTAGAACCTTGTGTTCTTTACTTACTAAGAGTTAGGGCGAAAGTATAATTCAAGTCAAACAGGGTGAAGTGGCCTATGAGAGGGGGTACACGGGTACTATTACCCCATTTGAATCGGGGTAATCCATATCTTTCAATTTACCATCTAGTGGGAGAATAAGAAAATAAAATTTAAAGTTAAAAATTTCTGTACAGCTCGTCGGTTTGGATTTACTCTGCTGGTACTAAGTGTAGGTTACATTAGCCTCGTCTTTGAATGGGAAAATGTCCACTTTAATTTTCTTATCATCCGATATTCCAAACCAATTCGGCGAAGGCCTCATTTCCATATATAGAATTACAATGCTTGCCCTTGAATGTGTTTTTTGGAATGTGTTTTATATTTAAATTTAATATAATGATATCTTGACCATTAACTTAGAGTGACAATGAGGAAAAAAACGGTTCTAGATATATTAAATGATTAATAAGCATTTTTTTCGAAAAACGGATGTAACTTTAAATTTAAAATAAAAATATTATTTTCTTTACCAACTGATTTAGAGTTAATTTTATTCGTACATCTTATGAATTGTTTGTCAGTTTTAAAAGCGATAGTATATGTGGTACTATTCGGACAAGCGGACGATGAGCTAAAGCAAATGGGGAAAATTTTGGTAGAGAAATTAGGATAGGGATAGATGATTTTAACTCTACTCCTTCCCCTCTCCACCACCTCCCCCGGCGTAGAAGAATACGCGATTTTGATTTTTAGAAATCATCTTAAAAGAGTTGCATCACATCTATTTTTTAAAGTTGTGGTGTCTCGTACATGTCCTGAAGCGACCCGGAAATTCGGAAAAGAAAATAAGCCTCGATCGGTAATCTCGAGGGACCAGTGAGAAAATGTTACGATTTTTTGTGCAAGCAGCTCCGTGCATCATAATTTTTGTTTGAACTCCTATGAGGCAGAAATCACTTCTTTAAGATATTTTCTTACAAAAATATCAATTTTAATTCTCATTCGTCAATTAGAATATTAAATATTATAGTTGCTTTACTTTTCCACTAAAATTATGAATGTTTTTTTAATTAGCTAAAAAATAATTGAAGCTAAAGTTGAATTTAAAAAAACCAAAGATATTATACCTAAAAATTACAAAACTTAATTCCCTGGGTTCATGTCACTTCACTAGATATCATCATTTCTCACCATTCCAATCACCGCGGTGTCTCCTCTAAGGGCAAATATTTAGGTTTTTTGCATACAAATTTATAACCACCATGTAGGAGTTTCGATAATTCTATATATGTATTTGGCTATGAGGTTGTTTGATGGGTTAATTTGCAAAAATAGTTTCTTGTAAGCGTCGAGAGGATTGAGGCTTTAAAAAAGATCACAGAGGTTTAACTAAGGTTCTATAAAGGAGGAAAATGTTGTGGAGGAGTCGAGCAGGAGTTGAAAACAAAGAAGAATTTAGAAAAGGTCGCACTTCCTTCGAATAGCGCATACGCCACTACGAATTTCGATTCTGAACATCTAGACAGTTATCACAACCGAATGCTCCAAGGCTCTACTTGAACCTCGAGATTTCAACTCTCGTTTACCCAAATAATTTAATTAATGGTCTGTAACAATTCTTTGATACAGTTGCATCTTCTAACAGACAAGAGCCGCTAGGCCTTAGGGACATCAAAGCTACTCTTAAATTTAATAAGTATGATTTTGTGAAAATCGCCCTGCTTTACTGCCTATCAAATTATACTAAAACCCACACAATATGTAATATTCAACATATTTATCGTGTATCAAATTTTGAATAAGTTGAAATTTTGAGTCGATTCTTCCAAGTGAAACGGTATCTATTCATGTGTGGCATGAGAGAGTTTGAGCAAAATTATTAAATTTAATAATCATTTCTGATATTGTCAACCGTATTAATTACAATAAAATAAGAAAATGTTGGAGATATGATGAGCATAAAAATTTAAAATTAACTAGAATTTTAATTGAGACCAGCAATTTCGTAATTTCAGTTGATCTACTGCAAACCTAACGGTATTATTATTTGGAGAGATGCCATTAACACTTAATTCAAATAAAAAGAAGGTTACCTGTAGCTACACCGTTGAAAACACGCTCTCTACTCAGACGGAATTACATGGTTACAAAGGATAAAAAATATTTGGAACTTTAAAATCTCAAATGAATATGTCTGCCTGCAAATGTTATGAGGGCTTCCTGTAAAACAAATGAGACATTCCACCGAGGAGCATATAGCATTTGAATTCTGAGTGACACTCAGCAAAAAGTAAACGATGACATAGATACTTTTTTATATTCGTAATATAACTGACCCCCGAAAATTGTAGTAAAATCAAGCATTCATTGTTAGAAACCTGTTGATATTGTCAGAAAAAAACGCGCAAATGATGCGCCTGTCAAAACCATATCTAGAGCATAGAGTTGGATAGAGAAGCGTGTGGTATAAATCATTTCAGAAAGTTATTTTCATCGAAACGCAGTGATATGACAATTCCGACAAATAAAATGAGAAACTAATAGCTATTTCAATAGTTAATGATTTATTGGCATTGTTGGGGCATATCGAGTGTGCTAACTTCTCTTTAATATGCCAAGTTCACGTTGAGTGAACACGAGTAAGCTTTGTTGTATTGAAATAAGTATGCTTTTTTAGGTATTGACGTACAAATCTGATCATTTAATTATATTAATTATTTGCACATAAATGTTGCTGTAGAAACTAAATTAAATTCTTTGATGTTGTAAATGTGAGTAGGATTGACATCGCTAAGAGACACCATTTTCTCATGCATGAAGATTGGGAACTGTTTTGGTCGGAATGAGATTTCCAACACACACGCACAAATTCATGGTGCAACTCATGAAACTGCAACTGCAAGAAAGAAATAATTACTTCTAAAATGCCTAATAGAGTAGAATACAGCAAGGCCTTTTACATCATGGCATATTTAATCCGCAATTTCATCTATCTGATTCACGTGATCAAATTCCACCTTTTTAGTAAAACGTGTGAAAGCGTTTTTTGCGCCTTCATAGGCGATATTTATATAAAACCTACTACAGTAACTGAGTAGAGTCCAAAAGGTGGTGCAAATAGGCACATACTCTTATATAAGTGCGTAGCTCGTAAAATATTCTGTTATTGCAAGAATTTAATCTGGTTTATGGAAGTATTAGGAACGAAATATTCTTACTAAAGAATGTGTTATGCTTTCATTTTGTGATTTATATAAAAATGGCACTTATTGAACAGTCTAATTTTGCTTGAATTAAGTTAACTTTTATTCAAGGCAATCAAGAGTGCATGCAATACCAAAATGCTAAAACACCTTTATAAATGTGGTTGCATATGTTATTATCAACGCTAACTCACTGCAAGGCACGCAATTTTTAAATTTTTCATCGAGGGTTTGTTTAAGTTGAAGAACATACATTTTATTAAATGATCAATAATAACCTAATTGACCCTCTAAAAAGCCCCAAATCCTCGAACCCAGTAATAGCACAGAATTAAGTAAACTTCATCAATTCACTCAAAATTCTCTAAAGAAATGACCTTGTAATTCCAAAACTTTTAACAAAAATGCCAGTTTTATCAATATGTACCAATAAATTTTTAATTGACTATGAATTCCTAGTTTTTATCCAACATCTGGGGTAAGTTAACAACCCACGAATTTGGTGGTTGAATGCACTTCGTATCTGCTCAGGTCTTCTTTAACGCTCGGAATAACCTTCTGGCAGATCATTGCTATGCGTCTCCGAAATTTTGAGATTTTGCAGCGGAGAGTGGTGATCTGAGTCCAGATAAATCTTCGCTGGATCCATTTTCAGTTTGGAAATTAAGACTGCTTTCTGGGAATGAATATATTTTTGAGGGCGTACCCAGGTTTGATACCAGTTTGTGTAGTCGACCGGTACCTAAACAGTAACAAATTAATTGTCTTTTTCACTATATCTTTCCTTTATAATACGATAGGTTGTCTTTTCATAGTGTCAATGAGCTGTTTTTTTCTAACAATTGAAATTAGGTAAAATTAAGGTGAAATTAGGTGGTATGTCATGAGTGGAGAGGCTATTGACAAAGGTACCGTTGTGGCAGATTTAAGAGGCAGGACTTTTGAATTCTTTGACAATGAATTCACTAGGATAAGATAAGAGTTTCCTGAAATAGGTCTGACTGAATGAAATCTATTTGGGCACATAAAGACTTAATCTGAGATCACGAAAGAGATTCTGGGAAGAGCTGAATGTAGCCGTTTGTTCAGCCTCGTCTGGATTTTTGCAACCGCTTCTGATACTGTTCTATTTCAACAAGAAATAGATTTTTCGAGACTGAGTTCCTCCAATTCTTTGCATTTATCATCCACTAATGTCTATCGATTAGGATGAAAAAAGGCATTAGTTTTAAAAAAAGTGGTTAAACTGGTCAAAACATTTAGAATGCCCGATCACTGTGGGAGGATCGGAGTTCCAATAAAGGGAAGTGACGACAGGCTCCTTTAGGTCCCACCTTTGGTATTGTTTACGCAAATGCCATAACCTGTGCCTATTGAGGCATGGATACAGATATATTGTACCTCAGACGTATGATTATATCGTCAAAATCAATGTGAGGCGAAACACACAGGAGATTTTCCTGTTTATATATTCTCTGAGCAATGGAACTTTAAGTCGTCAAGGTTTACATTTCGAAGCACGACATTGAAGGCAGGTGCGATAGGAATATGAGGAGTAGATTTCTTGGATACAGTATTTTTTAATTTATTATTTCTTTGTATTCTAAGCATTTGCATTCAACGATTGTAAATTTTATCTTCTAGATGACTTAGCGAATTCCTGTCCAAGTGATTACTGTCCAAGTCTCACCAACTTGCTCCACGCTTACTGCCGGTAGTGGATATCAGCTTCGACCATTTCGACTTAGCATGGATTGCTAGAATTCACAGTATTGAATTCAGGCAGTCTCATTTTACTAATTCATAGATTTCTGCCATAACTACTTACCACTTTCAAATTTGAATGTAAATTCCTTTTATAAATCGTCAAATTATCTTTCCACTTTACAAAATCAGTTTGTCTTAACTGTCTAATGTTCTTATATGCACTTAAGAAATACATTTCAACCTTCTTTGTGATTTTAATTCCCTCCATATATCTTGGTAAACCGTCAGTTAAATTTTGAAAAGATAAAAAATTCAGAATTACATTAAGGGAAAATGATATTTGAAGCCATCAGTCCACTCCTGTATTCGAGTTGTAACCTGGCATCAGTTGAACCCTAAGAGTTCTCGACTTTGGGTACGTTAAGGAGTTTAGGTCAATTAGAGACTGTTTGGTGGGATTTAAACGGATTGCCATTTTTTACTAAATACACCTATAGCTCCCTATTGAACTCAGTTGCTGGCTCATATGACTGCACAGTTCTGACTTTCAGATGAAGATTTTTATTGAGTTGCTCATTGCCCACTTTGCGTGCCATCATTTGCCTCTTCACATTCCCCTTTCCATGCACGCTGCGCTGCTGCCGTTACATCGCTCTTTTAGTTGCAAATTCGTTTTCTACTTTTTTAGTTTCCTTCCCCAAGTCCTCTACATTTTTTTGTTAAAATACCCCTGCTCCATCCAATTTCGGAACTTTGAAATGCTGCTAACTGGCTATCTTTCAACCAACTTGATTGTTAATCCATATTCTCTTTAACAAATACTTCATAAAGAAAACTCATTAGTCTGAAAATATAAAACGTACCAGAACATCAAAGCTTACTGAATTGAGGGCTTAATCAGATCAGCCTAAGCTAGTGCATGCAATTTCAACTTAAATATGTCATTAATTTCTACGCTGCTTTATTTTCAGGTAAACAAAATATTCTAACTCGATTATGCAGCTCGACTCATAATACCTTTCACTGCCGCTATCAATTTTCCATGCTAATAACCACTTCTCACATAACTCGGAATCTTTAGGACATACTAGTGGCTTTTGAACTATTCAACCCAGTTATCTACCGCCTTCACTGCGTTCTGCGCAGAACTAATTCCTTAGCCTATAAACTAACAATCGCCAGCAAATTAGTTACAAAGCTGATGGCATGTGCTGACCTTCTTCCAGTGATAAACATTCTGCAATCATCTAGGTCTTTTTCTGTTAGAATTAAAGTTTGCAAGGCAAGAAGAGTCACACTAGCTCAGTTTCCTTTGTGGTAAATCGGTAGAAATTTCTTAACAACGCCGTTCATCTACATACTGTACGAGAGTTTAAAATCTTCGCACGCTCTCCCCCCTCCTCCCCTCCTGTGCGAAATGTTAATACAATTCCGAATCCCAATCCTCCGTCATACAAGAAAATTTTTATTTTCATTTGTTTAAATGAGCTCACAGAAAGATAGAGAAAAAGGGGAGAATATAGAGATCGCAGTAAAGAAAAAGAGATAAAGAAATTAAAGATAGACGGAGTGAAAAGTAAAAAGAAAACAGAAAGAATGTGCACTTCTTCCCTTCTCGGTCTCAAAGGAGATTGGCTGATTAGGTCGACAACTTCGGTCGGTTGGTTCACTGAATGGATATTGTGGAGAGTAATTGGGAGGGTTGCACACATTTCCAAATAAATATCTAACGAAGATGCTTCTTCATATGTAATTCCGTCATCATTCGTCAGTTGGGGGTGGACTGAATGATTTGCTCCACTGTTTCGACAAGGAAGAATCGCGACAGAGAGAAAGAGAGGAAAGGCCAATTCAGATCAACAAATAAACACCGTCATTACCTCAAAGTGAAAGGCAAAGAACAAGGGGATTTGTCAAGAGATTTAACGTGTCATCAGCAGAAAGACTAAGCCAGCGTCTTTCCTTTAGCAAGTACATTTCCGAATGAAATAAATACCATCAGAATAGATGAAGGAGAGGGAAAAAGAGAAAACAAGAGAGGAAAAGCGTATGATAACAGTTGTAATAATAATCACACAATATACAAACTGCTGTTGATAAAAATAAAATCCGGGACAAACACACGAAAAGGGAAGAAAGAGCAAGAAAGATGTCAGGAGAGCAAAGGGCGGTTTTAGGACACATCAGCGGCGGCATCTCATCTATAACTGCCACTATTTGATGAGCGCCCAAGACGTCCAGAATTCGAATAAGAGGTGTTTGACGCGGGGTTGGCAGCGGTGACAGATGTGGAATTTCGAGAGGAGGAGGAAGAAGAGTTAAGAGATCGATGACGGTGATCCAGATTCGTTCCACCACCACTTCCAGGGCTACTAGATGCCTCCTGGGCATTAACAGATGACTTGCGATAACGGTGATGGTGCTGTGATGACGAAGACATAGTAGAAGTCCGTTCACCGTTTGCTCCACTGTTCGGTTGTGGAGCTTGGGGTTGGGAGTGATATTTTGTGGAGCTTGTGGAACACATTGAAGATGAAGTACGAGAACGACTCGAGGAAGAATTTCCAGCAGTTACTGTGGCGGTTGAATTTGTTGAAGTTACTGAAACATCATGTCGTGGTGGCATTCTCTCGTTAATCAAATCGATCGCTTTAGCCTCTTCAAATGACGTTATCTTATGATACGGTGCAACTCCACACAATGCTGCAAAATACGAAAATAGCTTATAGAATTACGTAGGAACATGAACTAATTATAATATCATTTAAGCGGTCAGACCCGGAATTAATTTTGGGTAAAGCATTCAAGGTTCGACTGCCCTGGTTTACTTGCAATGAAGTTCAACAGTATTTTAATTCCTTAAAGTCAAACTAGCTATAAACTTGGCTATTCAATACGAACACGCCAACCCTTAATGTTAAGGCTACCAAGTAACAATAAGCCAGAATTTTTGCGTTGACTAGGGGAGATCAAATAAGATAATTCCACTTAAAGTTCCCTTCAAGCGAGTAAATAATAACTTGGTCATTTAGATTTGATTGTTCTTCTAGTACTTTTCGACATCAAAGGGAAGTAATATCGTTCATAAATCTAAGTACCATTTACGAAATTTCGGTGTCCCATTGATTTCAAATATAGCTTGAATATAATCAAACGATTGCAAGTCACTCTGCTTTGAAGATGCTACTAATTTATGTCTAAGTGATGTATTTTCAGCCATCAGTAACATTTGAACATGGATACTACTGATGAAATTTCAGCGACCGGATTTTTTACTGGCAGCAGCAAATTGTAGACAGCTAAATTTAACCTAACCCATAGAAGTTCCCTCACCCCTCCCCAACTAGCTTGAAATTTTAAAGGACAAGGGGACACTGATTCACTCCTATTTCTGGACGTGACCTTCACTCTGGACAAATTTGCATGAGGGGAAATAGTCGCCACAAGCATGCAGCAAGCACTCTAGATGTCGATATGTGACAAGGTTGACAACTAGGGGAGAGGGCTGGGCTTAATGACACCCCTAACTCCCTCTCCTTAAAATAGAGATTCGGAAGTGGCGTAATAATGGTATCAATTTGTTGCTGGCCGTTAATTTAAATCTCGCAGCTCAAATATGATGCATTTTCTATTCCTCCCAACAACCTGTTGGCGTACTCACCTTCATAAGAAGCGAGTTAATCAAATGAATATGGAGAAGGTGGACAAGGAAAGCATGTAAGCACGACAAATTAGTACGCTTCCACGAGAATGAATAAGTACGTTTTGATACTGTTACAGCTTTACTCCTTACAATGAGCTACTGTCCTTAATTGAACATGGATTTTTTCCACCTCTTCCACTGATTCAACCACCGCCTTTTAGTAGTAAAACAATTTACGCTCAATATCTACCATTTACATTCTGAGTTCTCACTTCTTTACTAGTTCTGAGACTGCTACTGTCCGCCTTGATGCCTAGTTTTAGATAGTAACGTTCAAATACTTGGGAAGAACTATAGTGATTATACGTCGGTTGTGCGACATATTATAAAAGCCGACTCAAGGCGCTTAAATTCAAGGTATTGAAAGAGGGCACTTTCGTTGAATTTAGGATATACCCTTTGTTTAGAGTACACCTTAAATTTATAAAAACCCATATGTTGGCACATTTCCACTATTTTCAAGTTAACCAGTGAAATTATGCGGAAGTACCTGGAGAAAGAGAAATATATAATTTTCAAATTGAAAAACTAGTATCATTAGTAATTAGAGCGGGACTTATTCTAATTATTGATTAGAAAGATATTAACTCAGGAATCTTCCAAATGGTAATTATGCAAGCAATTCGAAACCAACGGGACATATGAGATATTAGGTAAATGCATCTGAAATTAATCTATCTTCGATAGAGATACTCAGTTGAATGTTGGAAAGCACTACGGGCTTGGAGTGTAAGAGAAGCCTACGCCGTTCTACTTTCGGTCACAGGTTTCTAATTAGTGACTACAAGACACTGAATTTCAATCATTCTACAAAGGATATAATAATTATGTAAAAAGTTAATGGTATTTAGAGAAAACTAATAAGAAAACGGCACGTACCTGTGAGAAGAGTATCCCGACCACCAGATAGGGCTCCAAACGGAAGCATTCCATTTGGTGTTAGACCCTTCAACTCCAATACACTTTCACTTTCCTCTCTATAATACAAAAAAATAGAAGACGGATAAAGAGAATCTAGATGCCAATTAAAGATCATTCATCTTTATGCAACAAGCAAGTTGGAAAGCAATCCCTTTGATTTAACGCATTCTAACGTAGAAATTAACACGAACCAGTCGAACACCCTCTACTAGCGAGAAACATTTTACATTGACATTATTAATGGGCGATTTTTCGCCTATATTTTGCTTTTATATAACTGCTGTTGGCTATGTTGACAAATTTACGCCAGTCATAAAATGTCAACCTTTGGCAGAAGTTTTTCATTTTCTCATACTATGTCATTGGATGATATTCACGGTCGTCGTCCAAAATTCAAATTATTCACAAACAGAACGCATAATCAAAAAGAAATGTTTGCCTATATAAAAAGAGCACGACCCATGGGACCAAAGCAGATTGCATTGATTTAGTCGCCGGATAGACCGTATTAGTGAGTGCAATTCTCGACTAGACTGCTAATAAAAGTGCTGAAGTAAAATCGAAGTAACTGAGCCCTCAATTTAGGAACATCAGTATACACCTTAGGAACTTAGTAAGTGAATAACATTAACGTCAACCAAATTTACTTCCAATATTTATAACTAGCTAGCTCAGCTTTGAAGCACAATTTTTATGCAAATGTTCATTTCTTCGTGTCTTTCAGTGGGATCGTGGTAAAGGGACAAAAGGTAAAAAACATGATTGGGAAAAAAATTAGAAACGAAAAATCTTTTGTAAATTGCATTAATCAGTGTAAATTAGTAATAAATTAAGATAGATTAGCTTTGAAGGAAAGTTTTGGAGGCAATATGTAAGAACTAATAAAGAGGATGGAACAAACTCTCCCAGAATAAATTATGAAACTTTGGTGGCAAAATAACCCTACTTGCTCAATTTTGCTTGATATTGGAAGCAGTCAAAGTTTGAATAAGCTGTGAGTAGCAATTGACATGAAGCAGTGATTGATGCACAACTATTTGTGTAGTTTATTTTGTAAATTTTATTAAAAGATTATGAATGTGAAGTAAAGAAAAGTTGTGAGATGTGTGCATTCCCGCAAAGTTTATGGCGTACTACCACTCTTACTTTAAATACACCCAAAAAAGCCGCATTACCACTTCTGGTCTTTCAAATTCAGACGCAGTGAACGATGTCTTGCCGTAATAATAGGTCCGAAGAGGAACATCAATATTCTGGGTGATATTGGGCATAAAAGTAAATGTTTTTTGCGAATTTAATAAAGATAATTATGTATTCAATGAGTACACTAAGGGCAGACTCGTAAATTTATTCCTCACATAATAACTTGTTGATCATTGGAACCCTAAGACCTGACTTGAATATGGACAACTAAAAACAAGGAGCCCAACCCTGTCAATATTGACGAAGCAGTCAACAAATTTACTAGGCCACAGAGCTATTTCCTTCTTCCACACTGGAGGTTCGGGAAATTGTCTCAAGAACTATTTTAATGCCAATAAATCTGTTAAGCCAATAGAGACATTAAAATAATAAAACCCTTCATTATCGACATCATGTAAACCGCTCACAACTAAGAAAACCCACATATATGGGAATTCTATAAACTTTCTTACTTTTATTAGAGCTATTGGAATAACTGTAAGTAACAACATATAAAACCAAGGCCTCAAATGTTATCTAGATAATTTTATAAAAGGGTTAGGTTATTAGGAGGGCATAACGGCCTAATAGTGCCTTTATATAAATGGAGATTGATTGGTCAGTGGTGCAGTAATGACGCGACTTCATTCCCAAATATGAACATGGGAGGACAACAATCAAATAACCTAGTGCCCAAGTGATGAAGTCCACCCACCCGTTTCTAGAATTGAGAATATTCAATTCTACTGTTCAAAAACTATTTCACCCTCACGGGTAATATAACTAGGATAATAACTAGTTAATCAGAAGCCCTTTGGATGAAAATAGTTCCCCGCGCACATATTAGTCGAAGAATTTGTATTATAGGGCCTCAAAGTCAAGAAACTCCTTCAAGAGACCAGTATCTACTCGTACTGTTGGTCAAACCATTCAATGGATGTGTCACAACGCATATCAAACATGTGACCCCCCGACAGCTGTACCAGCATCCGCAGCACTGATATCTTCAATGTGTGCGTGATTCTTTTATTTATTATCCGGGTTCATAATTCAATATTCATTCAAATGTAATCAAGGTGTATATTTTAGCGATTCAATCTCCATAGGGCTAAAGTAATTAAAATGAACATCGAGAAATTTACCCAAAAGCACTCCACTTAAAATAGGTCAAAGCAAAATTTAATTTTCATCTTCCATTTCCCGTAAGGGGGCAATAGATAGGGACAGACATCGTCTAACCCAAATTCAACATAGCAAAGATGGTAAAAAACCCGTTATTTGCAACTCTGACCCAGTTTCTCCCTGTGTGTACAAACATCAAAGGAGGGTCGGAAACTGCCTTCTCATCAAATAAATTATTCTATTGACAAAAAATAACTCAATACTATTACTGCCCCCAATGAATCGATTGGTTGTAGCAGCACCACACAAATCCATATAAACGCACCATTTAGCGTGCATAGGTGGCAATCTATTGGCCATTCAGACTCAACAAACATACGATCGCCCAGATAAAAGGACGAGCACAAAATAGATGTCCCTTTTCGAGGTCACTTCTCCTTTTGTGTAGGAATCAAGCAAAATCACGGGGAAAAGACGAATAAGCAAGAAACAATACACAAACCTTAGGACAGTGAAGACACGTGCCATTTTGCCAATCGCCCGAATCTTGTTTCTGATGACTTCTTTTCGTGCTGCTACTGTACCACCTAATTCGCGAAAAATGAAAACAAAAAAATATACGGTAAAAAATATCGAGATAAAGTGGGCAAAACAGAAATGTCCACAGAACAAGGAGGAGGCGCAAATACATATAAGTAGATAAGGAGTGAAATATAAGTAATGGGAAAGAGAAGTAGAGATCCATTAGGAAAAGCAGATAAATACATTTTTGAAAATAAACATAAACAATATTGATTAAACAAAAGCACACGTAAACACCATGGTTGAGTGAATATAGTGTAAAAACGAAACAATTAACAAAAATAAAGTAAAACACACGCAAAGTACAAAGACAGTAAGCAGTTTGGGGAAAAAAAGCTATCGAAAGTCCGAACCCTTGACTTATTTGTGTAAATTCATAGCCATTATAAGTACGTTTTCAGGGGAGCGATTAAAACTTCCAGATAACGACACAAATGCACATATTTGCATTATATTTATTCCTTCACTACGAGTGGAAGCAAATTAACAATTTCCGGTTGGATAAACACAGAGAGGAGCGTAAGTCGCTCCGGTACACGATTTAAATCGGTCAATCAATTATTTTACCCAACCTGACTGACTGCCATATATGATCATATGCCGAATAAACCAGCAGTTTCATTACGGACACACAAAATACAGTGCTCTTTTCGAATTTAACCCTTTTATCCCCACGTAGGCCCTTAATAGGCTGTTCCAGAGATGACCGCGTCAATGGAGCCAATGTGTAAATCGTTGAATTACGAGGAAATAAGAAAACGAAGCACAACGATATTTTTTCAGAGTTAAGAACACTGGACCTGAATTCTCAACTGATAACTTAAACTGAAAATATGAAATTACGACACAATGCAATTTGATTAATCGGGCATAGCTTTAGGAGAGCTATCTAGACTAAATCCCAAGTATATTACAGGCTTGACACCACACGATCAATCAATAAATTGGCAGGTAATTATTCCATTATAAGGAATTAGCTAATATTTAGGTAATTGGCAATTTCAGGCTAGAATATCCTTCCCACTGTGGAGCTGTTCTTTCCCAGCCAAGTTAGAATGGCACCATCCTTGGTAGAGAGCATTTGATGTTTGCATGATGAATTACCTACTAACAAATAAAATATTCCCAGTGCCATCAATAAGCCGACAAAGAACACTGCCGCCACCACTACTCCCAGTGATATTGCAAAACAAACAAAATCAAAAAGATCGAAGGTGTGTATGTGAGATGGAAAAAGACATGCATAGCAAACGAAAATCAAATAAGATGGAATATATAAATAATAAGCCAGAGATTAAGGTGCTTGTGGTGAAAAGGGGGTAGAATAAGGGTTAAACTCACCTTCTGTTATAACACCAAATGAGAACAAAATAGTTAGCATGTGGAGTTGGTTATTAAAACTTTCAAACCAACGAACAAACACAAAGAAATCAACATTCTAAAATAGCCTAACAACCTACCACCAACACAAACTCAAATACTAGTCATCAAAGAGGGTGATAGTTAAATTTTGACGGTTGCGGCCTGGACTCTTCAACGATCGGTGTAATAATCTAAGAGCTGGCAAAGTACGACATAAGCGACATTATACGATAGACAAAACCCGCGCGACTATATAACCTAAGTCTATTTTTAATTAGTGGAAAAAAGCCGCTCTTACTATGATATTACTGAGTAATAATCACCAGTTGACGAACACAATATAGCAAAGTTCGGGGTGAGGGGAGGAGAGTTGTTTTAATTTATTAAGGCTGCAGCATAAGAATTGATGATGAACAGGGTGCTAGGGTGGAAATGAGCGCGAGCCAGCACGCTAGAAAAAAACCACAAAGGCCATGCGCAAGAATCGCATGTAGAAAAAGCGCTGATTTGGGATCAATGAGCCGAAAAAAAGGCCAAATGAATAGAAGTGGCAGCCAGAGAAGGATATGAGAGCTGAGCTGAGCTAAGTCGAGCGGGTGAGCGCATTAGATGAGAGAAATATGGACGGGTTGGGGTAGGGAAATAGAGGGTGTTATAGAGAGCCGAACGACTTGAGCCCGGCCCACATTCCCTCTTACCTGGAGAATTCAACGTTAATCCTGTTTGCGGCACTAAGAGGGGGACACACACAAACACAAAACCTCAGAACGTAGCTCAGTAAGGAATTACATACATTTTTGGTGTATGATATAGATATATTTGCCACGACGGACATAACAATACGAATGGCAAGGAAAAACTCACCTTCAAATGTGTCATCTGCATCTGATAGCAATTCATCGTCTGAACAGATCTTCAACACGTTCACCAGCATCTCCGTAACTAGAATAATAGAAACACATTAGTCCAATCACAATTACATACTACTTATATAATCTGATTTAAATGGGCTATTCTTGGGTGAGGAAAACGTTAAGCTGAAGTTGCAGCCATAGAAACTGCCTCTCAACTGGACAACGTTCTACATGATAGATCAAACGACTACCTATATGCTCTAAACCATGACCAGATGCTTTAGAAAATTGTAGATTTAATTCCCCATAGCCCCCTTTCCCCCTCCACCCCATCTTCCCTCTTTCATTTTAATGACAAATGTATAAATAACGAGGATTTGGAAAGAGAACTAGGATAAAAAATGAATGGTCAATAAAAGGTGGAACGCCAACTATATACTTGCGCGCGCGTAAAACGCAACAACCAATTTTCTTTCCACTCGGTCTCCCTCTCTCTCGTTCAATTAATCCCTCTTAGTGAAGTTGTTCAATTGCTTCTGTTTTGTGCCTCCGCCTGTGCTTCCTGCAGAGGGTATTTCAACTAATGACCCCTTCCTCTTCATTGACCTTGAGAATATATTAAATGAATGCGTTCTAGAGGGGAAGAATACAAAAAAATGGATGACCAGGTTTCTTAACCAAATTCCACGCTGACCTCGAAGCGAAAACGACATTTAAAAACCATACGTCCATGCCAATTCTAATTAGCATAAATCGACATGTCTCTTGATTCATAAACAAACTTAAAAGGAGGAACGGTCTCTATCTCATTAGATGGACTATAAATGCTCTTTAGAGCAATTAAAGACAACGAAGTTAAACAACGAAAAGAGAGGGACAAAGCATACCACAAAAGTGCTGAGGAAATAAGCCTAAGACAGAGGAGTGGTCAGTTGTAAAAAAACAAAAGGGGTAAAAGGGAAATAGACAAGAAAATACGATGGATAAATGCATTGGAAAGACGGTAGAAAAGATAACGGGTCAATGAGATAAACAACTATCGGCTCATTCGCATAAAATGAATGATGAATATAAGAAAATGGATCTTATTTAAAAGTAAAAATCGTTATTAAAGGGATGCAACTAAAAAATTGGACTTATGGCATGACAGTTTTCGATAGCATTTATAGCCATATGAGAGTGCATTTCCGCAATGATCTGTCAATATCTTTGCACCCGAACAACTGCTTCCTGAACCGCATAATTTATCGATAACTTGGAACAATCTTTAAAATTTAAATAAAAAGAATTATGTAGAATTGTCCTAATATTCCCAGTATGCAACCAAACTCTAATAACTACATACTGCTACTTTCCCACTTGTTAAAGGGAGATAAGGTAAAACTATACTCTCCGACCACACCAAACCTTAACCTTCCAAATATTCTATAACTATTCCATTGAACTTGTTAAAACACAGTCACACATTTCCTAGATTTCTTTACCTATTTATAATGGGTTCTGAAATTAAATAATAAAACATCATTTTTCAAAAAAAAGTGTTACATGGAAGATTCTTTATTACCCACCTTTAAAATACCGATTCTTCAGATTCCCCTTCATTTATTTATATTATGTTTTAAATTATAGATAATAAAAATCGACACATTGAATACGAAGATTGGTCTTGTTTTATATTGCGGTTTTGATATGAATTTTCTTGCAGGATTGTATTTATGCATAGTGCATTTTTTGGAGAATCTAAGAGTCGATAATGGTGTCCTATAGAGGGACGAGCAGACCAAAACAGACTTACCTTACTTGACCCGTTTTCTGTTCTTTCTAATTATATTCTTTTCCACTATTAAAACTTGTGAATGCTATGCCATTGGAAGTAATAATAATATCTTGGAAGTATTAAGATGAAGAAACATTAGAAGTCGCGAAAGTTATTTCCTATAAAGCCAATCAAAGGCGAATATTAGCCGCTTCATTGGGTAATCTGGGCTCAAATTAGCACCAGTTAGGAGCATTCTTTCCTATCAGTTTTAATATTAAATAGCCTATTCATATTAAAATTATCCTGGAGTTCATTCAAGCGAAACTGAGGGATCAGGAAACAAGAATAGACAGTTATGATAACTTGAGAGGGTTTATCAGCAGGAGTAAACGGGCGAGAGGTGAGTGACGTCAAAATGGGGAGTGGTGAAAGATGATGTCCACTTCACCTCCCCTTCCTCTTCTTCCTATTCCATATATCTGCTACCATTCCCACATCCACTGAGCGGCATTGGTGCCGAAAGGTTCGTTAAAATGCTCACCAACAATAGCAACAATTAAGGGAGTAGGGTAATTGGTTGCTGAGAAAATTGACAAGGCAGGCCGAACAATTGTTACAATCTCTCATTTTCACTCACTCTCGAGTTCTAGTCGGCCTAATTCCTTCCAACGAGTCCCAGACCGCAGCTTTTATGACTATAATTTTTTTGCTCAAAATTTGTTTCCATGTTCTTTTGGGAATTGAAATTCGAAAGACAATTAATAGTGCTAATATGGCTAAATGACTTTAAAACATACTGAGGCCTCTGCGAAATGTGAATAAAAACATAAATTCAAATTAAGCTAGTATAACGATAAACAATTTGATGTGATACTAAGAAATATCCATATTGAGGTAGTACTTGACATCGAAAATATTTGCCTACGTTTCACATAATACTCATTTACCATAATTTCGATCATAAATACATAAAATCACTATTACTCTTCATCGATACATCGTACCCAACAAAAAATGGAGACCAGAGTGTAATCAATCATCTAAAAGTTTATCCTGTTTCAAATATCCTAAAGATATCTTACAATTATTAATTATGGAAAAAATATAAACGATAGTTTATGGGAAATAATAGGAGGACATAAAAAATTAACTCAATAAGGAACAAAGACTCTACTTTTACCATATCCAAATGTTTTGAGATTTGACTCCTAAGACTGTTCATGCCCGTAAATAATTTAATTGAGTGGTTGCCATTTCAGTAAATTCATTCATTTCCAATACCACAGACCAGCCAGTTGATACTGTGATATCCAGACCCTCACATAAGACGACTTGGATGTGATTGCTCTCACCTGTCGTCAAATATATCTTCTTTGTCTAATAATGCCTTTTCTTACTGGGGTCGTCTGGCACCCTTTACTTAGTTCTCAATACGTTTTTGTATATAACTAAAAATATTAGAGCTTACTCGATATCTGAAAAGGCTGTTTTAGAGGTATGGCCAACAAAACATTTTGCCATAAAACGAAAGTTTTAATCACTTCTGTTTATAATTCATTATTTGGGCACCAGCCAATGTCCATCTAGTTCAAATCATGGCGGGTGGCTATCATTTCAATCATCGTGTCTATTTGTGCCATCGCTTAGCAGAAATCAAGTCATGCAAACTAAGTATTAAGCCAAATGCGTGTGTGCCAACTGCGGCATACATGTTAACACTAGAGACCAATTTTGATTAACCATGCGAGGTAGCCAATATACACTACGCACACAAGTTGATCCATCACGCTACCGTTATGAGCGCTGAAGGTTATATTCTCATGAAAACACACAAGGCAGGATTACAGACTGGCAAAATAAACCCCCATGGAAATCGCCAAGTGACGTCAAGACAGGCTAAGAATTGAGTGAATGCCGATCATTACAATATCAATAATCACCATCTATGAAGGATAAATATACCAAATATGCAAAAAGTTACTTGAATTAAGAATTTGGAAATTAAAAATTCTTAAAAGCCTCAGACAAATCAACAACTTGTCACCACTATTTATCATGAAGATAGTTCACAGTGAATTTTTAACTGCGTTGGTATTATGAAACAAGTATTGATATGGAGCTTTCGGAGAATAAAGCGAGGTTAAATGTATTAGAGGCTAAGTACGTTCAGAGTATTTGATTAGAATTGGGGTAAAAGAATGGTGAAAGATCGATAGGAATGTAATAGAGTACAATGTTTGACTAAGAAGTCAAGACATACAGTACTTAAATTAGTCATTTTTGGCAAGATTACTCAGTAATCGAAATATGATCGTGTATTAATTCAGTACTTAGAGGAGTGTAAAATCAGCTTCATTAAAACCTCCAATATGTTTAAATGCTCAAATATCAAGCTATTAATTTCGGAAACAGGTTATTCAAATGTGAACATGGTGACTGATCATTAATAACATCAGTACAACAAAAAAAGCGCAAAAAATGCCTTGTGAAACTCAAGCACACAGCCCCTTTAACTAAACTCTGATTGGTTTATTAACCGCTGGCAAATACTTCTATTTGTTTAAATAAAGTTGTTTACTTTTTAATTATTCAATCTTCACTCTACAGTGTTACTCTATATTTAACTTACAATTCAATTTAAAAGGTCGAAAGGTCTCTTAAGATAAGCAAAACAGCTGTGCTTTGAAATTTACTAAAGGATATAAAAAAGATAGCATGAGAGTTATAAACACTTAACTGATTGTTTTGCAAAGATATCCCCGTACGAGGTGAAATGAGGCAATAATTAGATCTAAAATGACAATACTCTAATATGTCTCAACCATGGTTTGTGGTCAATAAAAATATGAAAATTTACTTTGTTTTGGATGATAACAGTTCAAGCCATAGAGACCTTGATGTGTCCCATGGGAACATTAAATTACTGAAAACTGGAGCAAAGAAAACAAAAATAGTAAAAATAATAAAGAACTGCAGGGGATCCCTTTATGTTTGCCTAAGCTGATAAATCTAACTAATAGCAATTCAATTTTCTGATGTAAGGAACAAAAACCACACCATTTTATTCAGCTAATTTAATTACACGTCGCCCCTTCAAACTACTAACTTTGAAAGGAATTGTTGCTGTTGGTGTTGAGCAAATGGATTGGAGAAACAGGAAGATATAAAGCACGTGTATCTGTCTTAACTGGTATCCCAATATAGAAAACTACAAAAATTAGGATAACAGGGTACGAAATAAAAGATATCTTAACAAAGTATCTCAAAAAATTCTGAAAACAAAAGTTCTACAACCCCTAATTATTAAAAAAATTCAGTTTATTAACATTGAACGAATTATTTAACATATAAAACGATTATACATAATGATTGACGCTTGTCAAACATATTCAGTGACGCGGGTGACCAAAAGGACTGGTTAATTCTGACTAAAAAGAGATGGTGAAACTATTGACGGATTGCATAAACTCTTACTCGCATTAAATATTCAGGAAAAACATTTACTAACTTTATCATTTTAACCAATCAATAGTCACAAGTACTAACTTCTTAACTCCAGATATCATTAACTCTACTTTAAGTTTCTCATGGTCTTTTTTCATGTCTTACTATGACGGCGGAGTCCAACCAACCAAAAACGGCCAATCTTGGCTTCGCCCCTCCATGTTAAAAAGTTCAAAAGTACCATAAATGAGGGGACAGGTAGGAAGTAAAGAGAGAAAGACATGGTCACGTGTGGATGTATGTACTTTTGCATAGTTCGATGTTGTCCTTTTAATGCACTATAAAGAGAATAGAGAGCGAGCAAACGAGAGAAAAATGATAAATATTAGCAGAGGAAATCAGAGGATAAGTGAGTGGGGCGGATCATGAATAAAAATTATGCGATTATAAAAGCATATATACCTCATGATTAAACATAACAATTAGTGATAATTTTGATCTATAGGCGTCCAAATAGTCGCATCACCATCTCTTTTCTCTACTACCACTACCTCTTCACCCACCATTTCAATTATTGCCTAGTTATAATAATCCAGTAAAAGGACGAAAGAAATAATCTAGTCCTTCGGCAGGGTAATTTTCTCGCAAATCAAATGAGTGACAGATAAAGGCATAACAGCAAAGAAGAATAAGAAGAGGGCTTACCCTTTTCGCCGACAAAGGGCAACGACCAGGTAAAAACATCCATGAAGTTGGGCAGCCAATACGGATGGGAGGAGCAGTTAAATTGTCTGATGTTCATCACATTGTTCTCGTATTTCAGAATAGCGGCTGAAAAAAGAAGGAAATGGAGCACCATTTCTAGCTTTATAATGCCACTAAGTCAAATAGCCTGTTCTATCCATGTCTTATCAAGTACAGTGCTTCCCTTCTCTAGGTACTTCAAATGAAAAATTTCGCGCGTTACAATCGTTAATGCATCAAACAAAACGGCATTCAAGCAAATTTTCTACTTACTCATATTATTTATAAAATAAGTTCCGCAAAATGCAAATTGGATGGGAAGTTGTAGTCTATTTCAAATCATTAGAGCCCTATTCCAGAAAATGTTGTTTAGGTCTCTTAAAAGGAATGTTCAATTTCTAATTAACCGATCTTAAACTGCTCACGTGATCTTATAAAGCCCAAAGATATTGGTGAACATAACTTTTGCAAAGATCCATGACCACCTTCGCAGCAGGTCAATTTATTTCCGAACTTCATAATGTGTCGATAACACCAAATATGCTTCAAGATTTGAATGTCAGAAATCATTATTTGGAGTTAAATTTCAATAATCCATTAGATTCGACTGTATAGGTCACTTGTGGCATTTGATCTTCCTCGATGCCTACAGAATGATTAGAAGTGAGTAAACTCAAACAGATGATAAGTAAAAGTCAGGCCGCAAGGAAATCGAAATGATTATTTTCAGTGCATGCGAGCAAAACGCATAAGCTTAATGCACTATACACGTAATAAACGATAATTGGATTTCCATAATTGTACCGGATATACAGGACCACAACTGGAGAAAGTATCGGTGATACTATTGGCTAATTATGAAAGAATCCACTGCAGATTAAGATGGCACAAATAATATTCAAAGTTTGATTTTATAAAAGTAATTTAGCTACGCTATTAAATACGGAAATCATACCATACATTGACTCCAGGTTTACTATATATGCACGAAAACAATGCTATCTGATTCAGATCTCTTCTTCTGTAAAACGAAATTGCGTTGCAAACTCACACAGCATCACACTCTCGGAGCATGATAGCAATAGAATCCTCGATAATTCATCTATATTTTGTTTTTCTTTACTAGAATGATAACAGCTAATGTAACCCACAAATTCCAACATATTGACTTATTGGTTACTCATCCGACGAACAAAGAACATAAAATCAGTCATCTCTCTGGGTGTCATAATTCGTCCCGCTAATCAAAACTATAACATTTGTCTCTTTCCAATTCTCTCCCATGCCCTTCTCTTTTCGCCTTTCATTCCATTATGAGAGGCATAGAAGAAGTGCATTAGTTCTACAACGGAGTATTCTAACATCATTCGATATATATATATACGCAATAACGTTTTCTTCAGTTTCTGGTTACTTGCGAAGATACCACGTACAAAGTACTTGGCGGAACATTTCCCGCCACTAATTCCAAGGTAAATGCCTACGACTCCAGTGGCAGATTAGGCCACAATTACTTCTCGCGGAAACCATAAATTACGAGCACATGATCTCCCGTTACAAAAAATAGATCCCCTCCCCAACCAATATTAGGAATACAGTTACTGAAGTCTGCAATTATAAATGTGAAGCACAGGACAAACCACTTATTAGTAGAGTCGTGATCATGTGCTGTCGATTGTGGGATGAGGGATGAAATGAGGGGAGTGGTCTTCACCCAATAATGTTGTCGCACATGCCAACATGCTTCCTCTCTATCTCATCAATTTAGTATTATATCATCACTCCTCTCTTTACCCGCTATTATTCCGTCGAATAGGTCATCATGTGCTGTACTTATTTATAGGGAGCGGGGGATAATAATTAGCTTATATTAAGGAGAGGAATGGCCAGGAGAATGAGTACTCGATTAGTCAGTAAAGATGCCATGTGCATATACCATTACGAAAGTATCTTAGTTCAAGTTACAGGTTATACAAAGTTATACAAACTGAATACCAATAACGAAATTGGTAGATTTCATTAAAGATAGATAACTCAACCCTCCGTATAACCGAAAAGAAGATTAAATGGGAAGCTACATAGGATTCATAATGGGGAAGTGAAAATTGAACTAATGGACGAGTGATAGTAAGGAATTCATCTTAGCTTACGAATTTGAAGACTTGTAGGATACTAATAATCAATGACATGGTTGCTGTAAGAAAAAAATGAACTCAGGAGGCATGATCAATCACTCAAATACGACCTAAATACCAAACGGGACCCAAATATAACATTAATTTTTTGGAAAATAAAGGCACTAAATGATAAAAAGTTGCTCCCAACGCCATTTAGAAAGGTCGTTTTAAACACTCACCTTGAATAGAACACTAATTCATAAAGGACCCTGATGAAAATTCGAAATATGCAATTCCAATACTTGAATCAATTTTAGTCAACATCCTTGATCATTACCCTCACCGCATCTGCACTAATGGGCATTAAACATTTAACGCTAAGAAGTCGAGTCAGGTGGGGAATTGGAAAGAATTCAAGTGAAAGCATAAAATCCTTGCTTAGCAATATTTGTGTAGCCAATAACGGGTATTTTACTGAGAGCTACAGCAGCCAAAAGGGTAATTTCCTATGCCAGCAAGAGCAGAAAGAGGACACAGTAGCTTGGCAGACAAGTTATGCACGCCGAGGGAGCAATCGGAGCCTAAACAGTGTAGGCGCGGTTTCAATTATTCAAGACTCACTCATGTTCTCCAACGATTTAATCCTTTCACCGGTACTTTCTGCTTCCTCCAGTCGCCTTCTCTCATTCTTTTTTCCTGTCCCACCCTCTTATTTACCGTTAGTATAAATAGCTCCATATGGTACATGAACAGCACACAGAAGGAAAAGAGTTTTAACAAAACAGCAGCAGTAGAAGCCAGCGTACAAATACAGCACACAACAACACAGCAAATTTCCGCCTAAATCTGCCTACCACTGGCATAGCTATTTTTAGAATCAATTGACCTACATTTGGCCAAAGAACGGTCACATTGGTGGGCAAACCGAGAGGCAGAGAGAGGTTTAATGAATGCAAACGGCTGAAGGGAAAGTTATAGAGAATAGAAACGCACCCTTGTTATTGTATACGTCAAGGTAATTGGGAGCGCTGAATATGGTTATGAGGGATGGAAATCCAGTGGCCTGGTTCTTTCGATACATTCGGTACCTAAAAAATTATAACCCAATGAAAAGTGTTATAATGCAGCCAAGATGGTAATCTACTAAAGAACACTAGAATAAGAGCACAAGTTATTGAGAATAAGCGCCTTATTTTAAAGTCTGCTTATCTTTAAAATTGATATCTGCTAAAAGAACATCGCATTGGATTTTATTTGAAACCCCAATCATGCACAAGCAATCTTGGATAGTAAAAAAATCCATTAATGTACCATACAAACAATTTGTGAATAAGATAAGAAAGAGTTTATGGGATTGAGGATTCTTACTTCTTCGCTACATAATTCAAAAGAATATATACCGACGCGGTTTTAAGAAATCCCTTGAGGAGATTCACATTGATACTAGCATCAAATGCCATGATGACGTTCCTGTCTTTTATAAGACTTAAATCAACAGTAAATTGGCACTGGATGTACCTGTTGATAGTCACACCTGGTGGATAATAATCTCATCGATAGTGTAAAAGCAATGCCTCTTGTCCGCCAATATTTGCATACAATTAACAGCTCTACACTTCACTAATTCTCACAGAATTACTTTGAGGTAGGGTTCTACGATTTTAGATACGAGAATCGACATTGTTGATTGGTTAGCCATGACAACCCGATCAGGCCAGGGAATTCCGTGGCTTCTTGACTGATTTACCTTAGCTACGACTTTGCGTGTACATTTTATAAACCACTCCGAATTCAATTGGAGCACTCGTTCCGATGACTTTTACTTTACGTTCTTTGCCTCAATTTGGTCATAAATTTCAGTAACGGCCCGCCACCATCTCCGCAATCAGTGTCTTTATATGGAGTTAACTGTAAATAAGCTTGCTCGAATAACTTATTAAAAGGGGGTTTCCTTCACATTCGCAAATGCTTTTAAGATTTATTATGGGAAGATTTTAACAATATAGATAAATTCATTTCTAATGTATTAACATTTCATAGGACTTGAAAATTTAGCTACAAACAATTGGCAGATTTTCTATATAGTAAAACTTAAAAAACGCACAGAAGCTGAAAGTTTATTATCACTACCCAATCTGCATAGCAGGAAAGAAAATTAGACATATTTTAGGCTCATTAACTACCTTGCGAAATATTCTGCTAACTGGGTTAATCATTAACGCAACGAATTTCCTATTACCGTCCATGGGACTCAACTTTAGCAACTACATTCCCCAACGCTGTAATACTACTACAGAGGTAAAATAATCAAAAAGTCAAGCCCGTATACTCATATAAGCCACTAAGTTCCTTATTAAAACACATCGTTTGTAACACGGATCTTTTCTTAGTTTTATACCTACCAAAACCCTTAATGGCTTCCAATAAACCCTGCCTGACACAACTTTAAAAGTCAGTAACTAAAGAGATCAACCTATACGCCTTCAAAATAGGAAATTATGAGAAAGATACTCATTGATGTGGATGAGCCCTGACTGATTATGATTAACAAGTAGGATGATAGAATGTGAGTTTGTCGTAGGATTGAAGCCACAATACTTCCCTTCTGCCAAATTCAAGAGTGTTGTTAACATCTACCTTCATGTGTTAGACATTTGTATAAGTCTTGGCTAAATTTGCCTGCATTTGATAAGCCGAAACACGGCGATTTTCAGGAGGACTCCAAACCAATTTTTGTAATAACCAAAGTATCAGGATGGTGATAGCTTACGAGACTTCAACTTAACTAATTTTCATTGTTTCCAAAAGTATAATCTTCCCGTACAAAAAATAAGTTTTTTAGAGAAGAGTTCTTCTCCATTGGTTTAGGAAACCATTATTGTTGAAATGACATTACAAGAATTTGAATTCCACTAATGCATTGCAACAAGTTCAAACCACTTCAACCAACGATTAAATGCCAAGTAGAAAGCTCCCTCTTGATCTTATCGTGTGACTCCAATCAACAGAAGACGAAGAGCCATAAAACATTTACCCACCATATAAAATAGAACGACATTAACTCCTCCGCTCGACCTTAGCGGGTTACAGTTATGTGACTTTAATTACAGTATTGAAAAGGCAGAGAGAAGAAATTTCAAAAGCCTTGATTTAGAAACGAACATTATCCAAACAAATCTTTTTGTTAAAGAATGCCGAGTAAATCCGCGAGCAGAATCGATTACTACTAGTACTCTTTTTAAGAGACAAGCGTCTTAGGCCATTCAGGTACTAACATGACATCCTTATTAATTGTGGCAAATATAGTGACTATAAGCACATTCAAATTGTATATTTATTGAAAACCAACATGGGAATTTCAGTAGTACATTGATGCACATGTGTTACATACGACAGATAATATAGATACGAGACGAATTAATTTTTTTTATAAATATAATCGGATTTTTCCATTCGCCTTAACAAGACCAAGTAGATGTCATTTCAAGACGAACTTGGCAAAAATATTTTTTTGCTATTGAAACGTGTATAACTATCCACTCCCCGAAGATATCGAAAGTGGCGTTCGTCGCCTACTACGATTAATACAATTTAGTTCAATCTAAGGAATTTGTAAAAAGTGAAAAAAAAACCTAACAATGTTGGTAAGAAAGAGATTGAAGTTTGTGCAACACACTAAACAAAATTCATTAATTAGATGAGCTGAATTCGTTTTTGTTCCGTTGAACTTCACGCTAATACCTGCCCCATTAATGGTTAAACAGGTAACCAATCAACTCACAGAAATCCAAAGCAATTGGAATATTCATTAGGATTAGAGACGGAATCTGAGCAATTGTAGTATTATTATTTCATCTGTGCCAAGCAATTCCACTAGGTCAGCTAATTACGGTTACATTGGTATTGGTAATATAAATTAACCAATTTGCTGATAATAAGATAAAAAATTCCATTTCACGGTGCTGCAGTGAAACCACAGGTGCATAAGTGACCATATTAGAGACCGCAATTCATCCCCAAAACAAAATCATTAAAACTCCCTAAATTATGAATTAAAATTCATCATTCTTTAATAACAACTCACTCTTGTCCCCCCTCCCTAACAATGACACATGATACAGAATAACTCACCTAAAGCCAGCAACCTGGATAGAGAGGTGGACAATCGGTCCGATAGTAACTCGTAAAACAGATAAGCAAAGACCCCATCACCTCTTTTGAACACGAAGTAATCTAGAATCTTACATTGAAAGATAACGAACTCAACTGACTCTACTATTCTGACCAAAATTGGTGTAATGGGTCCATTCAACTGTCAGGCTACGTCTTTTCTTTAAAATGTTTAACTGCAGCATGACTTGGGAAGAAGTTAAGCCCATTCAAACAACAAAGTGTAAGAATTTAAAAAAATGTAAGGGCAAAGAACATACCCTGCGTCTTGTGCTTCATGAGCCCGGATAATGGAAAGAAGGTTATTCGCCTGAAGGAAATCACAGCAAGCCGAGTAACTACAAGCCAAGGTAGAGAAAGAGCAATGATATACGAATAAAAACATTCCAATAACGCCTCTGTCATATGCCACATACGACAGGTGGTAAATGACAGAGCTTTATTAACCCCCGCATTTTCACCCATTGATATCTGTCTACAGCTAGTGGTGTGAGTGTGTGAATGCAGTTATTAAGACTGAATTCATTTATGAATGCACTAGTGACACAGGCATTAACGCGCCCGTTTGCCAAGTATATAACTGTAGATTCAATAACCAATAATGTCCATCCAGTGAGAACGGAATAGTCAACAACCCTAATCAAGTCAGGAACAATTCTCAGTTATTAAAAAAGTCAAATTTATGTTACACCTCTACCCAAGAGGAATGTTGGAAAGCGATTTATAAATGGGTCTAAGCAGTTATTAATGCACGAAGAGGGGATATAATAGGCTGTAAAAAGGAGAGGGGAGGATTTCAATTTTTCTCTTTCATATACATTTTATTCATATCGAACTAGTGAACGCACGAGATGGTAAGCAAATTGGACTGGAGAGCGAAGGGGCTGTTACTGCTCAATGTAGATGACGCAGCAACCAGGCAGGCAGATATAAATAGGGAAGGTAGGAGAGAGGGGGATACCATTAATTCAATTATTCAAAGAGAGCACGAAAAGCGCATTGACGCTAGCTAGTGCGCACGCAATATGATGGGCAGGGGTTATGGGAGAGAGAAGGGAGATGAGCAGAGGGGTAGGTGAACAATACTCATTAATCCACGCTTGGCTGGGCCTAATACCCTGGCCACCACCACCGTCCTCTTTCTCCTTATGCTACTGCTGCTCAATCCTAGCGACATTTGTCGTTCACATATTAATTCCCTCCATATATGTGTGTGCGCAAGGAAACATGTTGTATGTGCAAGTAAGCATAAACAAACGAGCATAAATACAAAACATATTACGTCCTCTCCCATTCTATCTCATGTTCACCATCTGTTACTTCTGCTCTCCTCACCTCTTCTGCCCCCATGTAAACAGATGACGACTATTATCGATGAGGATGAATTAGCTGCTCATTTTCCCTTTACGTCATATTCGATAGCAATTGTCTCTATCCCCTTTATATTGCAATAAAAACGTGTATAACTTGAAAAAAAAGTACTAAGCGACCACACATAACAAACATGATGAACTTCGCTTAATTAAAGATGCTTTATCTACCATTGAGAGACTTTTACAGATTTCGGATGACGAATAGCACGCATTCACTAAGATCCCGTAATTTTAACAATTCCTTTTCACTTGCCCAGCGTGGAATTATAAAAAAAGACCTCAAGAAGACTCTGGTTGAGAAATCAACTTCAACGACCAGTTGAGAGAGTGTATTCTAATAAAAATCCACCTCTATTTCTATTCATTCAAACCCAATTTCGACTTCTCATCAACGAATCTGATGATTATTGATTAACGTCGATGAGAGTGGCTGCATCACATTATTACATATTACTCATTATTCCGTTTATGGTGTTCGTTAAAATTCCGAATAGAATGTTTCTGGTGAAAAGTATTGATAGAGTTTGGCGATTAGAGTTTATAGCCCATGTCCTAAGTTTTCGATTAGAGTATACTCCACATCCATGCCTGAGTACAATATATTACTTATTAATCAGACAGCAAATACATACCTAGTTTTTCCTAACTTTATTTACGTTCTTATCTTTTCCTAATAAAACTAAGCGGTTGTTGAGTTACAGGACTTCTTCTTACAGGTCCAAGGAACTGACCCATTGCATCCAAAACTGCTAACATAGTAAAGTATCTTAGATCCGTGACGATTAAGCTTTATACTAGTGTACAAAAATCATTCGTGTGCAGACATGTAGAGTAATTACTAATACTAACCTGAAAAAGTAGGAACAGCCACGAACAGAGTTCTGGGAGAAGTTATCAGTATTCTGTTCATTGCCAAAGTCCTCCAATGGATCTGACCACAACAGATCACACATTGATCCATAGGCTGGTGGCTCTTTAAAACGATCGATCTGGGACAAATGAAAGGACTATTATTAAAGAAACTCAAAAAATCAGGGCATCAAAGGTGATGGCCTACGAAGGACAGACGAAAACTGGAGTAAACTGCTTTATTTTAATAATCCATTAAGTCTAGCTGAATTGATATTTAAAGAACTTCCCAGATAAAACGTAGACATATCTATTTTAAATAGCTAACTATTGGAAAGTCAAATAATTGCCTTATGAGATAATGCGGTAAAAGGCACCAGTTCTTTATCATATCTCTATCATTTGTGAAAAATCGATAAAAGCGAAAACATCAATAGCAACTTTCGCCTCTACGTTTTTTGGAGTAGATTTATTCATATCTAAAAACTATTATTTTCCCCCCAAACGTCTGTTTGAAAGAGCAATTAAAAGATTTAAATGCTCTTAAGACAAAATTTGAGGGGGTACATTGCCAGCTTATTTTACTCTCCATTTTGAAAACTTGTAAAGGGATATTCTCTTCTTCACTGTTCTACTAGTCCGATTATCCAACATACCTCGTTGAGCAAGATTTTGCAACAAAATGCGCAAAAAAGTGGAGACAAAAAATCAAGCATGCGTATGAAAGAAGGCAGAATGTTACCATTGAGATTTTACTTCTTAAATATCGCTTCAACAAGAAAAACACGAATAGGAGTTTTTCAAGCTTACCACTACCACTACTTCAATCTAATGACTATGCAAAAATGCCGTGAAAATACACATAAAATCAGAGAACAAATAGTCTGCTGAAAAGACTTTTTTGTTCTGGACATCTGCAATAAATGGGACCTCCACACTTTGGCAAACAGCTTTAAAGTCTAATCCTCCTGTCTTTGGTGTAAGGAAGTGTTAGAAAGATTAGTCGTGTTAGATCTGTAGGAACTAACAGCTGTTAATAACCGACAGTACCAACTTTAAAAAATGGAGTGTAGCCACCACCCAATCTTTTAAACTTGGTCGGTTCTGAATGTAAGCTTTATCCTGCCCCCAGACGAATTTCAAATCAATTAATTGAGACATTCTTCAGCAAGCCAACTCATAGGTTTTTAGCGAAACGAGTAAAAAGTGTAACTCAAACCATACATTAATCCTGGATTCTTCTATAAAGCAATTTCCTTATGCTCTGAAAGCCATTCACTCTTCGTGATAAATTCTTATCGATACTATGTCTTTTTGAACAAATAGATCAGGTAAATTTGTAATATCCGGAAATCTCGGGTAGTAAAAAACAGTCACTCCATGCTTATAAGGACGAGAGACGTCAAGAACCAATTTCAAAGCTTTTGCAGTCTGTTATCATGCAAATTAAAGCTAATAAAGTATGCCAATGAAAAGGCATCTCCGTGTTTTATAACCCTCAAAACTCCAACCAAATGCGTAAAAATAGGAAATCCTTAAGAGCAAGTGACACTGACCACTAATCGAAATCACCTCTTTCCAAAATCAAAATATTTACTAATCATCCAACTCCCTAATCAAGGCCATTCACCCCTCTATCCTATTTTCACACGAACCATAATTAGCGTTTTTTTTCCTTAAATAAGTCAATAAATTCTTAATATTCGTATCGAACAAGTTATAATCTTAGGTTCATAAGACCTCGAAGAAAGATGAGCATTTTCATGAAGCAAGCAACGTCCCACTTCCTTACAAGCATACACAAAATCCTTAATCATAAAGACGAAAATCGATGGTTCTTACAACAGATTTTAAGCAAATTTCGATGATGAAGAATGCAAAATGCTCATTTAAAGTCGATTTTATTCTAAAGTGGCATAACTGATTGAGTTCAGACATATATAAAAATTGTGAAAAATTTGTCTAAAATGTGCTTGATTTCCTCATTCGAGAAGAAATATAAGAGAAGAGAGTGAACTCTGCTATGTTACAAACAATATAAGCAAGCACTATCCTGCCACTTTTGGTACTATAAAGAAAAGTGTCGTTCTCTTGGAGTGACTTTGTCATTAAAAATCTTTCAAACATTCTCAATTCAGGTGTACGCTTTTTCAGCAAACAGACTATTTTCAACTGAAGAAGGCTAAGAAAGTGTCAAATTCACTCTTGAAAACCAAATATACTGCAATTTTTACTCACTTGTCATGATAGCTAAGCTCTAGTCTAACGTTCTCACTATCTCAAGGGTGGAAGTCCCAATCGCAAATAGAGTACTGCATAAATTGTGTTTCCAGGAAGCGGAATCGATTACTTTGTCTTCCTCGCCCCTTGACAAAAATCCTAGACAGAAAATGCGCTTTTCTGTGCAATAAAAACACAAGTGTGCTACAAGCCGAATTGATGAGAAATATCTTTTACCCATATCTGGGTTCTCCCTAGTCTGGAATAAAACCAGAAGCAATTAGTCCGTGGTTGAAACAATTTGGGGACATGGAATGCAAATTAAGAGGGGGTGGGGAAGCTAGAGAAGAAAAATTAAGAAAATAAACAACTAGGACTAATATCTCTTATCCTACTATAAGTATTGAATATGCATGAAAAAACAATCACTAAAGAGTTGATTCAATAAGCTATTAACTTTCGTTCGAAATGTAAGCGATGGGTGTACAATCGACATATTACCTAGTACTGGTACGAAATCGACCAATTAAAGTTAGTATTCAAGACTTGATAATTGAGTTCAGTAGAAGTTCGAATTGGAAATACTGTTTGATACCGTATATTCAACTTTAACTACCCAAAGCAGTTAACATTTCAATTGGAGAACTTTCAAATGTGGCAAGCTTCGGTTGAAAAGGACGCAAAAACCCTAGATTGTTAAAAATTTGAACATTTGCGCTAATCGAATTAATAAAAGAATATATGATACCTTTTTAATAAATCAATTGATTAATGATCATAAACTAGACATCGATAAGCAGTGGGAGAAAAAGGTGCGATAATGAAGAGGTGGTAGAGGAAAATATTATACACATGCTTAAATCATACAAAATAAAGGAGGAAAGAACTACTAGGTGACAGGACCCAGTAAGTTTGATAGGAAGACCTCACAAACCACGTCCCTCATGAGAACAGATCTGATAGTAGAAAATGTTGTTAACTCACCCGCCGAATATCATCCAGGGTTTGAATTTCAGGGGAAAGACCACCGTGAACACAAAGGAATTGACAATTCATAAGTGCGGCCAGTGGAAGACAATCGAACGCATCCATACAGGCATTATAAACCTCATCATTATACTTTATTCGGCCTAAAATTTATCAAAGATAATCTAGATAATGAAAAATGGAAATAGACAAGCGATCTTGTGGCCTTTCTATTAATCTAGGTTAGTAACCATGTTTGTAACATTATTAACTTGTTCATCGGGAGGTTAAGACCAAATTATCAACCATTTAATGATGATTCACAAAGTGACAGTTGAGTAGGACGTCACCAACACAAATCTCCTCAGATCGCTTCTCTCCAATTCCCACCTGTCAACTCCTGTAGTCAGGTCCTTCAGTCACCCGTTTCAACTATCTTCTACTACGTAGACCCTCCACCTACGCTGAAACTCATTAAAGTATCATTGCTACTAATCTTATGCTTTTTTCTTACTCTGCAAGTTTATATTTAGTGGCCCCAATAGTAATCCCTCTTTATCAACAATATGTGCCCCGGTGGCAGCATGTAAGTCTGCAAATTAGGGATCACGGGTACGACTCTTTTCGGCGCACATTTAGTGAACGCCATTTCTAACCACATTGGTAAACACTGTTTAATAGTGGAGTGACAGAATTTGATATACTCAGTATACAGATTCCAGGTTGCTACTGTCGAAGAACTCAACGAACTATACTGTTCATTTTAAAATTTTTGGCCTACAGTTATAGATAACTAAGATCTTTCTCCTCTGGATACCTTCAAGTAAAATTAGTGTATTTTACTACCTTACTTGACCCGAACCTGGCCCCAAAGCAGTAAGGCCCTGTTTAGAGGCAGTGAATGCATAAAAATATGTAAGTGTGACGCATTCATGGACACAAGTCCTAACTAAATACTAAACTCACAGAAGGAACAAACCCTCCAAAATCTGTGTAGTTCTACTTTTTTCAAACTATTAACAGTCACGATTAAGGAGATAAACATGAAATGGACAGATAGCAAGATAAGAAATGGAATAGGAGAGAACTTGCATTCTTGTTTGAAAGTGAAGTACTCAGTCAGATGTCGGCATTCATGATTGCCTCGAAGTAGAAAAAAATTGGTCGGATGGAGGATTTTCAAGGCCCATAGGTACACCACGCACTAAAAAGGGAGAAAATGAGAAACAGGAAGCATAAGATGTATTGTACTGAAAATAGTACTTAACTTATTGTAAGATCACGCGTAAGATTGTGCATACACGTACACACAACTAAGAGTTTATTGTGGTCGTCCAATGACAAGAAGTAGTAAATGTATAGACAAACGGAAATTTGATCAAATGCCCAATCAAGGGGTTAATTATTAATACTCCTGCTGCTATTATTGCCTGCGCCACTCTAAAATCTCTCCCAAATTACATAATTTCATGGTTACAAGAAATGATTGTGATTACATAGAAGAAATGAAAACCCAATTGCAATCAGCATCATGACATGCCTTGCTCTAAAGGCAAAGTAGATACTATGGCATTTCGATGTGGCGTAAAAGGTGACAAACTACTCTTTATCCTGAAGGCCAAAAATGGCACTCAATTGCGCATACTCCAAGACTAGACACTAGTGATATTGCAACTCCTATTTCAAAGGATCGATAATGTGTAACAAGTATACATCGAAAGGGGGGACATTATAGATATACATGCATGTGCATGCTTGTAGTAATCTAGGGAAATTTTACGACTAAGTCAAGCAGCTAGTGTGCGCGGAAAGAAAATACGTAATTTACACACGCCTGCCCATGGGACAGCACATGCTAGATAGGCACAGTGTTGTGCGCATATTGGACACAACACTTTGATGTGCATTATGGGAAATTGGACAACACAAACGGTAAAAGAAACAAGATGTTCTTCACCTTTTATGCTTAAATAAGTCAAAGTACTAGCAGCAATAATACTAATTTGGGAAACCTCATTCAAGAAATATGTGTGACCAGGCAAAAAGTGCAAGAACACAATAGAGAATCACAATAAAAATGATTTACTAAATGGACCCAATGTAACTAGTGACCATTATTTATTCAACCCGCACAGAATGGTATTCAAGGGGTAAAGAAGTAGCATCATAAGCGAGTAACAAAATTAATCACTAGCAACAATAGAGACGAAATAATAGATCGGATATTGATGAAATAGAATCCAATAGCGCACAAACAAATTAATAAAAAGGGATCAAATTATGAATAAAATAAGTAATTTTTAAGATCAAAAAACCGACGCTCACCTCAATGCTGAAATAGCCACGATCAACGTAGTCACCGAGGAATAAATATCTTGTAGTCGCCGGGTTACCGCCAACCTCAAATAATTTCATTAAATCGAAAAATTGACCATGAATGTCACCACAGACTAAAATTTAAAATTAATACCAAACATTCTCCCGAAAAAATGGACGTCATTAGAACGGATTCCAAAAAGTCACAAAGTTCGAATTTAAATAAGAAAAAATAAATATTTAGTATCTACCGACTAACAAGTAAAAATCAGTAAGTAGATTATTCAATATTCATTAAACAAGTAAAGTTAGTAAGTCTAACTAACCGGTAACGGGAGCGTCAATTTCCAATACATTAGGTTCCTCTCTAAGTAGAGCAGCTCCATCATTAATGATTTTAAGAGCCGCCTCATCAGTTACTCGGCCTTCGAGGAGAAAATGTTGCCTCAATTTTTCGATATTTGGCTTTCCTCTAGATTCAAAAATGTCACTGATAGTAAGTCGGCGGCTTGGAGGATACGGGACATCTAAGTAAGATTATATTAATATACAAAATCCATCAATACTTTTGACTGCCCGCTCAACGGTGGACATTGCCGGAGTACGAGCTGTCGTCTTCATTTTAAATTATCAAAAATAAAACGTTAAATCCTCTGTTTGAAACGAAAAAGCAGAAATGGTCAATATAGAATTCTAAAAGCAGAGAGTCAGTATGTTGCTAAGCCAGCCACCATCTTATTTGACCTTGAGGATGCGATAAGTAGTACGTTTAATTTTCTGGCATATGAATTATGGTTAGTAAAGAAACTACTATATTGTTATAAACTTTTAATAAAATGCCAATTAATTTTATTTTTCTATCTTAAAACAAAAACTTTTACCCATCTTTAAAACTTTCCTGTTATATCAAGATTTTACCAATCAAGTTCATAGTGCAGGCATTGTGATTTTTATGTTAATTTAGTTTTAGAGCATATAATCTTTAACTTTCAATATTCATACTTATTGGCTTAAAATACAGGATTCTTTCATGCACGTATCTAGCCACAACTTAATTTTTTATCATTCACTCGTTAATGATTCGAAGAGCCTCAATAATCACTGATCGTACATTTTGGCTCAATATATCAGAATACTCATCTATGTAAACCTCATGTTAATCATGGAAAGTTGGTTCTGATAGTAGTTTTTTAAGAAGTTTAAAGATTTACGCATGTTTGGATTCCTAAATCTACTTGCTAATAGGGTAATTAATTAAAGTGGGATCATAGGAATTGCAAATTTCATAATGGATGTAATTCTGGGTAAGTTTTTTCTGCATCTTTGGAGATGGAACCTGATCATTTTAAGCGCAAGTCCCTTTAGCGGTGTATTCCATACCACTATGTAAATAAATGTATACCTATTAGTTACATGCTTAGTTACAGAAATAGATGTTCTGGTGCAGATGAAATTTTGCAAACTGCCTACTTATCTCTTTTAACGTAGTTGGATCCTATTGCGATTTCAGTAGATATGCCAATTATCTGTTTTAAATAACAATTTTGGCAAAGAAAAGACTTGCACTCACTCAATTGTTTCTTAATAATTTAAATTTTTTCAAAGACTCAATATGAAAAAATAGCTAGAATAACAATGTATCTAGTTGAATTTCAGTTGGTGAAAGCGATCTATTTGACAGTTTCCTTTGTTTCAAATATATCAACATGGTTGTCTTGATTATTAAGTTGAAAGGATTTTTCTTCGTTTTATTAGATACTAAATAATACACGTTTGTTTGCTTAAATTATGAACATAAGTAAAGAAACTGTACGGTCCAGCTAAAATAGAAAATAATTGGATCAGCCACTGAAAGCTAGGAAATAATGAATGACCGAGAGCAAAGATAACACTTATCTGACTAATCTGTCTTCCCATTTAGGCTTACTACGTCTTCAAAAATTAGACAAAAGGATCCCATGAAGGGATATAATCTATGGAAGATGAACTCCAAAGGAGGCCGACTCCTGATAACGTCATTACTCACTCCATGCTACATAAATCATCCTTCTTTACCTCACAATTTTGAAACCCCCAAATTGACTTACTATTAATAGACTAACAAGTGGAAATGCTTTAGTTTTTCCTCAGTAGGTGCTTCACTGATTCACTAGTATTTCACTGTGCCAGATAAATCGTAAATGAAATAATCTTTTGATGACTCAGGGAATCATATATTTACTACCACGAATATCAAATCATAAAAATCACAAATTGTCCTCACCAATTTTCTTTAATACCCTGGACTTATCTCGACAAAGGGTAATGGTTGTAAGCAGAATCTGACTTAGTTGGATGGGTTTAATAATAAATAGGTCGTACAGAGAGTCAATTGAAGATGCGAACTTTCATTGAGAGAAGGTGAAACAGGAAAGAGAAGCAATGAAAGGGAATTAAGAGATGGCTGCGCCACACACCAAGAGCGCACCTGAATAGACAGCATATACTTAAAGTGTAGCTCCATTAATATAGCCATTTCTTCGACAGGCTACATTGGTAATGGTTTATCAAATTATTGGAGTTATGCGATTGGATGCTTAAAATAAAAGAGCCCTCCAATTTGGCAAAGTGGACGCTAACTTCTTAACCTGAGGGTCTGCGTCTGACACAGAATTTTATCGGAAAAATCCATAATGAAGTTCGAAATTAACTTTTCTATCATATCATATCTATCTATATCTATTTGGATCTAAAATTTTGAAGGAAAGCCTGTTTTAAAAGTCGATCTAAAATCGACTAGATACTTTAGAACCATATTTTTATCGATACTTAGAGAAAACCCCTTTTGATTTAGTATTAGAAGTTATGAATGTGTAAGTGTACTAAACAGCATGGTTGCGCTTTTACAAAGCCTACTTAGCTACTCGCTGAATAGAGAGTTGTCTTTATTTGCCAGTATTTATACTCTAGTGCAAATATTTATAAATAAGTTGGATTGACTAAAATAGATAGTATATCAGACCTATAATTGCTAATATTCTAGTAAAAATCATGCATGGCATCGGGACATTACCTGAAATAATGCGCGTAAGCATTCTGAATCCGAGTGCGTCGATAGCAAAAATCGGTGCAATTTGATTATTAACATCAAGAAAATCCATGTTCACATTGTCTGCTCTGGATACTCTATTCCAAAGACAGTGGTATAAGATTTCCCTCATTTCTGTTCGTATATACAGAGCACAACAGTTTCGTCGAGTAAAATGGACAAACATTCCCTCCCCAGTCCAATGTCTGGAATTTTCACTGTCAGTTCCGAAGATCCTATTGGTTATCCTTAATCCTATTCAACCGTCCCTTTATATTTGATTAATTTAAATTTACAATCACCCTTATACAAGTGCTTTTCAAAACTCATCTTTGCCACAAAGGCGGCATCACTGAACCCCTCGCGGAGAAAATTGAATTCTAACATTGTCTTTTATTTACTAGGCCTAACCAATGAGATCGATCACTATGTATAATCAGCGTGAATCGGACTCGCTGCCTCTCATTTCAATGACGTACACGTTAATTACTATACCATCCGCAGTTAGTGATTATTTTCCTGGTCAGTTATGGAGATGCTCTTGGTGCTTCTTGAACAGGATTCAATCACTACAACCAATTGAAAATTCCAGATAGCAATGGGAAGTGGTGTGAACTAGATTCACAAAAAGGCTGAAGTCCTATAACAAACATACTTCGAAGAACGGCCTACGGCAACTAGCCCTTCTTGCAGAGAAACTACGCATCAGATGCCGGCACTGCTTCGAATAATTTTCAACCACTCCCCGATTATTGGTGTTAGCTTTGTACAATGAACAAGCATTAGCATTTTTGTACTAAAACAAATCTAGAACCATGTGGTTTCAATAAACAAAACTCTATCAGGGTAATCTTAAACGTTATTTACAATTGGATGCACTCTACATTAGAATCAAGTAGACATATCAAGATAAGCCGAATAAAATCATTGAAATTCATCTTGATTTAAATCTAGTAATGTTAGATCATTCTGCTAGCCCACTTTTCTTTCGAAAAATGAACTGTTGTGAAAAGACCATTCAGCGTAGTTAAATCAATGAACAGTAACCACTATAGCGTAAAACATGCGGCTTAAGATCAAAAAATCTGGATCTTCGAGTCTTAGTCCAATAAACCAATAGCCAGCAAATAGAAGAGCTCCAAGAACCCAGATGAAATAAAACTTCCTGATACCCTATTTCATTCTTTCTTCCAAACTCCACACCCCGTCTTAAAGGGCTACTTTACAGCTTCCCGGCCTAAAATTCACTTATTTTACAGTCCTGTAAGAATAATTGGCAGAAAACAAAACTAACACACAGGAAACGAATTCTGTTTGGCCAACAAACACACTTAAAATGGGATGAAACGGGGAACTCACGATTCGACCAAGATAAGTACTATAGAACACAGTATTTTAATGTTTTAGAAAGCAGCTAGCTATGACTACTAAACAAACGTAGTGTATTATATACAAACTAGCCACTAATAAATTAAAAAGAACCATATAATATAAACAATTGAAAAATATACTTCCTCCAAAGAGGAGAAATATGCTTCAATACACCTACAATTTTGCCCTCAGGACAGGAAAAGCGAAGGTTTAGAAAAGACATAGGGATAGTTATAAGAGAAGCGGAAAAGAGTTCACGCGTTTACTGCAAAGAACAAGAGGCGAAGTTAGTAAAGTGTGTGTGGAGAAGGGCATTAGTGAAGAATAATAACAAATCTGTGTATGAAGCTTAAGGAGGGCAGAAATATGCAATCGACAGGCATGTTTTACTCAGAAATTGTGCAAATTCAACCGGAATATAGAGTGAAGAATAAGAACCGCATTATTCAACCTCTTCAGGAGGAAAAATTCCGAAAACGGTAAATCCTTTTCACCATTATCAACCTGAAAATGAAATTGTGATTAAACATAATAACTTGCTAATAAACTTGAAAACGGAGAAACAGCCTACCTTCAACTTGCCATTAACAAATACAAGGTAGCCGTTGTCGACTGGTTGGAAATCACACGTACTCACATCTACTTTAATGGTCTTCCAGGATAGGCTCTAAGCAATTGAAAAAATAATAAATTTAAGAGATCTTACCTCAATATGTTTTAGAATATTCTGTTTTCCTTGTATCTTTAAGCCTTCATAGGACATTAAAGCGCAATCCTGTAAATATTGTAACCTGAAGACTCCTACTTACATGATACATATCAACAACGTCAGTACGATTTTGTTGAAGCTTTCCATAGTAAGCATTGACAAATGCAGGTCCTATTGTTTCAAAATCAAGAGGAAATTGACTGAAGTAGGCGTCCATGTGAGAATTGTGAAAAACAGCAAGTGATAGTCGCCGGCTATATCAGGGACATACAGAAATTCAAGTAGTATCATCAGTATCATCACACTAAATATTTATCCTATTTTCGAACTCGATTTAAAATTTGTGAACTATACAACTACTCTTAATCTAAAAGATTGAATTATTTTAAATAATCTCAACTCAGGCCTTACTTCGTATATTGACTTTTTATTAATTCTTAATACACTATGCCCACGATTATCTACTATTATATTTCTAAGCATTCCAGGTCTATTTGTTCAATTGATAAATAACTGAAATATTATCTACTATGACTGCAACAAAATAGGGCTATATTAACATCCATCATTTATGTTGATAATGACATTAATTCGCAGAAATTATTTAAAGTAGTCCATAAACATTTTTGATTAGAACCCATTAGTGAACTCTCGCAGCATAAGATTTAAAAACTCTATTGGGCAGCGCTTAATTCGTTTGTACCATAGCTATTGTCATAAAAATATTTTTTTAAACGAATAACATTCTTTCTGTCTTCTGACGGAATAAGAATTTAATGTTTCCTTTTCACTCTACTATTTTGATTGAATTTAGTTAAAATAACTAGAACATTTGTTTAAAATTGATCTTACGAATTAATTTATTGTGTTAGTAATGTATCAAGTGTGGAAATCAGGGATTTTGCTTTGTGGCTTCAAGTAATTGCAATTGTTCCGACTTTCACCATACAATACACTGATAGGACTCTCTAATACTAGTCAACAGTTCAGCTAGTTTGAAAATAGTTGACCATACGCCATAGAAGGACTCATATTTAAAAATATTTTAATGTTTCCTTTCCTTACTTCCTTCGCATTCCTAACGATTTACTTAAAACCTTCGCGTACAAGAGATAGATGTATTTGACAAGTATATAAAATATAACCAGCAGGTAGAAGAAATTATCTAAATTCGAATATTCGCTTAATAATATCAGAAGGGAAGAACGGTTTGGAATTAATAATATAAAGGTAACATCTTGGCAGTTATTACGTCGACTGACTCAAAAACCACTTCATAATTTTCCTTTGCCTTATCTCATTCGACTTCAAAAAGCAAATTTTGAGTCATTAATGTGTAGAATTTTACACGCCCCACGGAGCTTTGCTATTTTAGGAGTTAAGCTCTCTGAGCGCTATGGAAAGCCTGAAGCCTAAATGGATAATGATAAACCTTAAGCTCAACTCTGATTTACCGTCCCATCTTATTTATCTATTTCACCTTTAACTAAACATCGAATTTTATTTTTTCTATGGTCACGCCATCATCCGCTTCCATACAATTATTCTTTTGATTGATCAATCTACCCTCTTTCATGGATTTACTATAGGAAAAATAGCAGTTTGGAATTTGTAGCGGATTAGCTACATAACTAAACCTGACTGTACTCAGAAACCTCACTGGCAGTATCTTCTAGTCCGTAAGATCCCCAGAATTAGCTAAGCTAGTTGCAAAGCTGAGAAGAGACAGAGGCATCCAGAGAACGCGTTTATCCTAGACATGCATGGCGTGGAGCGTAACAAGGGGTGAAGCCTAGTCATTCAAAATGGCGAATTAAGTAAAACTAGTGGAGGCTTCTGATTGGCCATTGGCTGTGTGTCCTCGCGCTCAATCCGTAGGCGAAGTTGAACGGCCGCGCCTTCAAGTCACGCTGTGCGCTCGCTCATGCGATGACGTGTCCCACAAATTCTAAATGAATATCCCTTTCGCTATCTAGCGTAAATTTAGGTCCCTATAAATTTTAAGAGATTATCGAAATGTGGAAAACGACTTTGAAGGATCCTGGGTGCTATATATCGAATTACCCATCTAAACCCCACTTATTGGAAATATGTGAATTACACAGAAATGTAATGAATAAAAGAATTGCACACAGGTGGTGTCAAAAAAAATAATTTTTTTGCAAGTGTGGGAAGAAGGAATAAAATATGGACAGAGAATGTCAATAAGTTAAATTTGTCCTAATTTTGGGAAAGTTATTTAGTTTGACAGATGTTCCCATGACTTTATGGAAATTTAAATTCCTACTTGAAGCCAACTATATCATTCAGAAATATATTTTTGTATTCATGGCTGTAAAATGCCTATTTTAAATACAGAAATCAAAAACTATCCAATCTGGTATTTTGTCACTAATGCGTCTTTCTGATATTCTCTCAATTAACTTTTTCCTTTCACCGATTTACCTTCTTTTATTCCATTTTTGTTAGAAATCAGTTTAATAAGGTTTCAGTTCTAAACATTGCTATTACAGTAAGAGTAGATAAAATGGTTTGTAGAAAGTGATAAATGTACGTAGGATAACCAAACAATGGAACGGATCTAACTACTGGAGTCAGCAAACATAAAGCTAGAAAGAATGAGATGAAATGCACAGAATTATTAATAACTTACGTTAATGTAATTTAACAGGTAGAGGGTCTACGCAGCAGAAGATAGTTGAAACGGGTAACTGAAGGACATGACAGGTGGGAGCTGGAGAGGAGGGATCTTAGTAGATTTGTGTTGATAATACCCGAGTTCAGCCAGGAGGAAAATTTTAAATGAGCATTTATAGACAGTCAGTAGACAGTTGAACAAGTTAAAGCGCACTATGAGAATCTAGTTAGGAAGTCATGCCTGAAGGCGTTGAAAGGGAAGCGCTTTCGATCTATCTTTGTGTAGACGAGCTGATGAAGGTATAGTGACACGAACTTGTTGACTAATAATATCCTGACTGTCAACAATAGTAAGAGATCCATAACATGGGAGCTTAGGCAGTAGATAATTGTATATTTATGTGGACAAAAATACCGTTTGATGGTGAATAAGTATATGGGTGTACATCCATTCAATCAATTGCTAATAGAAATTGGTAGACAGAGATGATCTCAAGTCAACTAAAGTTTGCCCAAGTTATTGGAAAGGCAAATAATACCTTTTGAATAGAAAATCTGTCCCTCAACCATGATTTCCTTCATATAGCACTTAATGCTCATGGCTGTAAGGAATAATACACAAATAAGCATTGGCCAAACCTCGACAATCTTCTCTGGTAAAATCTTCTAGTATTAAACTGTTCTGGGTATCATCCACGGTGCCTCAACAGCATTGAGAAAAATTGACATAGGGAGTGAGTAGCATTTATTAAAATATGTGCCCTCTTACACGAAGATTAATCATCAGGGCTATAAAAAAGTGGTAACGACTATTGATTGCTGGTTGGCTTAGAGGACTTTGCACTCATGACCACATTTTCTCCCTGACCGAACTGTCGCACGACGCATTTTCCAGATGCTTCGAGTGCACATGGGATTTCCTTGGTCAGCCAACCAGCAAATAATAAATACCATGCCTATCGGCAAGTGAATTTACAGCTCCTGCCGTAAGGCTATTGCTATGACCTCATTTAGCCTCCCAAAATAGCCACGATTAAAAGAACTCAATAGTTACATGTAAATGCGTTAAAGTAGGTTTTACTCCTTAAGTTATGTAAACTAACGACTCTGCAAATTGTTATATTTAAACAGACGTATAAATTTTGCATAATATAGACAATAAACAATGGAATGATGGAACATTCGTTTTAAATTTTATAAAAGTTCCTTTGAAGGAACATTTCTAAATCTAATAACAACTTTGAGGATGATCTGTTATGTGGCATTTATGCATTAAAGAAATAGGACAATGGAAATCCTTTTTAAATGTCGAACCTAAGCAACGCCCCTTCAGTAATGCAAAGCAATGACGTTTAGATGAGTGTATTGATATTGAGAAAATGGCAGAGATTGGAATTGAATTAAATAGAAATAGAGGAACAAACCATAGGTTAACTCTAGAGATTTGGTGATTTTTGAAATAGAACAAATATATTGGGGATTGGTATGTAAATTGTATTCGGATGACGCCATGGGGAAAATCGTTTACTGGTGCTGAGTTACCAAAATCGACATTCATGAAGATCAAGGGGAGATTTCTCTGTTAGCACAAACTGAAACTGATGAGGCGCTGACCGGGTTTATTCTCTTACCTCAATTGTTGGCAGATTGAAATGCACCTGAGATTATCTGCTTTAGGTGAACGGATAACTTATGGGATCGAATATGATGAATTGTCTTTTCTACGGGAAGCACATTAGGCTTGATTCCGACACTCAACTACCGGTATGCCCACTAACAGGAAAGAGATGCGAATTTTAGAGTCTCGTGATGTGTGGGGTGAATTTTCACCGATAAATCCAGAGTTACTTAGAAAATTAGCCGTCAATAAACACTCATCAAACAGGATTTTTGAAGTCCATAAGGCTACCGAAATTTTCCGATGCTGAAGTGAATTTTGAAAATCGATGGCTCCTGATTAACACAAACCGTCAGTTCAAGGCACACATGCCTTCTATTATCAGTATTCACCCCACGAGACACTGTATCTTGATTATATCTTACCGATTGCCAACGATATTAAGGTATTCTTCAGATCCTTCTACTATTGTCCTTCATTGATCCTAGTTAACGGATAACAGTTAATTCTCTTTACACAATGTTTTTCCTATTAGTTCTGCCTGAAATATGTCACAAAGTGGAAAAAAGGGCGACTAATAGAGATTGAAAATGTGTATCACACTGGCTATTGTTCATTGGCTTCAAGAACCAATTATCTCTTTTACAAGGCCAGTGGTGCATTATCCACAGAACTTGAGGTACTCATTCCTTCCTGGTTGACTAGGATAAACAACGCAGCGGCTACGACTGCCCTTGGTAAGAGCGTTAGTTACTGAAACCTCCAGCTTGAATAGGAACACGAGCACCTGGTCACCTACTAGGAAGGATTTTATGCAACATTTTTAAAAATTCGTTTCAAATGACTCCTCAAATGCGGTATGTTTCAACATTCTTAACAATGCATTCGGATATAGATATGCAACCATTACTTTATGTTCATTGCATGATGTTGATGCACGTTTTGCGCTGCTGATATCCGAAAATTACCCTTCAAAGGAGCTGGCTTTTGGGTTCTAATTATTGATTTGAGTTGTTATTTTAAAAAATTGGCCTCAAATTTAAGAAGCTATTCCCCTCCCCTCCCCCACCCCAATGATATTCTTGCGAACATTTTAGCAAACTTGTCTGAAGTCGGCATTTATGCCTTTATTTTCTCATGACTCAAACCCATAGTAGTCACACCCTAACGTACCTTCCTTTAGTATAGCTCTCAAATTGTCTTTTCAACTTACAGCGTCACTCGTATTCTCACGCACATTCTTTGTATTTCTAATCACTCACGCTTATGATTTATCTTCTCTCTCTTTACTGGAGTGCCAATGATTGTGGTCATCAACTGATGAGTTAAACTTATAGCTTGTTACCAGCAGGAAATATGTGGTAATATGAGTTTTCGCTAGAGTTTCGGTAGAGTAGCAACCATTTCAAAAAGGAACTCAACTGGTATTGTTGACTGTGAGGAAAGAGTGGGCAAAATATTTGCATTAATTAAAAGCCAGAAGAACTAAAGTATTAAAGAAATAATGATTCAAGTAGAGAGCATTACTTAACGTTGTAATTGCAACTCATTTGATGTAACATTAAGGTTAAAAATTCATTATTATATATTTACTTAAATATTACCAAATTTAGAAATATATTTCGTGTATTTTTGCTAACGCGCACGTGTTTCCATTAATTAAGGGAATTATTGATTCACCAATAATGCAATCGATAAACATTAATTTGCAAAATACAAACTTCATAATTTCGCTTACTTTTCTGTGAAATGTTGTCTTTTCCAGCCGGTTCTCTCCATGTGTATTTGCTTCTGCTTCGAGAGTTGAATCTATTTAACGCTCCCTTCCACGAATTATTGCCCTACTTGAAGTCTACCAACCCACACTTATACTACCGTTTCCTTTCTTACTTTCAGAATGCAACAAGCCTTTCCAACTTAAGAATGCCCCTTGAGAAGCCCACTTCCAGCTTCATCCAGTTATCCAGAAACATTCCATCTCTTGCTTGGTCTCTTCCAAGGAGAGCACCTCCACTCCTACATGGTATCTTCCATTCCTTCTTTTCTTTCTTGCCTCTCTTATCTTTCTTCTTTACATTCTCACGTACCTCTCATTTTCAAGTGCATTTAAATAATGAGGAAAGTTAAAAACCCATATACAAGGCACGAAGTGGAGTAACCTGCACGTATTGGGTATTGCCAGCTAATCGGTGGTTAGCTTTTAAATAGTGTGTTTAGGTAGCGGTGACTAGGTAGACTGTCCAATGAGTCAGTACCGATCTAACTTAGTTTTCGTTAGATTTCTTAAGCTTAATTGTATTGTGGACCATTTGGAGCATAAAACACTACAGGAGATTCGTTTAATCTATGCACTAACATTCAGATTCTCTTTAAAATCTCGTGAATGAGATTATATTCACTTATTCCTCCACTGTATTTAATTAGAGCATTTTTGTGGATTTGTCTGTTCAAATCAAACTTTCGGGCAAAACATTGGGTGGGGGAGGGGCAACAGGTGAGGAGTGGGACAGCGTCTGGTTGGTGAATAGGAGTAAATGTTGAAGCTGTAGTCTGGGGCTTCTTTTTTTGGTGGCTGAATGTAGGAGTTTTGTTAGTTCGACATTTTTTTCCTTCCACTTGACTCAGATCTTGCAAATTTAGCTTGACTGTTGGAGCGTAGAATCATGTTCTTGCTCAAAGTCATGAAGCGAGTTTGGAAGGAAAAATTCTTGATAGACATTTTTTTTCAGTTGTCTCAACTTGGTATCAAATTTCGTTGCTGGTTTTGTTGCTGATAGACTGAGAAGATTTTGTCATGTTCAGATTTTAGGTGAGTGAGCTGAGAAAAAGGTTCATGAAGGCCATGAACATGGCATTGTGGTGGAAGTACATAGGTGGGTGCTGTTGTCACGAATTTTTCCAGATGTCTTTTGTACACGACTGAATTGCAGGAGGAGGCATGTGTAATTAAATCTTGGAATGTGCTGATGACAAATCAAGGCAGATTAGATCCACTATTTCCTCGAAATTTATGAGTCAATCTCTGAAGCTGAAACGCCGGAAAATAGGACTCAGAATTGTTCAAACATATTTATGAGTCAGAGGTCTAGAAAATGATCGAGCTGCCGGAAAAGGCATTAGTTTCCATGGTTCTTGAGATATCTAACTTCATAGTGATACCTAGGTTGGGTTTGAATGGAGTATAAAGTTGTGATCAGTAGACAGCACACTCGACAAAAAAAAATTAAACTAAACCTCAGTATAACTGTCATTTTTATTTAATTTAATTCGTGGCCGAATTGTGCCTTTAAATTGTGAAGATCTTAATGGCCTTACTCCACTCAGAACTTCAAGTATTTAGATGGACTAATAAGACATTTTGCGATGGCAAAATTGGGAGAGAGGGGAGAGTAGTATGTGAAAGCGGAATTGTGGAATAAGGTTTGCTAACGTAGTCAGAAGCAAGTTAGACTGAGCAGACATTTGAGTCAACATCTCGCCGTTTCACTTAGGTTATACAATTGTTTGAGAAGTCGATTATTAGCATTTGATACCCACTGCAGGCTTTGCAGAAATAGCATCAGAAAAATTATAAGTTTTTTTTAACCTTAGCACATATCAATAATGGTAATAATATCTCTATCGTGGCTTCCTTATAGAAGATATGACAAAGAAACATCTGGAATCAAAGAGAGAAAGTTTAACCAACATGGGAGATCATGAGACAAGGCCGATGACAATTGGCATGCTCTCTGAACCTCCTCCACCACCAATAAAGTCGGACAGCCTGCCTACCATTTCTGTGACGCTTATGCGATCAAAGAGGATTTGTGGTAGGTGCTAGGACTGAGTTAAGGAGATATATTAAGTGAATCATAGAGATCTAACCAATTGCGTTGACAGATCCTCAGAAGTGTATATAAGTAAATGAGTTGGACAATCATTGCAGTTCAATAAGCGATAATAAAAGATTAATTTCATTCCTTAATTAAATTTATTAAAACTCTTCTCAGTCAAACTTGAAAGACAGTAATTAACTGGATCTTAGTTAATATTTTTGGTAGACAGAGTTGATTTCAGTGCCTTTTAATTATGCTCTAGCCGCAAAAGGTATATGTTAGTATTTGAAGTCCCAAAATTATCCATATGGGAATTATTTTTTTTCAGATTTGCCTTGGTATGACAAGGAAATAATGGGCTCCGAAGATCAATACATCCTTTCTGATGAAGTGGCTACAAGTGAGACGAACTCCGAAAGAAGAGTTGGAATTTGTCTAGAAGAAGAAGAGTCAAGACGAAGAGACCTACAAGGAACATTTGAAATCAAGCGGTTGAGTGTTGAAAAGATGCAATATGGAATACAGCCTGAGAAGCCGTATTCGGGAGCATCGAAGCTGCCTCAATTCCTTATGGAGTGTTCGTGTGGGTCAGTAGAAGAAGAGGAGCTAACCAGCAATTCCTCAGACCTTACTACTGTCGATGCTGAAGGTATGAAGTTTCGTTTCGTGTCTAATTCTTTAAGAATTAGTCGTGGACCAAAACTGTTGTTTGGAATTTCATACGAATGGGTTTTGTGTTTTTCCTCAACTAGTTGCTGCTTCTGCCACCTCACCGTCAACCACACGTCGTCAATGGTTCAAGGGTTTGCGAAGTCGTCTTCGCCGTTTTTTCCTGTGTTGCAATGGTACCGAAGAGGACTAGATTAACAAACTCACTATTAATTGACCTTTCTGATTATCCCACCAATATATATAATGACCTTATTCCTTACATGCTATTTTCTAAACCGTCAATGGGTTTGAAACAGTATTATATGTTATTTTGAATGCATTAGTCTGCACCAACTACAGCTTATTTCTAAAGTGAGAATAGTTGTGAATGGAAGAAGGTAGGAGGAAAGGTGCCAGGAAGAAATGCATGAAAGTATAGGAGCAACAGAGAGCCGAAAAGAGGGTGAGATGGAGGGAGAGGGAATGGAAGAAGACGTAAACACAGAGTTATAATGAGGAGACTTCATTGGTGGGTTGTTTGCAAATTGTGGTGTGAGCATATGAATGTGGTTGGACTCTTAAGTAAAACAAGGTAACTCAAAAGTTAGGAGCTGTAGGTTACCTATGTTTTAATACAAGTTTATTAGGGAAAAGCTACAGCTGATGTGTCGCTTTTTGATAGTGCCTATGGCATTCTTAACGTTAGCATCAAAGGTGGAACACGATAAATTAAGTTAAATAACATGGTTATTCTGATAGAATGATAACCTATGACTTCTAAGTTTTTTAGATATTACTTAACTTACTCGACCGGTAAACTTGTATAGACGTTTGGGTAATTTTATACCTACATAGGTCAATTATGTCAATTTTTCACGAACGTGTAATCTCTAATAAGTATAGTCTGTCGCCAATTTTCATCATTTTTACCTTTTCAAATAACTGCGCTAATATGTTTTACACATTTTAAGAACTTAGAAACCCATGGACTGGTCAACCCATAATTTTTGGTTTAAAAGAGATAAATACAGTGAAGTGCGTCAAAAAATCAAAAAAGCTCAAAAGCTTAATACTGAAGGTATGTTTGAGTTAACTGCTTTGTCTAGAGCCGGAACATATTTATATACAGGGAGTTCAAAATTAAATGTTATCGTCAGAACAATAAATGAAAGTTTGATAAAGTTGGTGCCCATACTTAAAAAATTATTAATTTAAAATTATAAATACTTATTAGAAAAATAAACGGATGATCCGTATACACTAAATATTACGTGATTTGGATTTAAATTATAAATGATTATTTTCAGGACTATTTTGCTAAAATATGACTGGGGTGATTTAGAAATATTCATTTAATATTTAACATCAAGCAAAGGAAGTTAATTGTATAGTTTTCAACTGTTATATTGTATGGGTTAATATTAACTATTATGTATTTAAAATCCCGCTATTTCTAAAGGTGTAAGGCTTTCGCCTTTTTTGTGTAGCCTGTCTTCAATGTCCTGGGGTAATATATATTTTGTGATATTACTTTTTAATAGTGAGAGCTAACGCAGTTTATCTGTTCAAAAACTTTCCACATCTCGTTTACGTTCTTCCCATCGCCACAGCATGTAAGCTACTTAATCACTAAAGTCACCGAAATACCTAGGTTTCGGCTGGTCAATTTATCGTCATCAATGTCGAAGAGCTGATGGTCTTGAGCGCACATTTAAATACAAAAAAATTTATTCAGGTTTGTTCCTGTTATTTTTTGTATTTATTTTTACAGTTAAACGTCGTGAGGACGTTGTTATAACAGATGAGAACCGGGATCTCTTCAATTAACTCGTATCCCTATTCGTGTAGTGTTTAGGTAAAGCTGTACAATAAAGTTCATTAGTGCCATCGAGTTCTTTATTTTGTCTACCTTTAATTTACGTATTACATATCAGTTTATAGACTCGTTTCTCATTATAATGCTTCATTTAATGTTGTAATCTACCCCCATCTTAGTGTTTTTTGCATGTTTTATTTTTATTGATCTAAACGCCGATATTTTCTAGCATCTTCTTAGAAAATGCTTACAAATTTCTTTTTTGTCTCAGTGAAATTGTTTGTTCTTCCTTCTACCCTCTCAGAAAGTATTGTCTAAGTTGTCCATCATAGTTTTGAATCGTTTTCGTTCAGATTAGTTTTTTTCAGCCCTGTCAACTTTCACTTAAGATCTAATTCGACTTTATTAATTGAAACTAAACTTTCTTGAACGAATTCCTTTCTTCGCACTATAAATTTGCCTTTTATAATTACTAACGTAAACCACATGGGGACAGTTTATTCCAAATTCAGACTAGTATAGTAACTTCCCCTATGAGCAATCTCCTATCACATGCTCTTAAGGATCCACAAATGCGCATCAAAAAGAAAGAAAGCAGGATTTATTTTCCAAGTCCATCTTAAAAACGTGTTGAGTGAATGTCGCATTATACCACCCTTTTTATTGACGAGAATCATTCCATTGTTGACCATCCACATCTCTGAGTGAGGGCCACTCTTGTGACCTTTGACTTAGTGGACTATATATTGACTTCGAGGTGCTGGTTATCAGTTTCTATCAAATCGTGCAGTGAATTCTCTTTTTAAGATAGTTCACAAACTAGGAGGAACACTGTCAGTAGAGTAGTTTCGATCGAGGTAGTGTATCTTTTACTTAGGCTGGTTGAGTAGTTATTTAGATCTCAGTAACAGGTAATGACAGAAATGGGCATTTTAAATGGTGCTGTACTTTAAATAATATGTTAGGCTATCTCGTTATTCATGAATTTCATTCGAACTTACGTTAATTCCAGCTACTCAGTGCCGTTGTACATGAACTCACGGATTCCTACAAATACTGTGGTCGGAAGTGTCGTCCAAAATAACTGATCTTTCAATCTACGCATCAGTATAGATATTCACCTAAGGGATGTGTGAACGAGACGCAAACTGAATTAAGCGTAGTCTTTAAAATTAGTTATTACAGGAAAAGCATCGATAGGATGAAAGCGATAGCCTCTCTGTTCATGATTTTTCTGAAGGTATTCAATTCTCAAAAGTCCCCTACCATCCTTATCAAAACAGTGGTGCACATCGCGCTCGAAAGATAAATGATTATCTTGCGACAAAACTGTTATCCATCCCGAAGTTTATAACAAAAGGTAAGTGGAAGTGACCACAGCGATCATCGCTCTACTCCTCATCGTCGGACTTGGAAATAAGTCTCCGTATACTAGCTTTTCATCGGCCACTGTCCTCTCTTGTTTACCTGTTAAGGGCTTTCTACAACTCATTATCACTGACAGAAATACTACAGGCGAAGATACTTCACAATGTCAGTCATCCTGCCTAAAGTCAAGTGTTTTTTGATCAGTCGTTCCAAATTCCTTTTTTGCAGATGCAGATCCGGATGTTCTAATTTTTTTCTCAAGGTTACTACTTGTGTCACATAGGCTATATCATATTTTTAAAAATAGCACCATCCTTAAGAGCCTAAGTAGAAACGATTGCATATTAACACGAATCTAATTTGTTACTGATAGATTGAAAGTAGCTATTGCTGATGAAATTCAGTTGGTCTATTATGCGGACGAACTCACCTGCTCGTAGTGGTTATCATTCCAAAATTGTTTGGACTCTAGTGAGCTCTGCTATTTAAGGTATCTTAGTTAGGACTAACTACTATTTATAGATGAGAAGAACTGGGGATGTTGCAATGAAAAGTTCATTTTAATTAGTAGATTATAATTATAATGCAGACGCAGATTCACTCAACTAACCGGGACTTCATTCCTGCAGTTTGAATGCTGAAAAAGCGCTTGAACATGACTCGGAAAACTACACTTGTAAAGTAAAGTTGAAGATATTGATGATTCCGAAATGAGTACAAAGGAAAACTTTGATAACATCGCAATGGATTCGACTCACTATGTACAGTTTCTTAATGGACTCTTTTTCGGACATCAAAAATTGTAATTATTTCTTGCTTATCTGGAAGTGATAATGGTTTATTGACCCACTAAATAGTCCAAAATGTGCTTCTCGAGATGGGTTGCTGAAATTAGTTAATCCTTTAACGCCCGAATTATTTTTTTTCGAAAAATGCACCCAACCGCACACACGCATGCCTCACGGCAGACTGATGCCGGTGTGATGAGTTTTGGTAATGTCAGGCGAAGGCTATAGACGTATTGAACATGATTTAAACGGCAATAGCGCCTTCTGTTACGAGTCTAGCACCAATAGAGCTTATTTTGAAAGAGAACCTTACGGTCCTAAAATCGTTAAAAGGTTTGCTAGTCACGAGTAACCTTGCCTTATTTTATAAACAGTTTTGGAATACTCAACTCTAACACGATTAAGCTAAGCAATCTCATGCACACTCAAACATTCTGCTGATCGCGTTAGGGGGAAAATGAAGTCACGAGTGCAGAGGCCTTTCGACCAGTCAATAGACATTACAAGGGCAGCAGCCCAAGACCATATTTAATGGCTAAACTCTGCGCCAGTTTCCCATAGAGGGGAGAGAATACTAACCCCAGTAAACGTACTTAACGTCATACGGGATCCTTTACATACCTGGAATAAACTTTGACTTTTCCTCTGAAATCCCTATGGCAAAGTATCCTAGTATGGACAGGATCCCGGACTGTTGCAATAATATATAGGCAAGAGACGCATTGCGAGTAAAGCGTATATTGAAATTATTATCCCAGCAAACGTGATTAGTAATCGAGTGCATCTAAAATAACTTAAGTGAACATTTATAGCTGACTATCTGAGAAGTTCTCTGCACACACGGCCGCACTCTCCAGAATGTTCAGGTGAGCAGTTTAATCGTGCTACGAATGCGCACTCCACACAATCAATCAAGTGAACTTTGAATTCTTTTGGGCTTTTATTGACAGTAATTTTATTACAGTATCTGTAATACACTGTTTCTATAAATGCATAAACACTACAGGACATAAAGTGAATTATTTAACAGTCAAATATTTCTTCGCAATAAAGATAACAATGGATCCTTTGGATAAAGGTAATTGATGAACTATTGTATCTAATAATTTCTCACTCAATATTGACCTTCTAAGTGAGGCAGGTGGAGACTACTTTTCGAGAGCATAGTTTTTCTAAGACTTTGTGTCATTTCTAAATTTTAGTTTATTTGGCAATTCTGCAAAATGTGTGTTTCAAATTTGCATGTCTCACGATAATTGCTTACCCCAATGATCGCGTTGCCTAATGACCCAGACTCCGACGGATAGAAGGAGGTCGAGCTTAATTATATGGGGGAAAGAGGCTGATCACTTCACTCTTTATTACAAATAGCGATATTTATGAATACAATGTAAATGGGAACATATTACTTAGAAAAACACAGATCAATCTTCTTGGAATTCAATTCGAATGATGAAAAGTAGCTAGTTTCTTGGGCTCTAACGATGAGTTCTACCTCAGTGCATGTGAAGCTCTCAACAGTAAATAGGATTGTGTGTCCGCATGCTGTTTCGCCTAACTAATATTAAAACTGCAATTTGTTCAGGAAGATGTATAGCTTTCAGAATAGCGTTATGCAAAAGGGCGATAAAAGTAAAATATGAAGGTTTCTTAGGTACTCGAGTTGTATCTGGTGCCTTGTTATTCTAGGATCTTACGCATGGAATGTGACTTTCTAGGTAGTTTGGAAAGAATTACAGCAGATGTCGTTTTCATAAACCAAAATTTGTGCTTACCAAAAATCCTTTCCATCATATGTTTCACAAACTAGTGTCATGTTTTATGATAAGAGGAAATGTATATCCCATATTGCGCAAGGTTGAATATCTGTGGTGAACCACACCACTTTTCTTCGCAGGGTAGTTTGTCAATACAAACTGGAATACCAATCAATAAATTCTATTGGCCATCTGGTTAAGAATCTTCCATAATATAGCGTGATAGTTTACTGGATTCTTTAAACAATCAGCAAATATGAAACTATCAGTGCGCTAAACGAATTTGGAATATTAGAGTTGAGTAGGCATTATCACCTAAACGCCGTTTTAAGCGAAATTATTAATTTTGTTTCAAAAATATTTAATCTAAAATTGGTTCATTTTAAACTTGCCTTTGAAATGCGATAGTGCAAAGAATGAGTTCAAACTGAGAAATAGTAGAAGAATTACATGTGTACTTTGTAGCGGAAGTTAACTACCTAAATAAGCCTGACTGTACTCAGAAACCTCCGTGGCAGGTTCTCCTAGTTGGTAAGACCCCCAGAACTAGCTAAGCTACTGCAAAGCTTTACAAGAAACAGACGTATCCAAGGCACGCGTTTTCTCCAGACATGCATGGCGTGGAGTGCCAAGGGAGGAGGCTTAGTCATTCAACATGACAAATTAAGTAAAACAAGCGGAGGCTTTTGATTGGCCATTGATTGTGTGTCCTCGCACTCAATCCGCACGCGAAGTTGAACGGCCGCACCTTCAAGTCACGCTGTGCTCTCATTCGATGACGTGTCCCAAAACTTAAAGTTAACCCCCAACTTATTGAATCGCAGAGTATTTTGACTAACTAAACAAAAGTACAAGTTATATTCGAATGACTTTAGACCCTTGGTAACTTCATGATTTTGGATATTTTGGACGGTTTTGTTCTGTTTGAAATTATTTTTCGAGGAGGCTTGATAACAATGATTTAAAAAGTGCCGATGAAGATTTCTTCCTAATATCTCAAATTCCTATTTTCTATTTTGGCTTGAATTTGTCTAACAGTATGGGAAGATGTGATTTCTTATTTGGCTAAGATAAATAGTTTTTAATTGGCATTATGTAAATATATCTGAAGCCTACAAAAATTGATTTAACTCGGGTCTAATCAACAAACTGAATTCAGGTCTAAAATCATCCGGTAAAATAGTTCCTTTCCTCTTATTGTTTAAATCATGTCTATCCTTAATCAATTCCCATATTATTAATATTTTTATCTTACGAGTTAGCTAAACGCGATATACAATCATCATACCTGAATTCACTTTATTTTAAACATGTCAACACTGTGAAATACTTTTTACGGTAACACACTCGGTTGCATAATTCCTGTTTATTGCGATACGGAAATAATACGATATTTACGCGTTACATCCATATGAGAGTGGTGACAGTAACTTCACTAGAGCACTGAACCCTCAATCGGCATCACCAACTTCGGAACCATTGTTAGATTATCAATAATCGTGGTTTCCATCGTGCGTCGTCCCTTATCTTATTCAGATCAACAAATTTAAAAACGACATATCTAAGTTTGCTACCCTTTAGACCCAAGAACCGCTAATAGGGCCAAATATCAGGCGTCAAAATTGATGGATTAGCCTCTTATCTACCAGTAGATAGGTGCTCTGAAAGGACAAATTCATCGAGATGCCATTAATTAACCGCGGCGCTTAATCGAAAATGAGTTCTAAAAATCTCAGAAATATAGTCTAAATTGAGCCTTAAAGGCTAAATTCAGCACACAGTAAAACACGCATATTAAGTAAACTTTAGAAAACATGATTAAAATTTCACGTGAATCCCACGTCGAAACAATCTCTCCCCCCTCTATCTTATCTGACTGTCTACCCCTTATACGTGTTCGGAAGCTTTCGATGGTAAAACAATGACAAAGTTGTTTCGCATTATCGTGTATAAATGCTAAAATAAAATGTATTAATTTCATCTATGAAAAATTACGTTAATAATTTTTCAAATTTTTTATAAAATTAACATATTTGTTTTAATGAGTCAAGTGGCATGGTTGATGTCTTGCGTAATGTTGTAGCAATGACTGCCTGTTGGGTATTTGAGTGTTTTCATTGGGTTCTAGTAACAACATCTGATAATGCATTTCCAATACGTTCTTTAAGCTTATCATAAAATTATTACCCAACTTTTTACTGTGGTAGAGCTTTTGGATGAGTTACTGTAAGTTATGACAGTAGGAGGTCAAATTGAAGTGATGAAGATGATGGTTAGTCATGGGTTAAAAGTCCTGGTTTTTATTTTAAATTTTCACATGGGTTCTGGAAGAGAAATTGGCTAATTTTTTATATCATTTTAGTACCGTTTTTTCTAAAGATCAGATGGCAGAATGATGTGCCCCAACATATGGGATGAAAAATGACGAGTCTTCAGGAATATGCATTTATTTATTCATCACAAAAACTTTCGGTTTATACAATCAAATATTGTGTTGGCTGAATAGACCACTATTTTATCCTAACATTGAATTATATATTGAATCTAGGCAAGGATTTATAATTTCCAAAATCTCGATTAGCACTTGTGTCTTCCTGTCTCAAAGGCGTTCTGTCCACTTGGATCACATATTTATAAGAAATCAATGAAAAATGCATTAGATATTGGCTCACAAGAACGAAATATTGCATTCTCTAGCTTCGTGGGTCAGGATATTGATAAGCTCGAAGTTCTTTAATTAGTTGAACAGTTGGAATCGATCTGATTTGAAAAATTGTGTAGTGGAGTCAACCCCATCTTTAGAGCAATAGAGCATATGATAGTAACACATTCATGATCGGCAAAATCACATTAAATCAGGTTATTTGAGTATTTCGACATCTCCAAATGCCAACTGAAATTTTAATATTTGGTTAAAATACTCCATATAATGGAAATTCTACACAATGCCCCAGATGACTTTATGGAATTTTTATACGCTTATAGGCCTCCTTAGGTAGGTAAAATTCTCCGTAATGAAATATTATTTAGGATTAAGCAAACTTTCTCTATTCACTTCAAATTACACTCTACAACAGACCACAATCACAGAGCATCTTAACAACTATGCAAAATCGTAAATTGTCAATAAAATGCAAAATTGTTAACTTAAGTTCTTTAGGATGAGAATGTTTCATTCAATTCCACAGTTTATTACATTGAGTGCAATAATACTTCACGGAGTTATAGTTTGAAAATAAAACATCCCAACTCAAATAACCTAGTGCTTTTTGAACTCATTAATAAGCAATAGTGCGGTTAATCTATTGTTCAAAGTATATAGATAGAGAGCAGAAGAAATTGAAAATACATTTATGAAGAAATTGTTCAAATAAACCCTAGATCATTATTTATTTACATTAAGTTAGCAAAAAAAAACATTATTTGAGTAAAATCACGATTTGACTATTATTTCAAGGAAGATTAAGTTGGAATGGAAATTTCATCACATTTTAGAGTTCGGAATAACAATCACAGAGAAAAGGGAAAGTTGAATCTCAAGACTTTGGTCATCATGGAGATCCATACGGATCGAGATGTGAGTTATCCCTTGTAGTGGATGAAGAATAAGCACTTGGAAGCGTTCCTCTGAGCTTGACTGGGTGGAAAATATGCACAAGATATCAGTGTTTAGAGGCCAGTGATTACATTTGTTGACATTCCAAAATACACTGCAAATTGGTCTAAAAGAAGACTTAGTTGTTGAAAGATTGGAAAATTTCACGAATTTCTTTCGAGCTCATATCGAAGAAGGTGGCAAACAGTTGATATGCTAGATAAGGAACGACATGGAAGCTGGCAATAAAATATTGACTTTAAATCAAAACAGTTTTTTTTAAGTTGAAACTGGCAATAAAACTGCTAATGACGAATATTGATGATAAATATTAAGAAATCCACCAATTACTAGATCTGCTTGATTGATTTGTCTCATTTGAATTTTGAGTTAAAACTACCCCACTTTATTTAGTATAAAGCGCAAGACACCCCCAGAGACCGTCTTAAAATTAGGTGATTACATCTGATGGAACCTCTCGTCTTATTTAATGGAAATCATGTGTTCAGTATCTTAAAACTTGCTTGGAAATTATCCAGTGACCTTAACAGCAGTCCTTTATTAATCATTATCTTTAGCGAAAGTTTTATTACAATTAAGATTCCCTTTTGACTGATAACATTAAATTACTTTTTACGCCCCTTTTAAATTTCTAATGATAAAAATAATGGCAAAAATTACAAAGAGAATAATGCAAAACCAAAGAATATATTGAAAATTTTTATAAATGTACTATCTTAAAATTGAACAGACAAAAAATAAATAGAGCTTAGGATTCTAAGTGTTCATTTACTCATATTTTAATTAAACAGTGATTTGAGTGGTGGGATATGGGAGAGATAAAGCACAAAGGTTTGGTGTGTAAAAGAGTGTATTTTGATCCTCAACAACCAATAGGTTGAGAAGACGGATTTGTAACAAAGAGAAAATCGAAAACCACGCGCAGTGAAGTGTAGATAAAGCAGCTGCTCGACGATTCGCTGAAGTCTCTAAGAAGGGAGGTGGTGTTAGAGAATAAGGTAAACATTCAATATAATTTAAATGTACGACCAGCATAGAGTAATACGTAAAATAGGCGTCAGTAGCTCCAAGTTGGTCAAGATCTTCATCATCTTATGCCACAAAGGATGGTCAGTAAAAGGCCCGATCGGCCCATTAAAACATCCAATTCATCGCTTTAATTCAAAGGGAGACAACGGGTCCGCTGAAGTTTAGTGAAAGGACAGCATGGTACACTTGGGCCTCATTCTAATTTTTAATTAAATTTTAATCAGAAACAGTTTATGAAGGCGTAGAAAACGAAATCACTTACTTTAGCTGAGATATATGAGTTGCTAACTCATTTATAACTTATTGCAACTGTAGGGCGCTGAATACCATGTAAAATAACAGTGGCTTCTTCACTATTGGAAGAAAAATGAATTGAAGTGATTAGGATACAGCCAATACGGGTGGAGCACAGCAGACAAACATGAGTGACATCTTTAATTCACAGTGGTCAATAATAAGGCCTTTATGTATGATTACTTTTATATATTTGGAGGCGTGCCTACTAAAATCCTATATCTTAGCATTCTGGCATTCAAAATCACAAATTTGCACCAGCGATTGCGTCAGCAGCAAAGTGTTTTGTTTAAATTTTCACCGCAAGCAATTGCGCTTTTAAGCCTGCAGTTGTCTTTTCACTTCCACCCTGCGATTCAATGCTTTATTTATCCGAAGTTTGGCTAATGTTACAGTCCAACGAGACAATCTCATGAAAACGATAAACGGCTGCGATTAGCATGATCTCTATTATTTCTCATAGATCTTAAAATGCACCTTTCCCTCATTTATTATAAGATAAAGAGTTTGTGATCAGGTTTGAAAATGCTTCCAATGTAATTAACTTTATAAAAAGTAAAAGATGGCAGCTATGAAGTTATGGTATTCAATGCTTTTGGATTGATTGACGATTTTATTGCAATCTCATATGTTTAGCATAATTTTTTTCATGTAGAAGCGTTTATTTATTTTCTTCACTATGTTTGTAATGATCAAAACCATCACTTTATTGGTACTTGATCACCAACTGATCTTTTTAGTGAGTTTTAATGGGCCATTTTGTTGCCTCCCAGATTAATTTGTGAGCTTAGAAGTGGCGAAGTAAACCGGTCTTAGTGTGCACTGATGACGGTTCATTTTGGGGGAGCATAGTCAAATGGGTATAAAAGAACCGTCCTACGATAAATATGGCCACGTGTTCTATAAAGCCACCAATGCGATTTAAGGCAACCAATTGATTGATTAAGTACAAATCGAATTTTCAATATAACTGCCTGCTCTTTCATTCTGTGGTGGCTCTTTCAGAACGGTCCTCTTCCCTCCATTTGCAACATCTGTAACTCCCAGTCCTTATTCACGTCTTTCACTCACCCTAGGGACTTTATGGCCTTTTATATTTATCTACCTCCTCTATATGACGTGCCTTAATTAAAACTACGCTTCCTAAAAATGACTTTAGAGGCAAAGCTTAACTCATCCTCCTAATACCTGTGTGACCAACACTTTCCGACTGTCATCAACATTGACGTCATTTCTTTTCATCTTCTGTCTGTCACCTCTTTACTCACCCCTATAAGTACGCACTTCGTCACCTCTCTGCTGTAACCAGATTCGCTATACGCTCTATCTCCCTCTCGTGATTCCTGCCCCTCTTTCGCTCACCGCTGTTATGTCTTCAGTCTCTCTCTCTCCCTCTCTCTCTCTTTGTTACGTAGAATATAAAAGGTATAGTCTAGTAAATAGTGAAAGGGAAACCAGACGCCTTATCTACTAGACAACTTACCAATTTACTTTTAAACTCCATTTAATTACTAGCGATTGGCGACGTTCTATTTTTTACTTTGAGCCGACTCGTAGTTTAAATAGCATTCGATGAGTCCGGGCGACAAGGGAGTTTATATTGAGCGTTTCGTGGCACACCATGCTTAGAAAGTCGAGCTAAGAAACATACGTGCTTAAAGGCCGAATGCTATGACAGTCTGATGCAAACTGCAAGTGTATGCCACTTCTAAGGATGCATGAATGATATATGTAGCATATAATATGCATAAGTATACCATAAATTAAATAAAAATGAAAAAAGTCCAATCGAAAAGGAAGGTAATTGTGAATTCCAAAATCATCTCTGACGGCACATTTTTTATTCCAATCTGCATGAATATCCAAAAGTTTTATTATATGACTTGGAGAAGTCACTTGTGACTATTACATAGGCCACAACCACTATTGCCTATTAAAGTGCTTCCTTGAACGAATGCTTATTCGCGATGTTCAGAGTTTGGTGATCAGTTTGGTCATATCAAATTGTTGGTCATGGCCTCTTACTCCAGTAATCTTTTCTCCTGATCAAATTGTAGTGGCTGGAAGGGGGGGGGGTTGTGTCAAATTTGATTGCATTGGAAGGCGATAGCTTTGCTCTTAAGGATTGGCATTAATCTTGTCGACATTTGTCACTTTGTGGGTAAATCCCCATTGAACTGGGGCGGATATTCTAACGCTACCTGTCTCAAACTTCACATTTAAACTCTAGCACATCCAGTCATTCTTAGTTAGTTATCAATTTTTGACTAACGTACTGCAAATATATATATTTACCAAAGTAACTAATACATTTAATTTCTCTATCAATACTCTATCAATGTCTTTTATTTAAAAGTAATGAAATAATTTACCCGACATTATTAAAATAAAACAAAATTTTCAAGAAGAAATCATTTTAGGATTTTAATATTTATATTTTCAAATTATGTTTCGAATACACTATTTCGTGAAACCCACTGAGTTAACTATTGCCGAAAATCCTAAGCAGTTTGGACTCCAGTGTAAAAAGGAACAGTTGAAAATTTGTTCTACCCATTAGAAGCAGGTGCATAATTGTGGCGAGAACAGCCTAAAGAAGATATCGAGAAGGTCACTGCGAGCCGCCGTCTACTATTCAATTTTTCCATTTTCAAATGCAGTGGCGTCCACTTTTCTTACTGAAAGTGCTCACAGAAGTATGAATAATGCTTTTGCACTATTATGCAAAATAAAAAGAATATCAATGGTTCAAATCTGACTTATTATGCCTGGAGTCGGGGTGTGCAATAGACTTACCTCCACGTGGTGCACCCTGTGAAATGTATACTCATAGGGCAAAAAAGTCTATAAATCAGCAGTTGACTTAAAACTACTATGACCAGCCTGAAACGAAATTCCAATAGAAATCGTCCTTGTCAGGGCGAATCACAGATTTTGCAGATCCTTCGATGGAATGCTGAAGGGCTGTCCCATGATAAGAAGATTCAAATCCAGATAATTCTGAATACCTATAATATAAACATATTCACAACCATGGAATTCAACCTTATGGATGACAAACTCACATACTGTCAATTTCCAGGTTACACCTTATATCTGCTACCTAAAGATCGGCAAGTTGCAAGTGGAATATTGACTGAAGTAAAAGAAGGCCTCACATCACATTGCGAAATAATCAAGAGGATATATGTGAAATAATCAGATTAAATGTATGGGAAAGTCAAAACCACTTCAAGATATACGCGGTCTATAATCCACCCCAAAATAGATCTAACTTCGATCTTCTTAGCATCTCAAACAAAACTATAGTACTTGGAGACTTCAACGCCCATTTCACCAGATGGGGTTATAAGACGAAGGAAGAAAATCGAAGACATACTTAACAGCAGACCTCTAGAACTTATTTACAGCGACGAGGATCCTGCACATACCTTCACTGCAATGGAACCAGAACAACTCCTGACTTGCTCCTGGTTTCAAGCGACATCAGCAAGCTCACATAACACAAAATAATTGACGATCCTGGATCTGGCTACAAACCAGTCATTGCTAGTATTACCAACAACTCCAAATGCATTACACCCAAAATGGCGACCAAGATATTGTGAAAATTCAAGAAGGCAGACTGGCCTAAATTCACAGACCTTATGGAAACCCAACTATACGAAAATCCTATAAACTACAACCACCATCCTGACAAACTACGCAACAATACCACCAAAATTAAAATCAAATGTGCAAATAAAACTATTCCTCGTGGCAAGGTTAAACACTACAGAGTGTTTTGGTCTTCGCAACACTACTGAACAGACTGGAATAACGGAAGACGTACAAGCCTGGAGACGTCAGTCAGTTGTCCTAAGACAAGCCACCTTAAAAGCCAAACGGAGTACCTTCAACAGCTTCATCTCAAATATTAAATACCAAAATGATAGCCAACGCACATTCAAATTCCTGGGTAACCCCCTAAACAACGAGAAAAAATCCAAGAAGGAACCAATACGCTTAAACAATAAACTGCTTGCCACCGACTAGGAAATAGCTAACTCATTCGCGAGGTTCTATTCCCACAAACACAAGTAAAGGCCATTTTTCAGAAACTCTTCAAGAGATATCAAGAAACAGGTAAAAACATTTTATGAGATTAAGGAAGACACAGCAATACCCCATAAGATACTTACTGAGCCATTCAGTTCTCACGAACTCAATGCTGCGATAAAACAGCTAAAATGCAAAAAGTCTCCTGATGAAGACAGTATCCACCCGGAATTTCTAATTCGAGTAGGGCCAAAAGCAGAGGAAATTCTGCTGACGCTATTCAACAAAATATGGGAAACCAGTCTCGTACCTACTCAATGAAAAGTTGGAATAGTAATACCAATACTAAAAAAGGCCAATGACCCTAGCAACTTTGACAACTATAGGCCTATCTTCCTCACGAGCATGTTGGCTAAACTTATGGAAAGAATGGTTAAAACAAGACTGACCTGGTTCCTTGAAACAAACAACAGTCTTGGAAACGAAAAAGCAGGTTTTAGGCCACAAAGATCAACAAACCGACAAGTCGACACGCTCTCCCAACATAGTAAAGATGCCTTTAATGCAAGAAATACTCTTACAGCTGTATTTATCGATTTCAAATCAGCATACGACTTAGTATGGAAAGAGAACTTAATTCTAAAATTGGCGAAGATTGGTATAAAAGATAACATGCTAAACTGGGTAAAAGCATTCATTGGACAGTAAACATGTAAAGTCAGATATGGAAAAGATCTGTCCAACTCTAACCTTTTACAAACAGGCCTACCACAGGGAGCTGTCACAAGTTGTTCTCTTTTCAACGTCTTCATCAATGACAGCTGAACTGGTACAGACAGTTACGAGGGTCAGGTGCTTACTTTATGCAGATGACTTTGTTCTATGGTATTCCGCCCCAAGAAGAACGCACAGAAGAGGACGGAAATTGCCATAAATTATGCACTCGAACTATTAGCTAACTGGTGCGACAACAATAGCATGGTTAACAACACATCGAAAACTGGATAACAAACATTTTTATGGGCCCACCACAGCATAAATCCTCAGTTAGTGTACAAGAATACTCCACTGTAACAGACCAACGAGTCCACTTATCTCGGAGTGATGTTTGGCACAAAATCAACATTAGATAAACCACATTGCCAAAATAGTAGACCGAGCCTCCAGTAGGCTGAACTTACTGAAGCGCCTAGCTGGTAGCATATGGGCAGTGCACACTTAACCCTAAACACCACTTACAAGATGTTTGTTCAACCAATAAATCTGTATTGATGTAAGATACTTGTTACAGTCTCTGAGGCGATTCTCAAACTACTCGAGAAAACACACAACCAGTCATTGCGACTAATTACTGGAGGGATAAAATCAGCACCCATTGATGCTCCTGGTCACAGGGAACATCGAAGAGAAGGCCTTGACCCTGTATGAGAAAATAATGCGCATTTCCAGTGACATATTCTGAAACATCTACAAAAATAGACCACGCCACCTAAAAACACAAGTTGGCCTAATACAGAAAGCAATAGAGCTGAAGAAAAGTTTACGAACAACTGACAAACCAGAAAGTCTCTCTTTACCCCAAAACCCATTAGCAGATAACGAAGTACCATTTTGCACCCAACTTCTTGGCCATTCCATGAAAGCAGACACCTCACCAGATCAAATGCGATTATTGGCCCTTGAGACAATGAATGCAAACTATCCTGCAGATCAATGGTTCCAGGTCTTCATTGATGGGTCATACGTAGAAAACTAAGCAATCGTTGGTGCAGGGGTTTACTCTGAATTATTTACTTTCTTCACAACAGCGGGACAAAATAGATCTGCATTCGAATGTGAAATAGAGGCCATTTCGATAGCCTTAGGTCAATTGTGCTGCCGAGATAATAAATTCACCAATGCGGTAGTTCTTTCGAACTCGCAGTCAGCAATACAGTCAATTGGAAGCAGAGAATCACCCAAAACAGTTGCAAAAAACCGTATCAGCTACCCAAAGAAAAAAACAAAGCAATAGTTTTTCAATGGATCCCTGGACACTGTGGCATTATAGGCAATCAGTGCGCTGACACACTTGCTAATAAGAGGACCACAATTTTGCAAGTTATTGACCGGCCAATATCTTTATACACAATGAAGACCTTAATCAGGAGAGAATTCAAGACTTCGAGAAGCAGCAAACTCAAAGTCCGAAGCAGTGGACAGCGACACTCTCCAACATAGCCGAGTGGTCTAGACACGATTGCCTGGGGAAACGTCTTCACAGAATAGGAGTATATGCGCAACCAACATGCTCCCTATGTGACCTTCAGGAGGAAATGGAGAAGACCCATCTGATACGGTGTCCAGCTCAGAGATACTGGGAAACCAGAAGTTAACTAATAGGCTAATGATTACTATTATAAGGCCTGCCATTTGATATAATAATAATGTCTGGAGTCTAAATGAAGGCGAGGACGCTTAAACCACCGATTTTAGTCTAATATCAATCTCAAACTTGCCGTTAAGAATTAAAGTGATGCACATTCCGCTTAATGGACATGTACGAGTACAGACCCAACATTAGTATTGCCTTAAGCCTTCACTCATGTACAGCTCGTTTTGAGTTCTATTAAGCCTGAGCTTGCCGCAACCTAACAATTCACAATTTTACCATCGCTCTCAATTAAAATGCACGCAGTATCTCACTGAAAACCGCATTCAACATTGCCTTTCTAGCTAAAAATTAGGTATTAAAAAGTGAAAAACGAATGATCATGGAAGTAAAGGTAGATACTGATTTAGAGTTTAGTATGTGTTAAGAAATTGAAGAATTCATAAAGGCTGTAATTACTTACCTCTGATTAGTTGCACACCATAATAAATCACGTGATCATAATTTTGCCTGATGAAAAGTTCGTCATTCAGTGCCTCTGTGGCGGATTGCCACACTGTAAAGTTTGACTTATTCTCAACAATCTCTAATGGCAAGATCCCTTCAACAATATGGAGGAAATAGATGTATGGTGCAGAACACGTTTATTTGGGATGTTGTGTCTGCCACGGAGCTTTGTCATTAAAATACAATGAAGGATTTGTTAGGCAATGCAGGGACTATTGACTTGTGGCTGACTGAGAGGTCTCTGTGCTCACGACCGCACTTGCTCTTTACGCGACACGTATCACGACAGCTCCTTCGAGTCTGAGTGTGCATGAGATTTCTATGTTCAGATATATTTATATTTTAAGGTATGGGGAATACCTATAAAAGATACATTAAGCACTCATTTCATCAGCATGAAGTCTATCATGCTGAAGTCGCCGTGTCTCAAAGGAAATTTACCTATTGTCGGTCACTGAAATCCTGACTACCATGGATATCAACTCTATTGAAACAATTTCGCGCTCACTTAGATCTTAAATTGTATGTACCTAAATATTAATTCATAATACTAGTACGCTCTATGTAAGCGAATTATTCTCAATTTCGAAACCTCCGGGACAACAGGAAACAACCAATTAAATACTAATTAGATCAAGATATTTGAAAGCCGTTATAAAGAACACTAAGATTTGAAATAGATTAAATAAGAAGGATCACGTTGTGGGGAAGAAGTAGCCAATTGCAGTAGTGAGCTACAATCTTGAGCACGAATGTTAGTGTACCTAAATCAGTTGATTCCTCAAGGGTATAAATTATAAATCAAATTGAATTCACATGCGATAAACTTAGGCGAGCTCCGTCGAGTCAAATCACCCGAGCCATTGTCAATGAGCTTACAGTTAGCTAACAGTAGAGACCGACGATAGTAACAACCTCTCGTCTCGATCTACTCCGAAAGCTGCAAACACAAATAACAATCTGAAACCGGATCACACCTTGAATCAGATTTTGAAGTCTGAGCTTCTGAACACTAGCTCATGTTATAAAGAAGCTGGCAATGATTTCAACAAAAAAAGTGAAATCGAGCCCCTTTGATGCTCAATTCACTCCTATTTTTGTTTCATTCTGCATGTTTCGCCTACTTTCTAATTTCTCATTTGGAGACTTACATTTTGTCTATTTCGCTGAATAAAAATTGTATATTCGCTTTGCAAATGTGCGTTCGATATTACTCCTGCAATTTGTGCACCTGTGGGGCTATTATCAACAAGATCGTCTACAAGGTCAGAGGTTACAGAAACGGTGCCTCATGGGTTTACACTCAGTAATGTCCGGAGTGAGAAGTGACAAAATCCGTGTTTCTCATCAAGTTTAATGGTAGTGCAGAGTGGTCACGATGAAAGAGCTCCTGTTTGAGAACAGAAAAGTAAATTGAAGTTATTTTTTTAATTTAATAATAATAAATACAGAATTGTACGAATAACTACATGCTGAACATTCAATCGTTGACAGGAAGTGTTGAAAGTGTTCACCATGAACTTCGATACACAACTTGGCTCGTCCAAACCAATTCACTTAGTGCGATTTCCGCAATCGTATTGTAAATGTTCATCTTTCGCTATTTTTTGTTTTTGTACAGTCCGTGGGCTGCAATTTTTGTACCACTTCTACATTGTAGTCTCGCGTGTGTAACTTCTTCAACATGTTCTGACATAGTGCTCCGTTTGATGTTTAGTTAGGAATATAGACGTCTGCCCGATTCCTGTAGACTTCTTAGCAGAGTCTAGTGAATGCTTTGATCATTTTCAGCGAAAAAAAGAGCATACTTATGGTTACCCTTGACGTAAGCGACCGAAAATGTAGCCTAAATTTTAGTGATCACTTTCTAGACAACACGTTTAGAAGGAGCAACTACAGGCGATTATTTTGTGGTATGCCATTCATATGACATTTCAAACGATTTACATACCAAATAAGTTCGAACAATAAACCCTCTTTGTTAATTTGAAAACGGCATTCTATCAGACTGCATTCGCAACCGTTATTGACAAGTGATAATACAATGTACAGCTAACATACAATGACCGCCGGACATCACTTGACCCCACGCAAGGGCTCGACAGCACTTTCAATAGGATATAGTACACGGAACTTCTTTTATCTTGACCACATTGAACTTCTCTTTTTATGGTGAGCGTCTGAAGATGCTTTCTTAACTTAATCTTAGAATTACTAATCTCGTAGATTAGATTCAGGATAAACCAATAGAAAAATAATTACTTAGGGTTATTGACTCATCTAGTTCTTTTGCTTTGAAAAAAGAGTATATGCTGGGCTTAGGACCATTGCTATGTTCACTGGTCACTAGTCCCTGAAAATTGCTGTTATTAACCACAGTAGGAAACTATAATACAAGTAAAAATCCACTTCCCAAACTTTTAACGATAGGAAATTAAACACTTTTTTAACCTTGTCTAAGGCATTAATTATTGTGCTATTTGCACTTTTATTGATTTTATATTGTTTATATCAGGGTACTATATTAGCCATGTCTTTAAGTGTTTTTTTTATTGTATTGCATGTGTCAATCGATATCAGACAGTTGCACAATGCACAAGTTACGTCAGTACTATAATTACCAAATATTTGTTATCGATGTCAAAATGCCTGATTAACAAAACTCACTGTTTAATGTGTATCGCTTTTTTAACAAGCGACTGATGTTTACAGAGCGTATTTTAACGAGTTTATTGTATGAAATTGCCTATTTGAGGCAAAATAACATAAAAGGCGACATGGACCTGTAAGAGTGCGAATGATATAAAGATGAAGCAAGAAACAATGCGTAAAAGAGTGAGAGGAATAATAACCACTTTCATTAGCAACAGCATCAATTCATGGTTGAGTATACCTTAATTAATAGCTCACCATTTGTTCAATTGGTTTGCTAGATGGGAAGCGTTTTCCTATTGTATTGACAAAGTTGCTAAATTAGCTCATTTCACTTCTTTAACAACAGCGCCATTGGTGACGTATTGTAGCGTGTTATAAAAATGTCCCCTTATAAAGGTCTTTAGACACTCAAATGGCCAAAACTTCACAAGTTATTGGCAAACAATGAGATTTGGACTCCAGTCCCAAGTTTTTTCGCGTTGGTGGCTCATCAGTCAACAAGCTTTCTAACTCAGATCTCACGTGCTCGATATCCCTCAGCGCACACCAAGTAAGTGATTAGCCCGTAGAACTGATCAAGTTTGGCTAATAAATGAGGTAGTGGCAGAATTTGAGGCTTCATTCTACTACCCCTTCGCAAAATATGAAGGTATAAAATGCATTCCTGAATAGCTTGGATGTTAGGTCAATGTTTATTCACAGGCCCAACTGTACATGAAACCTTGTGTTAAATCATCTTTTTACATCAAGCTTTACTTCACTATTATTCGATTTTGAAGATAAAAATTTTAATCAATAGTTTCTCAGTTGTCAGTTTTCATCAGATCTTAAGTATAATCGACACCCTTTGTGACAATACATGTCAGAGAGAATTGAAAAAAAGGATTCAAGTACGCTGAACTGTTTGAATGGCGGTATTATATTTTTATACCGTGAAACACACAAGTGAACCCAAAGTGCGCACCACACCCACAAAATGTGTTTTGAATAACTTGTAAAGTCATAGTTCCACCCCAATACCACCATCAATAGAGAAAAACTCTTACTTGTCAAATGGCATCTTTCTGAATGCCCCATTTTAGGCAATTTCACCAAAATTAACTGAGGTTAGATGAAAGCAGAAGCTCATCTTAGTAGCGTGTAGATTTGGTATGCTAATAGAAATTAATTTCGATTTAACTATGCTGTCTGAGTTAGTGTTTTGAGATATTATCAATGAGCAGTGTGTTATATCTGCGCCTACCTCATCATGTATTTGTAATCATCTACAAAATAGCAGATATAAAATGAGCTGTTCTTTTTGGCAATTATATCAATAAATTCCCGGTTGTAAGCCCAACATTAATCCCACACAGACGTACCGATTTTCACTACACACACCAACCCAACTCTCTTCTCTCCAACGCTTACAGCCAGGTACTATAATCAACTACTCTTTTCTGTTTTATAGTCTTCTCTCCGCTAATATTCATAAAATTAATACTCCTGCTAAGTCTTTTATTTGCTTTTCGCTTATAGTAGCTTCACATCTATCAGACCCAGTATTTATACCACTATGAGCTCAATTTAAATGTAATACTTATAGGAAGTTATCATTAAGCCAAAAAACGTCAATTTTGATGCTACATCTGGTGAAGTTCCTTATTATCAAAGATTATTATCTAATGTGACTGTCTTATTTCTGATGACTCATCCGGATCTCGAAGTATTAGATTAATGACGGCATCGATTATTGATGGTGGAATTGGCCGCGAATGATGTGTCCGATTTCTTACTCTTTTTTCGTTAAAAATAATGTGAGTTTTAATGAATTTTGGAAGAGAGTTGGATGTTGGTGAATCGTGAGAACACATATACCAGTCATCTTAGATACGTCTGCAGTTAGTATCCTCATCAATAGCAATGAACGCTATCTCATTTTAGCTGACGAATAGGTGAACTGCATACTCAGAGATTAACCAAACTATGTTTTTTAAGTCCAATCATCTGCGAGAAAGTTCATCCGTACCATTTATCATTGCATATTTTCATATCTGCATTGAATTTCTGACTTCAGGCAATTATGTTAAACTGTCCAATAATCAATAAATCAAGCATAGTTCAAAACTATCTTCACTGAGGAGCATGATGTTTCACCAAAAGGTTAATTGGAATATTTAAATCAGGACACAAGATATAATCCAGTAATAGAGAGTCCGAAATTTCCTTAAACGAATGAAGGATATCTAACTTGTAAATTTGACCTCCACCGTTACCTTAACTACAGAGTCCCATCAAATGAAATTTTTGATTAACTCTATTAAATGACTAGTTCATTTAATTTCTACAATGTCGATGCTTTAATTACTTCACAGGTCAAGGACAATAAGACAATTTTGACGCTTCATTATAATCTCATTTTTGCCAGAGAATAGTTCTAAAACTAGCAGATAAAAGTTCATTTGGCAAGGTCACCATTGCCCACTAGTACATCTTATTCTAAATGTCACACTATCGGCTAAATTCACATAGCTAATTATTTCTTAGAAATCATCAGCGGAAACAATATAATCTGTCCCTACAGGCAGGATTCGAAAGCACGCATTTTCAATAATACAAGACCAGTTTTCCAATGCGCTAAAGTCAATAAATCTAAATCAAGTATCTCCAAAATTCTACTGATTATCCCTTGATTACTAATCAAGAATCCTGCGAATTTACATTAATAAGCGAAATTTATTGCTGAAGGATAAAAATGGATGACAAATTAGCAAATTCATGCGTTTGTAAAGTGTGATTTGCAGGATACTAAGCTGTGGAATATTGATTTTCGAAACACTAAGTATTTTTTTAGGGATATTAAAAGATATAAAAATGGTTCTAAGACCTTAGGTAGACACATCATTGATAGAAATATCGATACTAAGCTATCGATCTAACAGTAATATGGTGCAAGTAACTCCCTCAACTTAACGGCTTTAAAACAGTGCAGTATCACCTTTTAATCCTTGTTATTTTTAGGGAATGAGCTGCCCTCTGGATTTCGCAGGTTGAGAGTAAAAGTGGCAAATGAGGGCCTTTAAGCACTCAGATAAGGGTTTCACATAAAAATTGGTACATCATCTTAGGTTTCACCTTTCTGTGCACATACACCCATGCATCTCAAACCGCCCTGATTGGTTATCAAGGTCAGCGTGGTAAATTCATGTGTTTATGTACCACCCAAACACATGTCTGCGCACGCCTCACTCTAGAATGCACACACACGTGCACCTCTTATACAACGAGAGTTATACTCTTGTCATAACATTCTCATTACCCATATGGATTTCTCCACCAACGCTTCAGGAGTTGGGACTAATATCTACTCAGTCCCGTCCACCTCCACTCATCAAGTGCAATCGAACCAACAGTCCTCACCCATGTTCAGCTCCTTTGACTATCACCCCTCTACTACCACACTTCCAGTCCCCCTTTCAGTCCCCACTAATCCTCTCGGACAGCATCCCTGCTTCATGCAAGACATTACATTCGCGAACAGGAGTGCCCGACTTAATCCCTCAAGTACAATCGTAAATAATAGTAATCAACAAGTGAAAGTTATGAATAGGAGTTATCTGCCGAATGGAATAAATGATGGCTGTGGAATGAAGTCGGCAGATGAAGGGGGAGGAGATAGAATGACGACTCCAAACTCACAAGTGGGAGCTGCTTTTGGAAAAATCCTTAATGGAAGCCCATCTGCTGCTAAAAGGGAGAAATGTCCAGACGAAACACCAAATAATTCAATTTTGCAAATGACTTTTCAAGAATTGACAACTATGCGAGCGGAGCCAATGAATTTCGCAATGAGAGCGCAAAATTCTCAGGTTAGTTGAGACCTTTATTGGGTATTATGTTTATGATTGGCATTTAATGATATTGATGTTGCTATCTAATAGTAACTTAAATCTACAAATACCTGATTGATATCTAACGCACCTCTAATTATCAATAGAGGCATCTTTTGTGAACATTGAGTAAAACGCGAATTATGATGTTATTTATTCTGCAGTTGGAGTTATTGTAATTATGTAAATAATAATGATATTACACTTTTAAGTCACATATTTTATTAAATTTTCAAATAAACATTTTAAGTTGAATTTTCGTTCTTGCTATTCATTTTACCTCATCATATAGAAGAAATGTGGTTTTATTCACATCTTGTTGGCTGATTATAATTATTTCTGTTACAGTCTAAGTCTTGGCCAAGAAATCACTTTTTTCCGAAATAAATAATTCAATATAATTAACAAGTAGTAATTAGACTTATTCATTTTGTAACTTCGCCACATTCAAGTACGAATTGAAGTCTAATTGAAATCAAATGCACGTTTGCCCTATTTCCTAATAGCCAAAAACACTTCTATAATTTTGAAATTCCGTCAGCAATTTGGAATATTTGCAATTGATTCTCCTGGATTTACACGTACACTAAATTAAACTGTGATATTTGTAATGGACATCTTTAAATTTCTCTTCTGGTGCCTAAGAGATAACAGACTGAAGAGTCTAGTACACATCGAGGCCCATTCGAATAAACACTCATCCTGACTCGTGTGTGTATGCGTGTGTATATTCACTTTATCAACGCGATGAAACCGACCATAACCATACTTCATTCAGTCATCTTCACGGCGCGTAAAAAGCTGGTTGCGTTTTACACACACACACACACACACACACACAGAGTTTCATCTATTTTGTCCAGTTCGGAGTATGCACACTCTGAAAGCATAATTAATGGTGCTTAGAGACCGGATCCTATGCAATGGAGGGTGGAGAGTGGCTTATCATAAATAAAGCTTGCGAGTTTTAAACAGATGAAACCGTCCCACCTGGTATATATTTAGACCAGGTCCTTAGAATTCTTGCTTTGGATTTCGTCATGCTACCACTAATACTACTTGCCATTCGCTACTTAGATGCATCAGAAGCATCACATTAATTTTATATTTTAATAACAAAACCTGCAATTCCAACAATTGGGTTAATCGTTCTGCTGCCAAGATAGTGGTTATGTGAATTTTTGTTTTTGTAAAAGGTAACATATCTGCTCCCAATTTTTATTACCCGATAGTAACTGGAAAAAGTTAACAATTTCAATTTTACTAATCACTGGAATATGATGGCACTTCCTCTTCTTCTCTATGACAAAATTATCATTTCGGTCTAATGAGTTATGAATATGTAAAAGGGAGAAGTCGCTAACAGGTCTGAAATCTGGTTTTGAAAATCAGTATGACTTCGATGAAACTCTTTTTACTTTTAGTGAGCTTTACCACATAACAAAGCTGAAAGAAAGCAAAGATAAAATGATCAGAGTTCATTGAGTGATCAGGTGGTGTGATAATAAAGTTGATTAGTAATTCGATAACTTGTTTAAGCATACAAAGGGTTAAAGGTCACACTTTAAATGGTACCAGTTAACTCACACTTAACTCTTGTCGCATGATATGTTTAGACATAATGTCATATGTGAACTCATAGTCGAGGTCACTACAAACGCTCGCATGGAAAAATTAACGACCAAAACTATAAAAAACATTGTGTTCGGTTATGACATTTAAAACTATGAACAAAGGGATTTTCTAGAAGGTTTAGAGCTCCATTTAGCACGCTATCGAGCGGTTTCCTTCCATCATTCACTAATGCTTTGATTTCCCAACAGCAGGATTCCTTTCATCAATATATCTTTGCCCAATCCTTATCATTAATATTGTCATCTATAAAAATAGGCTGTTTGCAATCGATCTAGATTTTCTTTATAGTTTGTTATTTACATGCTACTAAAGCCTCTAAATAAGTATTATATGATTCTGCAAAATTTCTAATGTTTTAACACCCTACAAGCTGGAATCGGCTACTGCTTGCCGTAAACGTCGCAGTATGTCCCAGGATCCTTACCCCTCGGACTTCTATCGATCCGAGAGGAATATCTCACGAGGTGAAGAGTTGATGGACACTGGCCAACCATTGCCGCCACCACCACCTCCAGATTTCTGTTTTTCACAAGAAACCCTCACTCAAAGACCCATGTCAATATCGGCTGGTCCAGTCTCTTCGAATTCTACAAGTTCCTCCCCGAAAATTGAACGAAGTCCAATTAAGTGTCCTCACATTGACCCCTCTGTGATGCGAAGGAGTCCTCGATTTACCCCAGCTCAAATTCATCAACAACAACAACAACAGCAGCAGTATGTGTCGTCCCAGAAGGTAAATTATCTACCATCACCCCTTCCCCCACCACCACCACCACCACGACACTCAAATCTCCACCCTATGTTTGATGGAACCTATTTCAGAAGCTCTAATTTACTTTTAACTCGAAATATTGTCACTAGTCAAATAGGATGCTGGCAGTATCTTGAAGAGGGAAAATTTTCTGATATTTAGATATAAGTTAGGCCATTTGATAACATCGCGTAAAATAACTAAATGATGATAAATGACCTAAGATTGCACGTTTTTAAGGAAGAGGTCAGGGAAATTTTGTAAGTTATGGAACCAGAAATTCAATCTTCTGTTTTAATTAAGCCCTTTATGTTGGCATTAATTTTAAAAATTTATAAAAAGTATTGTAAATATAAATTTAGTGCCTCTCCAGATATTTTTCATTCACTAAGGTCTTGATGAAGGCTGATGGCTGTTCAAGTTATGGAATGGTGTTGAGACCATTAGCAGAGTTTAAAAGCGTTTGTTAAGAATGCGAGCAATGCTTGGGATTTGAAGAGCAGACCTTTAAAATACATGATGGCTGCCAGCTTTTTCAAATAAAATTTCCGCTGCTTTCTTGTCGTCTCACACTTTACTTCGCACCACCTTTGCGTCTCTGCGGAGAAGATCCACTATGGTAGATCCTAACGCCTTCAGGACTTTAGTTGCTACACCAATAAATCGCTCTAGTCGCATGGCGACTTCAGCTAATTTTAACAGTAACCACCGTCGTCAGTTTCCTCATGAAAATCAAAAATAGTATTCCCATTTACAACGATGCAAACACTTAGTCCAGCGTCGTTAAGCTCTACGAAGCTACGCCAGTTCACAAGTCCTCACAAGTGTCTCTCTTTCTAATTCACAAGCCAAAAAGTCACATTTTTTCTTGAGATCCTTGCCTTTAGTCGCAACGCCCTGGTGTTTGTGTCGATTTATATGTATACTTGTTTGTGGAGGGACTTCCTTATTAAGAAAAACAGAAGTTTAGTGCGAGAGTCTTACCTTTAGTACTTCTACGACCCCAATGGAAGCCAGAGTCAAATGGGAACGAACACAACCTCACGTGCACCAAATGCAGCTTGGGGTCAGATGACAAGGCAACAACAACTGGCTATTGTCAACAATCCCAGATGGCGTCTACCTCAAAGCATGCCCCCTCAACCACCACAGCAGACATCACCCCGATCTTCTCAGGAGCAGTCTCATTCAACGGTCCCGGTGAGAAAACCTTCCTTGTGCGATCCAAGACGCCCATCTACCCACAGAGGACTAGGTATGAATGCTACCGAACAGTCGATGGACCGATCTGAGTACGTGTCTGCTTCATATGTGCATTCGGCGCCTTAGCTTGCTGATTTAGTCCTGCCTCAATTGAACCAGATTGATTCACTTACCCACATTAGTTCTAAGCTGTTGATCTTTCCTTTCATGAGAATTTGTGTGACTCAATACCTGGGGGTGATTAAGAATCTCTTGCAGGTCGGGATAAGAGGGTGAAGGGTAAATATGAAAGAGTAAAAATTTTTTGAATTAAATATCACATTCACAGCCCAGATGCCGGCATATAAAATGTTAATACTAAATTGAAAATGCCAAATTTTCGCAGAAAAATGTGACTTTGCCTCATTTTATTCCTCTCTTTCTTAAATCACTCACTGATTTTTCTCATTTTTTGAATAAACTCTTTTGTTTTAATCTTATCCAAGGTCGTCTGGTGTCTCGAGTACTTATATGCATATTCTTATGTTTTTTAAAGTTTTTAATGAAAGTGAGTGTTTGTGGAAGGAATTTATAAGTTCGTTAGAATATATGAGATCACACCGGAATTCAAGTACATACAAGCTGGGAGGTTTTTCACGTGGCTTGAAATCTAAGTGTAAAGTAATTATTTTCGAATACTCGATATAAAAGTCATTTCTGAAGTAAAAATACTAAATATAGGGTTCATATTCGATTGACCAGTAAGTTGGGTTGAGCCGAAGATTGATTATGGTGTTCTTAAAACAACTGAAAGCCATTGTGCATTCCTATTCATCCCACTTGGCTTTCGGGTTGCTGGATTGCAGGTGCACATCGCCACGGCAGGCTTAAAAAGACGAATATTCTCACACTTAAGGAACTTCCTACGTGTTTGGATGTTTCCCCATATTTAAAAGCTGTAAAATTTTGCTGCTCTACTATTGTAAATAAAAAAATACACCGATAGGTAGAAGTTCAACATTGCATACCCTTCTCATTAATTATGCATTGGTCTTCGTCTCTTTTTTCTAGAGCACTCATGAAACTGAGTCCTAGTAACACAAACTTCGACACTATGATGGAAACAATGCAAAATGAATTCGAATTTTCAATGTCAGGCAGTGTAACTGATACTTCTTCTGCTAATCGACCACACCAAGACACTCTTCCACAAGGTAAGATTTTAACTGACCAGTTGTAGTAATTTCCCTTTCCCTTTTTGCGATGCAGTTATTTGTTAAATTTTGTGACACTGGGACTTTAGTAAGTCGTATTGATTTTATTACGTGCTTTATTCGCCGTAGCATTGCGTAGATGGAGTTATAGCTGAAATCGAGGAGTCAGGAAGAGGAATTCTTTCAGTAGTTTTACCAATTATTAACAAAATGATATAACACACTTAGTGCAATGGTGGTAAAGGGATCACAGGTCCAGCGTCCATCAATTTACACCAAGTTCGTGAAGAGGTGGCAGATACCAGGCTTCTCTGCAGATGGACTCGATGATAATGCGCCCAAACCAAGATCAAAAAGCTTGGGAATGATTATTAGTACTACTATAATTATCATTATTAATCCACTTCTAGAATTATCAACTGCTATAAGAAAACGCTTTTGTCATACTTAGATTACTTGAAGTTTTAAATAACCGTTTAGTTTAAAAAACAATATCGATTCCAAACATCCGATCGTTGCAATTATTTACATTTTAATTCTATGCACACTTAAGATTAATTCTTGTTGGGCACATTGGAACATTGTAGCTATTGGCCAGATCATATATTTCCCCTTGTTTCTGCTCAAATAAAATTGAGATTCGGAGAAAAAGATGTTTTTCATGAACTACAATTAAGGTTAGTAGTGGCATATGCAGAACGATTCAGATCATAATGAGCTCATAAGGTAACACTTAATCAAGTAGCCTTCCCCTCCTATTGCTTCTTGGAAAATATTTATAATTAATCCAAATAGCGCCTCCCGAGTTGGATTCACTGGCCGTGAGAAGGTTGAGAAAGTCAAAGTTTGATCTCGAAACATATGGAGCTTTCATTTAGTCAGCACTGTACTTATTCATTTAAAGTTAAAATTCATTTTGTCAGGCTTTGATGGCCTACAACACAAACTGTGCCCGATCCTAGACCTACCGCACATTTCCGGTTGTTTTAAATTACTCGTGCTATATGTTTGTTCCTGGACGAACATTCAGGTAGTCCAATTAAATTTTTTCATCATTCATGCACTCACTGAGATGTTTTTCCACTCCCACTATAAATTATTGATATGCTATTCAACGTTGCCCATTGAAAGTAGTTTTCTAACTTCAGTCATTTTCACACGTTTTAAATTATAATCTGTTTCGGGATTGAATTATTGAGTCCTTAATGTGGCAGAGAACAAACCATCTTTGGGACAAATCGGATAGGAAGATGACGAAGCAATGAAATGTGAAGTTGTGGTGCAAAAGATAACAAACCTAAGTCACCTGCACTTTGACCATAATCGAAGTTATAGTTGGTCACATCAAGATATGAGTTACATTTATAGTGGAACTGATATCCACGTTATAGCAAATAATCAAAACGAGATAAAGCGGAGTGGTGTTACCAGTCCCAACGGGGTATTCAAAATCCCATATTTTCATTTTGAGAAGTTTATAAGTTAGTTCTCTTTTTTAACAGGCAGGTTGAATTCTCTGTAGTTTATGCTCACTGCTTTGTTTTATTCATGCATTATGGTACTTTTAAATAAGATTGAATATTATTTTTTTCCAAGAAAGATAAATTTAGTAACATATGGTTAATTATTTTACAAAACTTGCGCATTTGTTTAAATGTGCCAAGTAGGCGGGTTGTTACCGTGCTTTATTTTGGCGTAAATCCTACCTTTAGTTGTGCTTACGTTCCGTAATATTTTTGGACTATTTCGAGAGGTTTTATATCATTGATAACCAATTCATATATTGATTTATAATATATCTTACCAGATAATAGTAATAATTGCAATAATAACTGCGATTAGCCACTAGTTACCTTATTTGGAGTAACTTAGCTGTTACAAGTAGTTGAAAACAGAACGACGGAAAAGAAGTGCCATTAAGGCTCATGGAGGATAGATCTCTATCCCTGTTGCAAGTAATCAACCAGGTTTAATTAAGGTTTTCGAAGTAATTTATTGGGATTACAATAGTTATAATTGTCTATGAATCTTAACGTGATCCGTTTGAAAGTATCAGCTTTCACTTTTTGCTTCAAAACCTATACAATAGTGAATTGTCAATACGAAGCTATTTTAAGAAATGCTCTCTCAAACTCCCAACTTTGGGAGAAAGGAACTCTAGGATGGAAGTGCAATTATAGAGAGATTTTTACTAGAACATTGCCGATATTATAGTCTTTTGGAATGTTCTTTGGCTTTCACTTCAATAAGTATTAGCATAGATTCGTGTCATCGACATGTCATTCCGGTGCTAAATTTACATTGTCAAAGGACAAGGGAGGGGAGACGGGCGGGGCGTGGGAGGGTAGAGAAACCATCACAAGTGTCAGGGCGGAGTCAATGTGGTGGAGCCAGTATGCGCTGTTTTATATGTGCAGGGATGGAGAGAGGTGTGGGGTCAGCTGATTCAGCTTGCATTTATCTCGGTAATTTAGTAATATACATTTGGTTCCTGACTTGTCTTGGCTACAGATTACTTATAATTAAATGAATATTAAAAAATTCTTGAGACTATATTGCAACTTCACGCAGTTAAGCAGAATTCTCTCGAAAAAAGCTTTCTACTGCTAAAGGTAATTGTTAGAATTTGATACTATAGTATCCAAACTCTTATTTATCTGATCAAGTGAAAATAACCAGTTTGAGACATGGCGTCTTGAGTATGGTTTACTTCACCCTGTCATCAAATATATCTCGTTTGTCAACACAAACAGTTGAAATAACCACAATGCGCTAAGATGTGGTCATGCTAGGTTATATAGGCCAATTCAATCATTTCTCCACTTACTCTTCCTTTCCTGAAATTATTTCTTTTCGGTGTTTCATATGTCAAACGTGTCAGCTCATTGTACACGCAAAAGGCGATGCTTTCTCTACAACGAGAACTTTTAGAAATAGTGTTATTTATCGGTCAAATTAGCTTAGATGATAGTTCTGAGTCTGATATTCTCGTCCCCCACTTATTATAATCTCTTTGAGATGCAGTGGTCCGAATATGCTCAATTACCCTTTGTCGTTTAGTCTGCCCACATAAGTCTGTCCTCTATACTTATAAGTAATATAATCAAGACGTGTTCGCTTTACGTTATTTTTGGGTACTATTCACAATATGGCAAAAGTAGTTCCCTAGACATGCGTGAGTAAATTTCTGATAGGCCCACAGGAACTGCATTAATTCCTAAGAGTAATTGTCCTTTGTCTCGAGCAAAACCCGAGTGAAACGTATCGATAAACAAGCCAGCTTTTCTCTACTTACATCAATACGATGTTTTAAGTCTCTTTCTTTTAAGCAAAATAAATACGTAATGATCGAATTTCCAAGGCTCCTAACTAAACCACCATTAGATCATTATTGCACAATGATGATTTTTAATGAAAAACCTAATCACTTTAATAGTACAACTCTTTAAATTATACTTAATTCCAGACTCTATTGCCCTTATCCCTCTTCAAATTGTGTCTTCAGCTATTCCAGTTACCTGAGGTGACGTTTTGTTAATTCCAATCTCTAAGCTTAGCTTAGCTTAAAATGGTTTGAGCACACATGCATACGTGTCAATGACGAAATCGGTCACAAGCTTTGCCATCACTCTAGCGCATGTACTTTTGTGAGGCTTTAAAAATGACTAATCACATTTTTAAATAAAGCTACTTCTTTATCATCGAGTTAATTTACGTCGAAGTATTAGTGGCATGGTGAGTTATATTAAGGTAATTATACACTCGATACTAACTTTTTAATTTGGGAATTAGTTGGTAGCTTTTCATGAAAGTCTGACTGGAATAGAAGTTATTCTTTGGGAGGGCATACGGAAATGTGCCTTATTCCTATTTAACTCTTCACAAATTTTCAGGTTGGTATAATACTGAGAGCATTCTGTTTCACCCATTGGGAACCACTCAGAGAAACCAAGAAGTACCAGAGGCTGTAAGTCTTGATTAGGGCATATCATATCATATTATGTGATTAATGTTGGCTAGAATAGGTTCTCCCGTAGTCCTCGGATCGAAGTTTCTAATGTTTGCCCACAACGGAGTTATCAAGCGGAGATCCCTTAAATGAAATTATGTCACCTCCACTGGGAACTAATACCTAACCGCCGACTTGATAATAACTCATGATTTGCTTAAAGTTGATGCGTTATTCATGGAAATATTACACATACAACAGGATTATTAGTAGCACTTGCTTACAACTTCTTAAACAACCCTGAATTTTCTTGAGTCTTGTATGATTATTATTGGTCGTCTTTGAGGGGAATTCGATATGACGTTCTATACTAATTTATAGTACTTTCTGCTTCCTCGTCTCTGAACTTCATTTTTGACGATAACTTTGAACTTTTTTAAAAATTCACAATTTTCGATATCTTCAGATAAGGAGTTGCCTTTCAATTGGCCTGCATATTTGCTCACTGACTGTACTCCTCTTGGCGTTAGGTGAGATTAATAGAAATTGAAGCAGCAGGTGGATAGTTGGATTGCACATATATTGGTTTACCAAGAATTTCGTCATGCTTTAGTGCACCACATGGCAATAGTCAATGAACAAGAATTCAAGCCGACTAATTTGTCTACCATAGGATCCTTGTCTGGGTACTTACTATCAAAGTAATACAAACCTGGTCGGGCAATCATTTACTTTGACTATCCTCGTGCTATGATATACTTCCGCACAAAATGTGGGGTGGGATTTGATGTTTTTAGATCTTAGGTTGAATAAAGATCGGGCAGAAATTCTGCGTAGTGACTTCAATGGAAAGTCTGACACATTTCAACGAGAATTTCAGGTACTTTTATGATTATTGACATTTTTCTGCAGAGTTCAACGTCAATCTCACCAAAAGTAGCAGAATGGAGATAAATGATCCTCATTACTCATGACAAGGCAAATAGTGTTAAAATATCAAAGTATCAAAATGAAAAAAAAGTTGAAAATGAAATAGCTAGGGAGGTCAATAGGAGTGAAAAGAGGATATCAATGGTTACATTTTCAATTTTGGTGGCATTGAGTACTCTAAATTCACATGATGAGGGAAATTCACCTTCTAAAATCAAGTACTTCAAAGCTAAATTTCCATTATTGGATGCACAAGAGTTTTGAGTGTGTTCATGTTCATAGTATTCAGAGTTGATTGAATGGTTGGTTATGCAACTTCGGTTCATAGGAGTTGGGTGAACTTGGCTAAGGGAGAGTAGAATAATTTAAAGGCCATTTAATTTATTGAGTCCACTCTGAGTAATTTCAGGTTACAGAACTTTACTACCTAAGAATTGTTAGCTATCTCGTCTCCAAGATTTGATGCATCACTTATTTATTTTTGTTACCTTCTCTGTATACCAATTATAGGTAAATCACCCTTAGATTACAGTGTGCTGATGGATTCATTTTTTATCGACTTTTTATATCTTCAGCTTAATTTTCCACTCTTTCGTGTTTATTATTTCAGACGCCTTTGGAAGTGAGACCAACGATGAAGAAATGACGTCAGGAAATGGTGATCATGACAGTGATAGCTCTCAAGGTTCATTCCCAGGTGAAGGTCTACCACCTGAGCAGTTTAAATTTTTCGATGAGCCTTTCAGTAACACTTGGAAAAGTGTGCAATTGTCCCTCGTTCAGCAACCTGAACTACAGCACAGAGCAAGATATCTCACGGAGGGTAGTCGCGGACCTATCAAGAACCGAAGTTACGACGGATATCCGACGATTCTGGTAAAAGGACAAAGTCCAAACTGTCGTTGCTGTTGTTGTTCTTGTTGTTGTCGGATATTTGTTAGTTTAATTTGCAAAATGAGAAAAATCAAACAGCATTTCATTAAAAAGTCCAAATGAATATATGAGCTAGTCCGACATCCAATCCGGTTAGTTTACGCTTTCCTGCTTATGGTGCAAGATGAGTTCAGATATAACTCGGGCGAACAAAATCGGGAAAGCAGATTGAATCTTCAGTGAGGATAGTTGTAGGTAGTTGAAAACTGATTGGCAACAACTTTAATTTCTCATATTCATGGATTAGGATCAAAATCTGCCATTCTTTAACACCTCTTTAGAAATGTGACATTGAGTGGGGCCGAAATCGACTGTTTGTTATCTTAAGGGAAAGAAATTGGTTTATCGACTATTAGGTGGGTAAAGCTTGGATTTATATAGTGGGTTTCTATATCCTTCATTCAACATGAATTCTAAGGCAAGGCTGCGAACATAAATAAAAGTACAAAAGAGAAATGCCATAAACTTTTAAAATCTTGCTAGTATCTTAATACCTCCCAAATTTAAAGATCAAAATCGGATTTGGTTCATTGTACGTAAGGAGGGGGGGGGGGGGGGAAGGAGAGGTAGTTGTCAGTAGTATGTAATCCCGTCTACTACTAAAGTAAATCCTATTTCAGGGTTCCCTTTTATTATTATTTACAGATGCAGGGATGGTCGGGTTCAGCGATGTTACATGTTTTTGTAGCATCCGAGTCTGATGATCCAAATCTACACCTCTTCTACCAAGTGTGTCTCGTATCCACTAAGAGTAATCGCGGATGCTGTGAAATCGTCTTTGGATTCACTACAGTCGTTCAAATGCCCTTCACACCCAATACTACCAACCGAGTCATGAGGTGGGTCAACACTACTTACATTTCATTGACCCACATGTTGTAAATGCCTCATTTACGAGCTAAAGTTTGCAATTATCAATTCTAATTAATAATTATTTATACCAAAAAGTAAGCTTTATGATAGTTATCACTAACCCTTTAGTTGACTTCGGGCTTCACAGAGGGGAGGAGCATCAAAGTCACAAAAAGTCGAGAAGGGGAGCAGAAGGGTGATTCACAGATGCAAAAGAAACAGACACAAAGGTAGAGAAAAAGGTAATGTGAGTACTGTGGGAGTGGTCGAATATGACTTACAGTGGGGTCATGGTAATTTGAAGTCAGAAGTCAACTGCCAATTTATAGACTTTTTTGCCCTATGAGTATACGTTTCCCAGAGTGCACCACGTGGAAGTAAGTCTGTAGCGTAGCCAATTCTGATTAATATAAAACCACCAATATTAACATTAATTGCTTAATTCCAAAAGAGAAACATAAATCCACCAATAGAAATGAGTCATTTCTATTCACCACCATTGTAGCTATCTTGGGATGGACAAATGAGATCGAGAAGCGAGTACATGCTTGTCGTAACTATGCAACTATATGCAAGACAGTCACATTGCTCTTTTTCATAGAAACTATTATCCAAATAAGACTATCTTAAATGAGTATGTTTTTTTGTACGTGTATGTGTTTAACTTTATGAATTTATGGTGTTCGGCCTACACCGTTGGTTGCGCACCTCGATTGTTGTTGTCTGCTGAAAAAATTTCACTATTATGTCGTTTTTTTATTTAATATAATGTGGTTTCAATTATGAGCATATGTGTTACCGACGAGGGGTACTGAGGTTATGATAAAAAGTTAAATAGACCGAGTATACAATAAGCCAACGAGAACGTTACTACTGAAGCACTGAAAGTAGCCAATCAGGAAGTAGAATTGACCAATGAACTCCAGAAAACCAGGTAATACTATACCACGGTGCTTTCAAGGGTGAGGTAGTCTCCAAATCGTCAATTTTCTCATTCTGTTCATTAATATTAAATTCTTCCATATTCACCTATTCATTTATCACCATATTGTCCTAGTTCCATTACTTAGTTTTATGACTTATGGTGCAATAGAGAATTTTGAATAACGATAATTTCTTTTAGATAAAAGTGATTTATATTCTTTTAATTTCAGTAACTCTTCTTATCGGTAAAAAATAAGAATTTGATGAGTGTCATATCGACTAAATTACTTTTTGAACCACTTGTTGATGGAAGGAAGAGATGTAGATGTTTGCTACACCAACTTGGAATTTCAAAATTCGAGCAATTTTCATCACTAGAAGGGTACGCGCAAATTAGGCGGAGTTTGAAATTGACGTATAAATATTCATTTCCCTAAACTTCCCGAACAAATTACGGAAAGTATTCACGAACCTAGTTTTAAGCGGTGATCAAATATCAAATTAGCGCTATTATTTGAAATTCTCTTTCCCCACCTCTCGTGCTGGCATGAATTAACCAGTACGGTTTCAGTTAAAATCTAATGTAATGACGGCTAAAAAACCTCAGATATCCACAAATAGTAAGGACTATTTCTATAAACCCCTTGGTTCTACATACAATGACCTATGAACCTGGATTTTAAATGCATTCCTCCAACTCTATGTTTACGGAACAATCCTTCACCTTCTTTGCGCTAGAACAATTGGTTTGGTAACTTCTTATTTTATCGATAGCATTTATACTTCAAAATAAATGAAACTGCGGATGTATTTAAACAAAACACAGAGTCCCAGCTGCGCCATAAAATATAATATGCTGTACTGCGGATTAAGACAAAGCCTATCCAAAATTTTGGACCACGTTTTCGCCATATAATAACAAGATCACTGTGCCAAAAGACTCTTTTGCACATATTCACATATATACCAACATACTTGATTTGAAAAGAGGCCTTTAAGCTCCGTTATGTGGAAAGCTAATCTGATTTTTAACACTTGATCTAGTCACCATGGCTAAGATAATTAACTTCATATCAACTTGACAGTAAACTATACCAAACTATTACACCTATCATTAGCTTTGAGTTGTTTTTACATTCCTTTTAGAACTCACACGACAAAGCAGTCAATGCATTAGTCACACAATTCTTTGTTAAAATTTTAAATAGAGTATTTTCTACATACGCAACAATTCATCAATTACTGTTAATGTAATATCTTCTAGAGCTCTTGGCTTGCTTCACAATTCTAACTAATATTGAGTGCCTAAAATGTTTCTGCCTAGCTTTATTTTATTGGCCCGCGTTCAATTTGCCGAATAGTTTTAAAGCAGTGTTGTCTTAGGGTGCGGATTTGGTCGCTAATTAATTACTTATTGTTTTCTGTTCAGGTTAATATGTGCATTGACCACGTGAATTTTCAGAAACTGGAAATATATTCTGGTACTCATCATTTGAGTAAACGGACAATTTTTAAGGCAATGGGGCGTTAAGTCGCAGCTGTATTAAAATTAAAATAGCAAAAAGGCTATTCTGATAAACATTCAGTTGAACTAACCAATGAATTATACTTTTAAAGGCGTACTTTCCACTCTATTGAAATTAACTCTCAGTCTCCTCAAGGAAAGAAGTGTCCCCAACTCTCTTTGGAGGGAAGAGGGGTATTATGGAACCTTCCTGGTCTGTAACTTAAATTCTTCACTCTCTCTATTAGGCGTTTGGTCATCTCGCTAATTGAGTACGCGATGTTAGGCATCGAACTCATAAGCTCTGTCTTAATCGATGACTATAGAAAAACCATTGCGTCACTGAAACACGTTTACCTCGACTTATTGCTTAACCTGTTATTGTTTTGCTCATTTCAAATCCATATTAACAAGTTTACAAAATACTCGTTATTTCAATGCTCAGGAGATAACGCCTTTGGTCCTTTAGCTCAGATGCACGAAAATATCCGATTTATTTTCGCTAACCTTAATCGAGTCTTTCTATATGTTTCTTTAAAGAAGAGGCTAATCTGAAGGAAAACGAGGTGCTAATAATCTCAATCCATTTTTATTAATACATAATTTTGTTAATTAATATAAGCGAACAGATTATCAATAATTATGGTTGGGTTCATGTGTTCTAGCTCTGTCTTTTGCTTTACAACATTTCTCTAGTTTTCCTTTTGTCTCGCTCAGAGTCGTAGTTATGCAACTGCTGAATGAGATTATCAAGAGTTCCCGCTGAACCACTCCTCCCCTTCTAATATCCCGCAATCCTTGCCAAACAACAAAGTGGGGGAAAGAGAGAGATCCCTTTATGGAGAAAGCAGAAGATTGAAAGGGAGGTTATGTGAATATTTAAGGCGATGTAATGGCTGATATGGAGGCTTATAAAATGGATATGTATACGTTAAGATTAAAGAAAACCTGGTTGAGTCAATCCGCTGCTGATAATCGACCCCTCAGGTTAAACTAGCATAGCGAGTTGGCAACATCGAATTCTTATCAACTTAGTTACAACATTAAAAAGTCTCCTCTTGCAGCTCTATTAAAGTTTTTCCTCTTTCACTTAAGCGTCGACTCCGTCGGTTTAGTGAAGCTGCGTAATTCTGATGTTGAGCGCCGTTGTGCCGCTGTGGTGGAAGAGAGCAAACGAAAGAGAGATCGCAAGCAAGAGGAGAAGATTATTTGTCGCTCCCATGTGTCATCGTCTCCAACACAAGGCACGCCAGTTTCCTCTACTTCCGCCTCCATCTGTGAAGAAGTGGGACGTCGGTCGTTGAAGCCTAAATCAAGCTCCACACGACTTGTTTACCGCGTCCTCCTTCTTTCACCAGAAAACACCGTGGAAGGTGTTGTCCAGGTGATTAGCGATCCTATACGCTGCAGTAAGTCCCTATAATAATAATGTGTCACTTGTATCATTTGAATAAGTGAACAAGCTTCAAATATCTAGTTTATTCAATGAGTATGAATACTTGGTCAATGGGAATCAACACATTCAATTGTAGTTCAAAATATCCTTTGAGGCCACTCGAATTGAATTTATTGTCAATTTTGAGCATGTTGTTTAGTGGCCTGTGGCATTTCAACGCTCCTTATATTTTATTAGGCTTAAAAACCAAAAGTTGGTAGTATTTGGGTTCTCCTATTCAAAGGTCTGTCCGACCTCATTCTCTTTCTCGCACCTACGGGTTCATACTTAATTGTGTACAAACAGAGACCACGAAATTATACATTCTCTTTAAGTGAACTCGTAATACCATTTTCATCTACCATATTCACACATCTTCTTCTCCAGCTCTTCTTCCCTTTCAGTCAAAATGGCAAGAGAATGAGAAAAACTCAAAATGCTTCAAATAATAACCTAGGGCTTAAAGGACATGAATTAGAATTGGTTGTCATTGATGCATTAATTGCACTGAAATTATGTTCCAATCATATAATTTAAGGTCACATAATCGTCTTTTTTCAGCTCAAATTGTGGGAGGTCCGGAGATTACTCGTATGTCAATTAAAAAAGGCGATGCTCGCAGTCGACCGGAACTCTTCATAATTGGCAAGAATTTCGTGCGCGGAACTCGTGTAATCTTCAGACAAATGGCTAACGACTCAAGCGATGACGTACGATGGGAAATGGATGCTGAAATTGAGGCTCCCTACTTCACACAAGTATTAAGCTACTTAAATGAATTTCAGTAGACTCCACGAAATATTAACTGACCAAATTCTACTTGACACTTTAGACACATCTGGTTTGCAGAGTGCCTGAATATACCGGCCCTTCGTTGCCTCTAACAGCACCACTTCGTGTTAATGTCTGCATTCAAACACCAACTAGGGTTGGTCGACCGGAGCACTTCACCTACCTACCCAGTAAGTACACATTACCTTTCACTGTCCTGTTCTCAATCCTCTTTGAACTAAATCCCCTTATTGCACTATTCCTTTAGCATTTCCTATTCAAGGACCACCGATAATAAAAAAAATATCGCAGAGGGAGGTCTCACTGCAAGGTATGGTGGATATGTTCGTACTAGGCTCAAACTTCTCATCCAGTTGTCGGGTCTTTGTTCGCCAAGTTACATTGGGAACCGAGGTGAGTGGCGTTTTCGGGGCACCTGCTACTTACACTGAGACACCAAGTGTAATATGGCAACGCGAAGCTCAGGTTAAAACGGATGAACTAACACAAGTGAGTTTATTCAAAACCTCATATTTTTATTTTATTGTCGTATTGCCATAATGATAATGAGATGCAAAACCGTCAATTTTTAATCATGAAAAACCGTAAAACAGTTCAAAAAGAGGTTTAAAGAGTGTGAATAGTGGGTGTAATAGGTAACGTGAAAATCAACGTTAAAGTCACACATTTTAGAGATGAATGCTTTTCTGCGTACGCACAGTGTTGTGGAGGGCCAATCATACTGGAATGGTGGTGGAATATATGTACCTGCAGGCTCCAGGAAACTTTCTTTATCTCACTAACTTTTAAATTCTCAAAATCTCTTACTTACTTAGGAGGCCAAGTTTGATTCAACATGATATAACCTTACAAAGTCCAAACTTCAGGATCAATTACCTAGATTCTTGATAAGAGCACATTAGCCTAAAATTCTATGAATTTCAATTTTTGCCAAAGAAATTGATCAGTTATAAATTTGTAACGTCAACCTTTAAAAGCTCAGTTAAAATCAAAGTACGAATCAACTTGTCATATGGCGCTCGTTTGTTGAGTCAACGTTATTTAAAGCGACTCTTAATCTGACTTAAGCAGAACTTATGCTAAGGATTCTTTCTAGTGCACAATTTTGTATAGGAAAATTCGCCTAATAGAAATAACTTTCGAACCGATTGAAGAAATTACTTAATGTGGTAATGTTTCTTACACATATTACTTTAATTGTTCGATCAAGTGAGGCTCAGAGCCAACATCCAAATGAATCAAATAATTGCCTTAAAGACTACCTAGATACAACGGCCCTTTCTTGAACAGAAGGCCAAGAAATCAGCTAGAATTTTGAAGCACTGGACAATTATTGGGAGGAAGAAAAAGCAGGAAACAGAAGAGCTGAAGGCAGCAGACCAAATAGCGTGTATGTGTATATGTGTTTAAGAAATTGTGCAGTAGGACAAAGTAAGTTGTGATGAGAGTTGGCTTGTTTAGCCCAGAATGTGACTTTTAGGATAGGCAGGTATTTTAATTTCACGTCTGCCTCCATTTTTGGAAAGATATTCAGCAGTAACCAATGTTTGGAAATTCGCAGTTGACAATCCCTTTCTGGCTCAGCAACTACGTAAATCCCACCAAAACTACTAGCGCAAATAATTCTGTCTAATTATTTCCCCCTCCCCCCCTCCTCGTCTCTTGACCCCAAAGAAAATTTGTGTAGCAGCCTTTTTTAAAGAGTCTTTTGAAAAGATTTGAGAGTTATGAATGATATTCGGATAAGATTTTTTATTCATCCGTGTTTTTTAGATGATAACAACGGTAGTTAGTCACTTGAAGACCTTGCTAGTCATTGGGTCTGAGGAACAGTTGTCCCTTTTCAATTCATTGTTTTCTCTCGTGTTTCCTTGACAGGGAATTTATGCTGTTAGAGGCAGGCATGGACAGTCATTCCAAGGACTTCTGTAGTGTCTTGATTGATCTGTCTTAAATGGAACTTTTTACAAGCTCTCTTCCTTGTTCTCTCTGGAAACCTTACAATCAACGGAAGATGAAGGTCAAAGAACTGGGAAAAGGGAATATTATTAATTCTTTTTCTGCCTTTTTAGGACTATCTTGTGTGCCGAGTGCCCCCCTATGATGGACAGTCGTTAGAAACGCGAACTCCTTCTCTCCCGGTTCAAATCATCATTGAAGGTCCAGGAGGCACCAGTGCTCCGGAAACCTTCTTCTATGTGCAATGTCAGTTGACAGCCTAGTCCACAAGATAAGCTTCTTTATCCTGGTGGTCATCACGGAGTAGAAACTTATTGCGATATATATGAAATTTTTTAAATTTTCCTAGGAAGGATTCAATTAGCTATCTCTATTTTGAGTTCTAGTTAAGCGATTTATCATTAGTTCTGGAGCAACTGTCAGACCGCACATCTGCAATATTAAAAGTTATGGGTTCGTAACTCATCAGAGCACATGCATTGAAAGGAATGATTCGTTAAGAGCGGCTTTGGGAGTGGCAGTAGAATGCATTGATTGGACCTGGCTAATTAGGGAGTGGTAGAAGTCACTATTTTAATCGTTGGGCACTTTGATACTGTCTCTACCATAGGTGATTGTTGTGAGACGCTTTCGAAAACGCGTTTGGAAAGTACTTCTGTAATGTTTGAAATAACAGAGAAATAGTACGTAAATTTTCAAAACCAAAAGATGCAGGAGTTGGCTTGGTTAACTATAAAATCTAATTACCTAGATCGGCAAACTCAACATTTCGAAGGAGAAGCAAGCAAATACGCGACAGAGCAGACCCACAATAGAGAACCCCGAATTTCGTTTTGTCATTTCGTTAACCCAGTTATAAGCACTATAGAAATTTCAAATGTCTCTGTTTTTCCTTTTTACAGGATGCCTAACCAGAAACTACCAGACGTCAACGAGACTCTAAACACATGTACATGCTGCGATCCCTAACATTATTTTCTTGATTGACACACTCAAGTCCAACCCCTTCTACCTCTTTGCTTTTGGGTTATTTTATACTTATCTCTGATGTATTAATTCTCAATTTATAAAGCGCTACAAAGAATGACTTTGGCAGAAAAACACTGTATATTCCCATTTTTATCAGAGAAAAGAAAATATACGAAAAGACGTTATACTCTTCCTACATTTTATGACATCACGCCTACTTTCATGAAATCAGTAGAACGAAAAATTTAGCGTTCAGCATTACTATATATTGAGGTTAGAGGAGACATTTAAACGTAATGTACAAATAAAAAATGGTTTGGGGGTGGTAACCAAAATCTTCTACATTGATGGACGACCTCTTCCGAAGGATCTGTTGCCACCTGGGCGTTGGAAACGATTGTTAGGACCTCCACGGCCACCACCAAAGCCACCGCCACGGCCTCCACGACTTCCTCTGAAGCCTCTACCACCGCCACCCCGTGCATTAAATCCCCCTGGGCCCCCACGGCCTGGTGTTCCACCACGTCCGCCGCCGCCACGACCACCTCTACCTGCTCCGCCACCACGTTTACCTAAACACAATATAATTAAAATTAGTTCGATTGAACCCACTGAAGCTAGTAAAGTGGATAGGTGCCTTTGAATTAATGCATACAAAGCTATAACTTTATCCATAATATAACGAAATAGGTAAGGTAAAATTCTTGCAGAAACTAAATCTTGGTAAATAAACCTGCAAAGCATCTGTGCAAGAAACAATAATTCGATCTTAGTTTCCATATTCTACGCGATAGCCGCTTAAAAAGGCAGCTCTACAAAAAGATGTCAAAAGCGAGCTTCACACAACTACTAAGAATTAGAAAATTCAAAGAGCTACTTAGCCAAGACTTTAATGCATGATATAATTGACTGAAAAAGATAAAAACAAAAAGGGAATCGATATAACGCTAGTAATGTGCACAAAAAATTACGGATAAGAGGAATGTTGACACTGATCTACTAACTGCTGAGCATGGAAACACCTGCAACGTTAAAATCTAACGTCTACGTTTATATGCAAGCACATTAATCCTAAGTTGATAAAACGCAAGAAACCGAAGAGAAGCAAGTTAAATGACGAGAACGCAGTAGCTGAGATACAGAAATTTTGCCATCAAGGAATGCACAACTGAAATTGATAATCCGATAAACAGCGAAATCAAGCAACAACTCTTAATAGTGTCCAAACAGTCTAAATCACTACAGTAGATCAGTTCTGTTTAAATAACTTAAAAGGCAAATTTTTCCCAATCCAAGTGAAAAACTAGCATTACTTTAACAGTAGCAATTGACACAGTTAGTCAGCTTAGTTGAAATAAAAAATTAAATATTTTATGCATAACTAACAATAAAATTGGCGACTGAATCATAATTAATATTTTCAAGTAATGGGAAACAGCTTGCACGAAGAATGAGCGAAATGAAACTATCAAATTATGTAATCTACTCGCCGTACCAAAAAATAGAGCATATAGAATAGATGGAGAAAAAACTGAGTTAATAAGCAAACCTGCTGGTGTTTCACTAGCTGCGATCCTTGAAGCAGGAAGAAGCTTTCGAGCATCGATAAATATCTAGAGAAAGGAATTAATTACAGAAAAAAAGAAAAATTACTTTTTGACCAATGGTAAATGACTGAGGAGTAAGATTCTCAAGAGGTGCAACGGAGAACATGGGAGAATCAATCCGACCAAGAACATCATCGACTTTGCCTATTTCAGTATGTTTTTCATTGTATACGGGGGCATTAAAGTATGGAATATCCTTATGTGTCAATTTACAAAGAACTTCTTTAGGGCACCTCAATGTTACTTCACCAATTTCGGCATATTCCTCTGGAGGTCCAAAATCTTGACGTTTGAAACCACCACGGCCTCCACCACCACTGCCTCTGAATGGTCTTCCATTAGGACGCATCTTTATCAAAGTGTATACAATATGTTCAAACCGCGTTAAAAAGAAGACACCTAGGGCGTGACTGCGAATACAAAATGCGCACTACACTGTTAGGAAGATTAAACAAAGAAACAATTTTGGATAATAATCAGAAAAAAATCAGAAATCAAATTTCAAAGGTTTACACTCAATTTAATTAATTTTTATAAATATATTTTAGAACATTGTGTGATTTGTTAAATTACCTGCATCCTCGTCTTTAAAATATTCATATTAAATTCCCTATACCCCGAAAATAATCAATGATCTTACTTTATTGTTTACAGCCGCATAACAATGGTGATATGAGACTTTTTAATTTCTGTAATTGTTGTTTTATAATTATTTAGTTTATGTATTTAGCAGAAAACTAAATTTTGCTATGAAATAATACATTTTAATGCTATTCCTTTGCAATTAAGGTGTAAAATTCCAACATAGTATGCTCCACTGTTAATCGATTTACAATCAAGTTGGTCAAATACGCATATATACCAGTTATTCTCCAAATAGTGAATGAAATGAGTTATTCACCACTATTTTGAGCCTATGTCAAAATAAAACTTGGTGAAAAATTATTAATTGTTAATAACTTTATGGTTAATCAATAAATGAATACACTCTGATAGTTATCTTAAGGTCGCTAAATTTATACTCCCACTTAATTAAATTTCGATTTCGATTCCATTTCTGTTGTTATTAAAGAAATAATATATGTCAGTCTATAATGAGCCTCTATCAGTTAAGTAAAAAGTTCATTTCTTCCATACCATCTGTCTAATAGGCACAGAAATTTGGATGAGCTCTTTTTAGCCAATCGAACTATGCTAATATGCTGGTTGGCCGCCATCGGAATAGATGGTTCTTTTACTTTAGTGAGAAAACTGATTAGGTTCGCGAGCACGTATTTAGATTATGGTAAAAATATATTTCGATTCATCTGTTAGTTTGGCTTTTTAGAAGCAATTATGAACTTTTAATTTATACCATAAATTTTATTTAGAAAAAAATAAAACTTGTTGTTGGAAGGGTGTAACACATTCCATTGGCTTCATATTCGATATCCACCAACTGAGCTAGACCAATTTTTACTGACCTGTTATTTATCTGATTTACTCATAAGCAATCTAAGTAGAGATTTTGACTATCAATATTTTCAGTATAATTTTTGACAACAATGGAAATCGATTTTTTAAAAGTAAAACTGCTATCCAAACAGTATGAAATCCTAGTATCACCCTGCAACAATTGTCTAACTAGATCAGGTATAATTTCTGAGACCCGCTTATCTCAACCCCACGATGGAGTTCGTAGTGTTCGGCCGTGTTGCAACATCAAGTTTATTGTAAAGAACTATCGTGTGTCCAAAAATGATTTTCTTTAATTAAGGCGACAAAGCAGGTAAGAGATCCTTGGTTTAGTTCGACTATGGTTCCGTTTCTTTCGTCAGCAATGTCAGCAGTCATTTCCGTCACACACATCATGGAGGGGAGACCTATTGGTCATTTATGCATCCATCCCATTTCGATGATATCCTTTGCTGTTTTTTCTATTCACTTTGATCTGCCTAACTGTCTCTGTGCTGTGGTTAACTGCAAGTTAACTGTTAGTTCAGCAAGACACATAGAAATAGAAAATTTTGTTGTTGATTTGGGAATATGTGCAAAAGTAAACGTAACAAATAAATTCATTCGATTTACATCAGCAAACCGTTGTAATCAAAGCTTCATTACCTCAATCCATTCTATGTAAAAAGGGATGTGATAAAAGTAACTTAATGGAGTTACGGAGAAATATCTTTCCATATCTAAAAATTGCTGCTCAAGACCTTATAACGCCTCTTGAAAAGAAATTGGGACAGATCATAGGTATAACACACTGCAATTGTGATATTAATATCATTTCCCGATCATTACCAGGCCAGTAAATTCCACGGTTAGGCAAGCTGCCGCTCATCTATCTGTTCGTTATCTGGCCTTTGTCCAACATTGTTCTCACGATCTTCTCCATCCCGGTTTACGAAGAAAGTCGGTAGTTCAAAGGAACGAATACCCAGTGGTGCATCTATGGTGGCAGAATCAAGATATCCTCTCTGGATTAACTTTATAAATTAGGTTGACAAGAAAATGATAAGCCACCGAATTGGAATTAAACAGCGTGACGTGAATTACCTTCTTTGGGGAAAAGCTGCCATATCTCGGTCTTGAGGTAAACCTATCTAGGCACTATCAAAAATTATATTGCAGTATGTTTAAATATAAACAATAAATAAATCTTTCAAAGGCACAGTGGCTTGTGGTGTACGTAGTATGGGCGAGGCTAAATGGATAATATTATATAGGCCGGTCTAATTTGAGCTCTAATCTAACTATATAAACGTTACGAAACTCAAGCATATCTATTAAAAGATTTTTCCAGTTCGAATATTTAATTAATTGTTTTAAAAATACAAAGGTGCCTCAAAATTATGCATGCTGTAAGACATTCACAAGTCAAGATGTTTTTGACTGCAATGGCAGTAATTTTCAAAGCCGAACCTATAGTTACATTTATATATAGACGTATATATATTGTGAACCCATGACAAATACTTGTAATTTTGTCAAATCATTATATTGAAATAACATCGAATAATTAAGTAGCTATATGCCAGTTTCAAATCCATAACGAAATTGCAATAGTAATTTTGTTTTGCTTTATCAATCAACGCGCATAGTCTTTGATTATAGTTGGTCTCCTGATTTGATTTCGTCTCCTCATCGCTACTACTTTGTAGGCAACTTTGTTAGTATTAATTCGTATTATGAATAATTATATTTCGAATCATTTTGCGGTATTTTTTCGATCATAAAGTGTCAATTTGACAGTTTATACAATTTAATGTTTTCTAGGTGAAATCTGCTTCTTTGTTCAACATACAAGAGCGGAATAAAATATGCCCACTACTGGTAAGAGTGTTCCAAAGGGCCCTGCTTCGAAAGCATCTTGTTCTCAAGTGTCCCACTCTCCTGTTCGCCGTCCTCAACGTGTGCCTAAAGCATACGAACAGACAAAGACCGAAGCTGATCCATTTCTGCGTCCTCTTGGTCGCTCTGCTCTCCGAGCTAAACCCCTTTACAAATCATCTAGCTGCCATGATATCAAGTCCTCTCGTTCTAATTCGAATTCTTCGGTGGGTTCCCGTGATTCAAGCAAGGAATCTCGACCAAAGAAGACAAATGCAGTTCGAAAGCCCTCTTCCACAGTTGCTCTCCCGGCTGCTGTTCTTCGAGAATCAAATAATTCTTCTCTTTACATGACCACATCAAGTTCTGTTAGCGGTGATCGCATCTACATCAACTCGGACCTCCTTTCGCGTGTTGAGAAAGAGAAAAAACAATATGAATCTCGTATCTCTGAACTCACTCAACTTACAGAGTCTCGCAAGACAGAAATTGAGAGACTTAACATTGAAGTAAAAAATCTCAAGGAAGCTAAAGAACGAGCAGAGTTCCTTATCCAACGACATAGTCTGAAGCGTAAGGCTGGTGATGATATCAATGCAAATATGGATTCTTTTTGTTCTTCCTGTCAACGTCCACTTTTTGAAGAGAGTTCATTATCTACTACTGTCGTCCCAGCTACAAGTACTACCCCTGACCAGCAAAGTGTTGCTTCAGGTGTCTCTGGTACCCCCGTTACAGCAATCGTCGAACAGTCAACTTTCAAGAAGCCTACTGTGACTAGTCTAGAAGATATTATCCACGAAATGGAGGAAGTAAACTATTCTACCACTGAGGAGTTAGAAGCCACTATGAATGAATTGCGTGAGATGCAGCGTACTCTTGATGGTACTCAAGTGGAAAATCGCACTCTGGCATCCGACCGCGCCATCTTACTGGAATCTCTTTGCACTCAGACTGCCAAATTGGAACATAGTCGTCTGCAGATTGATCAACTGAAGCACCTCCTTATCACCAATCCTTCTGCTGATTCGAGAGAAGCACATTACTTGGAACTTTTTAATTCAATAGAATCTGAAAAACAGATCCTCTTGACCCAGAACAATGATCTTGCGCAGAGATGCGAGTCTCTTGACGTGGAGTGCAGACAACTCACTGAGAAGATGGAGGCAATGAGTGCTGAGATGGAGCAACTTAAAGCTGATGTTACTGCTGTTCTCTACCCAAGTGTCATGTATTTGAAGGGTGAACTTTCTGTTGAAGATCTAAACTCCAAGATCGAATGTCTAACCCGTCATGTAGCACTTTGGCAAGAGAGATACGAGACAGAACTGGCGGAGCATGAACATGAAGTCACTGAGTTCAAGCTCTACGAAAGAGACCTACTCAAGGCGGTTCAAGTTTCAGATAGCATCAGACATGAATCAGAAGGTCAGGTTGCTCAGTACAAGATGAAGCTACATGAGTTGAAGAACCAGGTAAGTAAATCTCCCTTACTTTTTTAATTTGTGTACTTAGGCTTTGGTCGCTTGGCTTTGGCTCTAAATGCGTTGTTTCTTTACTGACGTTCTTTTTCATCGTTTTGCGGCGTATTTTCAATATTTGCCTCCAGTCTTAAATACTTCTGGTTCTAAGCTTTTTAGCGAATTTCTAGGAGCATTTTATTCTTTTATAACATGTTTGGCTCAACTAAACCTATGCGGATTAGTGGAGAGGCCTCCACAGTATTTTTCACGTGCACTAAATGCTAATACACTGCTTCTTCGCCTGTACATAAACTATTAAGTTAAATGCCCACAAAATTGCGCGTTTATGTTTATTGGTGAATGCAAATTCGCTCAATCTTCATTGACATTAGATTAGATAGGTAGTTAGTTCTTCGATTTGAAAGTCATTGTTCTATGTATCTACACCGAGCGGCCAATATGTTTATGTATGTACGGGTTGTGCATATATGCGTGTATTTTTACGCAAACAGCAAAGTGGTGAAGGGCTTTTTTGCTGCTTCGACTTTGCGCAATCTCGCCGTGTAAGGACACATGAATGGCCCTGCAGGGAAATACACAAGCATGCAAAAAAGGCCAGTCAGTTAGTCAGGTCTTATCAGGTCATTGGCTAGTTGCTAAGATGGATAACCCGTGGGTGATGGCTATAAAAATGGTTAGACTTAGTGGATAGTATCGAAAATGTTTTTTCTAATGCAAATCAGTATTTCTACTTCGTGTGTTGAATAAATTAGTCAAAAGCAGCTTCCTATTACACTCTCTACCATCTTTTTATGGCGTGAAGTTTGAACAGCAGATGCAGTTGGGTAAGCAGTGATTTTTACTAGTATATTGCCAAAGCATCAAGTGATTTAGGATGACATTAAAGAATGAAATATACCGACATAGAAAGGGTATACGTAAGTGGAGAGCTTAGTTATCCGGAAGGCTTTGTAGTCTAGTTGAGTCGTCATTTTTATAACTCCTTTCGGTCATCAAAGAGCAACATAGAAAAGAGAGAAAACTAAGGTTTGGGAGTTTTGGAAACAGAAAGTTTAGGGGATTGAGAGGTTTGTGTGCACACGGTACGAATAATCAGATAGACACGATGTGTGTGCGTTTATGCAGACGGAAGAATGCTTAGAGAATATACTTTTGAGGAGAAATTTGGCATGAAACTACCACGAATAACTCAAACATGTCATTATGAACGACGGTTGGTCGGTGAATGTCATAGTACACCTAATACAGACGTTGAAACGATTGCGCGGACAGACAGCTTAGGTAGGTATCTGCATTGTTCCAAATTTACTTTCGAAAGGTAAGAAGAGTTGTGAAAATAGTAAAAATCGTTTATAGAAAACCACTACATCAGTTTCCCTTCTACTTGGTCTAGGTAGTTTAGAATCCATGTTCCACTGTTGTTGAGATTACCTGATTCTAGGGTAATCGAACAAATCGAAACAATTGTAATCTGTCGTTTTACTTAAATGTTCCCACCTAGTCATTTGAACTGGCTCGCTATTGTCAACTATTGAAAATTACCGATGCTCCCTATAGGGATTTTTCCTGCTCTATATTTTAGGTGGAAAGAACCTCAGCTGAATTAGATACTGCTATTCGTGAGAAGTGTCTTCTTCAAGATCAGCTGTCCAAGGTGATGGATACCTCTACTAAGTCCACTCAATCAATTCCCTCTTCCCCAGTCCTTCTTCCATGCAGTTCTTCGGTTGAGAAACGTTCTGTCGGTGTCATGACTTTACCGATAGAGAAAAATTCAACAGAGACTTCTTACATCCCTCCTCAAACTTCCAGTGCTCAACCTGTCATTACGACCACCCAGATTCCTCAAGTCGTTTCCACTCCTCCCTCATCGGCCGCTACTACTTTCCATCTTCCACGAACCTACATGCAGAAACTTGGTCTTAGCACTTCTGTATCCCCTGGCGGCCCTGTCAGCAATAACTCTTCAACTGGCATCAGACGCGCTGGTCCAACTGTACAGAGCCTTATTCAGTCAATTGAGAATCAGGTTAAGGCCGTACAGCACCAACAAAAGACCAAGACATCTCCTTCCCCCACAAAATCTGCCAAGATGGCAGATGGCGATGCCACTTCCCCACTGCTTCCACAGCGTCGTTTGCACTCAGCTGGAAGTAGTCCAATCACCACCCCGGTTCGAAATATCTCCAAGTCTGTACGACATCCACTCATAGACGAATCTATCGTTGGCCAGTCAGCTCCTGGTGGACCCCCACATAACCCCACGTCACCCCCCTCCGGTGTTGCTGTTCCTAATACCCAGTCGACGAATCCTCCTGCCCCTCTAACGAGGTATGTTAGCATCTATTAAATTTCCACTTAGTCCTTAGTTTGCGTGTTTTTTATCAGGCTCTCCTTTTCTTATTTGACTGTTCTGCTTAAAATGTGAGATAGGAAGAGTTATTTTCGCTCTGAAAATCCACGGTTACGTTATGTTGTATAAAGATAACTAGTTTTGATTTGCTGGGAAAATACAAGTAATCGGTTTGCAATTTCTTTAAGTTGACTAAAAGGCAGGAATGTTAAAGCATTCCTTACCGAAATATCCGCCTCAACTCTTATTTTGGGTTCAATCGTTTTATCTTCAAAAGCATCTTCTGAAACGGTAGCTGAGAGGAGACTTACAAATACAGAATCTCACTGGACAAATTTCCATTTAAGTGATCTACTTTCTCCGCCCCTTTGTCTGAATAATATAATGCATACTCTTCAATATCTGTTATACATAGTTTGAATTCAAGTTTTTAGTGCTGTATGCCATGGCATTATCTGCCCATTAGTAGTTTCTGTCTTCTTGATGTGACTTCACTGTCATCCCCATTAATCAACTTGGCCACTTCAATCCAAAATTCTGTATTTCCTCAGATAAAATTAGTTTACATAGCAGGACATGTACGCATCTGCATATGCAGTGCCTATCGAACCCTTTGTAAAGATGATTCATCTTTAGTTAGCTAGCTTCTTTGTGTTTGTGTAGTGGCACATCAACTACCATCGTTCGTATGTCTTTTAATTCGTGCCTCCTCCGTCATATTATCTCTATTGCTGCTGGTACAGAAGAAGAGGAAGACTACCGCTGGCAATGCTAATGAGGCTTGCCAACAACAGCCAGTTATATGCACCTTTCGGGACATCGCGCAGGATGAGTCATCTTCCATCCTTCACGCATATGGTCACCTCATGGGCATACACTAGCTATACCCCGCAGCTTATTCTACTGTGTGTGGTTGTCAGCTTGTTTACTCTACTAGAAGATAATGTTTCAGTTGCCTCTCCGATAATTCTTTAGAGTGAGGACTAGCAGTTAGGTATTCGATATTTGGCCCCTAGCTATACTTAAATTGCGTTTCTCAACGTAAACATCATTGATATTCTTCGGTTTTGGCTAAACACAAGTTGGCATTGTTAATTTCAGTAAACTAGGTTTACTAAAATAGTTAGGTTTTTGTAACTATACAATTTTCTTGAAAATAATTCCCATTTCAATGTTTTATAGATCAACGCCAAACTTCGGAGTTACTCGTGATGACACCTCTTCCCCTTCAAAGGAGTTGACAGTTCCTCATGTTGCCTCTTCCACAACTCCTCGTCTCAAGCGCAATCTCACCATCCCTACAAATTCCGTCATTAACAAACCGACGGATAGCAATGTTGTCACTGCAAACGCAACCATCGCCGAAGCTGTTACCACGGTGATCTCAGCTGCAGCAGGTGATCCGAGCGTTGTCCCACCCCAGTCTCCTTCTGGAGACTCAAGTTCCCCCACGAAATCGAATCCTGCTGCTTGCCCTCCTCCCGTTGATCTTCTCGACCCCCTTCAAGAACTAGCCAAGCGTACCGGTGCTGCGTCAAAACGCAATGCTCTCCTCAAGTGGTGCCAGCTTCGACTTGTGCGCTATCGGGCTGTGGATGTGACCAATTTTTCGTCTTCTTGGAACGATGGACTGGCATTGTGTGCTCTCCTTCATACCTATGTGCCTCAACTGGTTGCGGTGAATTGGGAGAAAGTTGCTAATGGAATGGATAAGAAAAAGAGGTTCGAAGTAAGTGGCAACTTCTTTCCTTATTATCTTGTATTGGTATATTTCACACTTAAATTTAGATGTTCGATGAGTGTAGATTTAATAGAAGATAGATGTATTCGAATAAAGAGGCACTCATTTACTGTTTGTTTTGTAACTTGGCTTTAGTCATAGGTAATACTCCTTCCGAAATAGAGTTCTATTGACGTCGATTAGATAATTTTCTCGTGCTCTCTCACCTTTGGATTTTTTCGTTTGAATGGCAATTGGCAATGGGATGATTTCATACAAACACTTCACAATTTTCACATAATTTATTAGCCGGACCCAATATAGCTACAACTGGTAAGCTGCTGACGTGATCTAGTAGTTGCAACGCAAGATTCTTAGAAGAATCTGGACGAATCTTTAATGTTAGTTTTTGACATAGGCCCATAACTTTTTGAAATCTGTTTATTTGATTTAATTGCCTGTTGATGAACGTTTTTATCTTTCAGGTCGCTTTTAGAGTTGCTGAAAGCCAGGGTATCCCAACTACTCTTGATTTGAATGAAATGCTCACAAACGACCGTCCTGACTGGGCTAGTGTTATGTCCTACATCGCTTCGATTTACAAACACTTCGAAGTCTCCAACCCCTCATCTTAATCCACTTGTCTCTTCCTCAAACGGTTTTGTATACAGACCCCTCCCCTTGTGTCTATCTCCTACCCTCTCAATTCTGCATTTATCCCTGACATATGGTCGCCATTGAATGCCCGCCCGCCAGTTGTAATCCCCCAAATGGCTGTGCGAATAGGTTCTTAACGTTCTTCTCCCCCTCCCACTCCACGTTCGCACTTACACTTTTCACCCCAACTCTGCGAAAAGACGTAATATCTCTTTCTCCCATTGTTCTGAATTGTAATAAGTTATTGATATGATTTAACTATATTTATTCTAATGCGTAAGGGCTGATTTACCCCCGTATTATCGATATTCACTATTTGTTTCTTCCACCGATTAATTTATACTATAGCAGTCTAGTGGGAGTCTAGTGTCTAGCCGATATTGTGGTCTATAATGCTTCTATGTGAAATTGTGTGGAAATTGTGGAAACTGGGTGTGTGGACATAGGGGAAAAGTAGAGATATGTTCAAGGTGGAATCCGTCGTTAGAGGTCAGAATGTGAAGGAATATGGTGCTGGTTTCTCATAGGGACTTCTCCAAGGCATCTCCCCTCTAGGGGGGTTCGATGCTTAAAACAATACCGTCAGTTAACACAAATTGTAGCATGCTAGTAGGAGGTTAACATTCCAATAATATCTTGTTCAGTCAATCAATCTATGGCAACCGAGGCCTAGATGCAGCTTTTATCAAAAGTAAATCGATCCGAGTTTTACGTTCCACTTCGGAATCTGTGAAAGTGAGTGGCTTCTCCTACTTTCCTATGTGAAAATTACTACCACCTTCACTGCCTCATTGAGGGGGAAATTGGTGGGAAATTAGCTTCAGTTTGTTTCGTGAAATGGTGGAGAAAAAACATAAAATTTCCCATCTTTGTGAATTTCCGATTAAAATATGAGGACTTCTCTTAAATTTATAAAATCTCAGTTCAAATTTATTTGGAGCTCCCCTAGTCCTTCTCGTTTCAAAATGTTTTTTTTTTCAAACTGAAGTGCATAATGAGGGGTCAGCCTAAATTGTACAAAGTTATATCGAATATACAAAAAGAGGTGAAGAGAGGAGTTAACAAGTGTGATGGAGAAGTCTCCCAGAGTCTTCCACTTTCCAGAAGGGAACATATTTGTTAAATTAGAGATATTATCGGATAATAGGTTTCAATATTAATTTTTTAGGCAACGATGAATTCTCAAATAAATAAAAGTAAATAAATAAGGGTGAATGGTGTGAGTGATATTCAGATCTGCCAAATTAGATATCACTTGATCAAAACTCATTGATACAAATTTATTGATGAAAACAAGTGAATGTTTCGGTTTATAGTGGTCTGTCAAATAATTACAGAGAGGGTCTTTTGTAAGCTAAAAATGAGAGTTTTAAAACCTCTCCCTTCGGAGTGGCCTAGGAGTCAACGTATAAGTCTGTTCACTCGGAGACTTCTGTGTTCGCCATATTTGAAGAAGTTTATAAGAAACGAAATCGCAAAAGAGTGGGCACGAAACTGGAAACGCAGATTATACGGTTACAAACATCCACTAACCTGTCAAGTTAAAGGTCACCAGTTTGTCACTCACCTGTGCATATTCAGTAGTGAAGACGAACAACGCACTGGTTTATTCTGCTAAACAGCCTGATAAAAGAACAACTTTCCCATCAAACCGATTGTATGAGATCCTCTATCGGTTCAAGTCTATTAGTATTAATACTTCCTCCATGGGACTTGAAGTTAATAATGGCGAAAATTTGACTGCCTAATATAAAATGGTTTCGGTACAATTCTCTGGTAACCATTGTTTGCAGACAATATAAAGGAGAGAACCCAAACGTGGGCTTTAAATGGTATTAGTTAAATCGTTCATGAAATGACATGGTTGTTGGCTCTACCTAAATCTCATACATTCTTATTTAGTTTTGAAAGTACGAGTAGTTTTTCGAAGTAGAAGGAAGAATGCTGACACCAGTTGAGAAATTTCCGAAGAATCCAGGCATTTTAATTATAAATTAATTAAAATCTGTCATAAGTGGATCGGCTTAATTGTGATTAATAAATTCTCTTATTTCTTCAAATTATAGCTTGATTTTAAGATTATCAATTAGATTTACCATTAGGTCTTTCCACAATTGGTGTTTTAGTTAATCCCTTAAAGTAATTTCGAGGGCTCATTTAATTAATGCTCTACAATACAGCGTTTAATCCGATTTTCTGTGCCATATTAATCTAACTTGAAGAAACAGAGAAAGCAGAATACAAGAGACTCATCGGTTCACCCATTTTAATATTCTTATTTATTTCACTCAATTTATCAGTTAAAAAGTGTCGATTGATACGACGCTTTAATTACGTATCAAGGGCGTAAATAAACGCATGATTTATTAATTACTAAGACAAGATTTGTTTAAATTAATAGGGAGAATACTTAGTCACCAATTCTACAATTAGTAAAATCTGAGCGATGATATAGGAGATGAGGATTGTCGCTGAAAAAGAAGTCCATAAAGCTTTTTAAGATGATCATTCAGAAGAGAGCACATTGTTAGTAATAGTGTAGGCATCAAAACTCATTGGAAGTAAAATACCGACTGGACTAGCCAAATGGAAGCACATTCACTTGACGTGTGAGGTAGCCGAATCAAAGGAAATATCCTTAGCTTCATTCTGCACTCAGGGTGAGCTTCTCCTCACCAGGTATACTCTTTGATTTGTGATCCATACTTTCTTACATCCTATGGACTGTTTGCCCTTTCGCATTTACCCGTCTTATTCATATTATACGTCTTAATAAATACCTATTTGGGCCATACTTCCTACAACAGGAAGCCAACAAACGAAGGTCAAATTCACAGATTAACATTTTTTCTCGGGTTGAACAATTAGCATAGGCTGTCTCTAAGTTGCCCAACATCCTTAGTAATATGCGCTTCTGTTTGATTCACCGGAAAATGTGAAGATGCCTTACAATTAGACAAGACCTTTGCACCTTTGCCTTTCATCATGGCCTTTGGAGTTGGAGTCAAGTGTAATCTAGCAATACTTAGTGAGCGGATAGGTTGTATAGATATAAGATAGACTTGCTAGTATTGCAACAGTAAAATGCTCTTTGTAGGTATCTGTCGGTAATTTTTTACTTCAATTTACTTACATTACCTACGATAATGCGCTATAAATTAAAATCAATGAAGACGAGAGATAGGCTCTGTTCGTCGCAAAATTTCCTTCAACCTACTAAGAGATTTCACTATTATTTCACCTGGGTGCGGGAAAATTATTTTGGAGACGCTCTTGTCAGTTGACTGGAATTAATATATCACTGGATATGATTAAGTGAAAATCAACTTCCTGAGCTCTGACATAGCCGATGTGCCCGTTTACCTTGTTATCTAAGGACAACTTTGCGCTGTTGTAATGTAGCATCTAAACTGTTATTGCAATAAAGTACAGTTGTTGGCACTTTCGCGAACTTCCCAATTCAACAAACGAGGAAACAGTTAAAAAGACTAAAAGATTCCTCTTTGATGAAGTTATCAGCGTGAACATCAATGAAATAGACTCATTAGGTCCATAGAAAATTCAATTATTCATAACAGTCCACTTTTCAGAAGCGAGAAATCTCAACTTAAATGGTTATTATTTATTAATAATGTACAGACAGAATTGAATAAGACGGTAATCAATCACTGCGTGTCAATAATAAATTATCAGGGAATAATGCCATTTTGGTGTTTTGAGGTAAAAACAAGGAGTGGAATTTAAATAAATATATTGCAGTCACCTAAAAGATTTTGACTTTCACTTAGAAGTTCAGTGGCGCAAAAAGCGCAAATTGGCTTGTTGTCGCTTTTGTTTTGGAGCGAAAATTGAATTACGCCTAGGTGAATGCTGCCTTCTCAGTAGAGCAGCGTAGTTGTCAAAATGCTTGTCTGTCAGGGAAGAAGCTGTAATTTAAACACTTATCAGTGCTCACTACACTATTTTCGAGTAATAGTATAAAAATGGTACCCATTTGTGCCCATTACAGCCTCAATCTGCAGCAGGAAATAAAACGTTGTCATTCAAGCTCAATCAAATTAGAGCGTCGGTTTTGTTTCTTTCTTCTTGCCACAGCAGCCTCATTTCTACAGTCAATGTCGGATTGTTTTCGCGTTGTCAAAGGAGCATTAAGCAACGAACATAATCCCCTTATTCGGATGGCCGTCACGATTCAGTATATTACAAGTTTTATTTTTACATCATTTGAGTGATTTCCATTCATTCATTCCAGTTGTTATTACGTATGAGAATGAAGAGGGTTTTAACCTTGTGAAGGAATTTTAGTGTGTGTGTGTGTGAACAACTTTAACATATCTGAAAAAAACAAGCACTCAGAGATATTGTTCTGTAAAATTTAACCCAAACACCCTTTGTCTCCTAGATAAGAAACGAGTTGGAAAAAAAAACATTTCCTTAAAGTGGCATTTGAAGTAACAATTTTATTACTATCTAACCTGATTAAGCCCTTACATCTGTTTGGAATATTAACGCTTTCACCTCAGAACAGAAGCTTCTTTAAGATCTTTAAATTCTGACTACGCTAACGCCAAATCATTAAATGTTACTTACACCGTTAATATTGACTTAAAGTTAGATCACCACTGTAATGTGCACGATACAGTTAATTCAGGTGCCGAAGACTTGGTGACGCTTAGGGATGCAAAACAACGTTATTTCATATATTGAATTACTTGCATGTGATTAATTGTCGGAAGAGAGGATCACTGTCAAATCAATGGCACCGCTTGAAGGTCCAGCATCGACTCACATTCACCTTCTAATTGTCAGTTTTTGATTTTATTAGTTATTTATCAGGAAACAAAGAACGCTAAGTCTGTTAACTACCTTATCAAACCACCACGGCCGGATTCCCCTCTCTCAACCCTACTTTTCCTCTTCTATCCACTTCAAATTACTAATGTTAACTTCGTATTACATAATTCTTGCTTCTTTCTTAGTGAGAAAGGTTGTGGTATCCTATTGACCTTTCAAAAAGATCATTCGTTTCGTAAGGAAATGTCTAACGTACTAGGGCTTTTGGGATAGCTCCACGGCTCGGTTATGGTACCATTTAGCACTCCAACAACCAGTATTAACTTAAATAAACTAAAAATTCGGTGGCTCTGAAGTCAGTGTAACATACGAAATAAGAACGAATTTGAATGCCAAATACCATTAATTTATGCTAGGCCAATAGCATTCAGCCAAGAAGCCATCAATCAAAAATAATTTTATATTATCTAACTAATTACTGCGGGACATATATTTCTTTCCGTGACAGTAGTACTAGTTGCGCTTGTGATATCACTTGCCATTAACAACTGATCATAGTAAATGCATTTTAAGCCGCTAATTGCCCTAACAAGGAAAGATTAATTGTGGTCTTGATTTTTGTTATTTCAGTTATTTAAATCACTTTGTTCTAGGTACACTCTAATGTGATTATGGAAAAATAAGCTGTCCTGTTTTATTTATTTGGGCATCTAATTTTCAAATGGAAATCTTTGCTCAGATTACTTCGGTATAGTGGCGACTTGAACGGGAGCAAATTAGGAGTTGGAAAAGAGGCGGCATGGCATGCCTTTTGTGTATTTGAGACATTGTTTTGCTCACTTTCTCCTTTTGAAACATCTCCAATAATGAGAACTAGGATGGAGACGAGTTGACTGTCTGTCATGGCCAGGTGTTGGGGCTTGCATTTATATTCACCATGTTTTGAGCTCTATGCGGAGAAATACCGTGATGACTTGAGATGGTAAGACCAACCATGAAAGTCGATCAACCAGTTTGTACGTTCTGAATATTGTGCACACAATCTCTTTGACTAAACTTGGAGGTAATTCATAGGCTCTGAATAAATTAGGGGATCATAAAATAAGCTATTCTCCACAGATCAATAAAGTTAAAGCTTTCAAGGCCTCGTCTTCATTAGTAATTCAGGTTCGTGACACCCTGTCCCCATTTCAAATTTTAGCTGATGTATGGGGTAACCTACTTCTTCAGATGTTTTCCTGTGATTAAAACTCGTATTCATTTCTCACCATCCTGGGTAATAACACGAAAATTAATAAATAGTACATTTCCGTGACCTCAATTAAACCGATAATGAACCTTATCTGCGCCAACAAATTGGTTTCAGCTCCCATTAGGTTCCCAATGAATTGGCCTGACTGATTAAAGAACGCTCAATATGAATGATCCGCACAATACAACTGAACAGGAAGGGTGGTGTTAAAATACTTAAATAGGTCTTCCAATCTTGAAGGCAATGCAATGGGATATGGAATGCTAGATGTCTTTGAGGGGTATTGTCTTATTCTTTTTTTATAATTCTGACTCAAACAACGTTCAGTGCTAACTAAAATAAAAGATTGGAATTTGAAGAAATGGAGCCGAAGCTGGTTGTACACACAACAGGATCTGATAAATACCACTATTGGAGTTGCATACTATTAAAGTTAAGCATTCACTCAGTTCCCAGCATAGCATTCGTCAATTAAATTAATATTTTTTTCCTAATCATTGAGATTCATACAACTTATATAATAAAATTTGCGCAACAACTATTTAAACTACTCAGAGTTGATAAAGTCTTAAATAAATAAAGGAGTTTGAAGAAGGTTAAGATAGTAACCTCCTTAGTAAGTAGGGAAGCGTTGCCTGAATGCAGGCCATTATGGGCGTATTGCGGACCAGTGAGGAACTATGACCCCAAAGTATGCAATTATTCTAATTTTCATTTCGCTCGTTCAGGTTCGTAAAAGCATAGAAGGTGCTGACCCTGATTATCATCAGTAATCTGATTGTAGGTGCCACCATGGCAATCAGTCCCTGGCTTCTGTACCCATTCCCGACTCCTATATGATTACGTTCTAAGTAAGCAAAGAGTTAGAAAGTCGGACTTCTCATCCCCGACTGCCTTCCTAATAGATCGTTAAGATTTCGTCTACTTTCTCTTAACCTCGGGTGCGTACAGACCAATAAAAGCAAAACCGTCAGTACGATTTAGGAATTATGGCAGTGAAACGGACACCTCTGATATTTCATAAAATAGGACGGAATTGACTAGCTGGCTAACGGAGAGAAAAGAATTCGAAAAGTTGTCTGAATAGCATTTGAATTGGAAATTCTAGTTATTTTGATGATTAGCAGACAAATCTACGTCATTAGATATCCCCTTCAGTATAAAGTTAAAGATAATGTGATGCGAAAAGAATATGACATAAGATATGATATATATGTACATATGTGTAAATGTGTATTCGATCAGCAAAGTAATTAAGATAAACTATGTACTGCGTATTTCCTTTCCCTAAAATTAGGAAAGTGAGAATGTTTGGCAGAAATTAGCGTAATCTGAATAAATGCGCAAATACTTGGATATTTCCCCTGCCTTACCCTCTGAATAATTTTTGAATTAAGACATTATGCGCTTACGCATATTTTTCACAATTTTAAGGTATACGGTTAAACCTCTAAGTATCTAATATCTGTATACCAGCTTGTACATTTAATTTACATTAACCTTATTTCGAGGTAGAAAAATTACGTCTATCTCGTTATAAGACAGTAACAACTGAAAATTTATTTGCCAACACACATTCTACTACTGCGGAACTATAAGTAGGGTAAGCTAGTAAATTCGCCTGTCAGTGCGGGGGCACTTGACAGCACGAAAATCGGCATGGGCTTAAAGCGAACCAATAACGAGATAAGATATGAAATATATTCAACTACAATCCCATGCTGCTTGAGATGGAAGTGGTCACTGCAACAAGTACCTAGCCCATCCAAATTTTGTGCTCTTTATTGACTCTAGGCCCAACGTGATTTCTTACTTATTCAAACTTGTGGTCTTTCACCTCCATCTTCAGGATGTTTAATGATAATTCCTTGACTAGTCCTCAACTCCCACAATATATTGTGAAATTCCTTGGTTTTTCTAATCCACTCTTCCATTCGTTCATTTTTATTCATAATTATGCAAAGAAGTATTGTCTGCTTCCTAGATTTTAATATGGATGTAAAGGGTTTTATAAGATTTATTTTACGATGGCAGCCACCCATCAAGTTGTAATTTTTGAGTGAATTTAAGTTTAGAAAAACAGAATTTTAGTCTTCTGCCAATATAGCTAGTGCACCCCTTTCAAATCCTGCTGTTGCCTCCTATATAGCCACATATCCTGGAACTTAATACTGACACGAAATGACCTTAATGGTAGGCTTTGCTCCAAAATTCTACAAGGCAACGGCCCCGCAATTTAGCACATTTTAACAAATATGCAAATAATTAGCAGTCTATTAATGATTTTACCTTCTTGAATGAAATCAATCATTATATCAGTAATTTCAGATGGGACATACAAATATTTATTTTATAGCTTACTGTTAAGCAAAAATTATTTTTTTTCATATTGGAAGAGAGTCTGAACACGGGTAGTAAAGCAGTATAAATTAAGGCCAAGGTGCCATTAGCCTTCCAATTTTTAAAATTCGATTTAGATTGTATGCTTTTCCCTTTTCAAATAAACGAAAAGTTAATTATTCTAAAATATTTCAATTATACAATTACAATCTTCCAAATAATCTAATTCAGTTGAGAATAAATTTTAGCCAAATATTAACTTCTGCAAAGATATCAGAAATGGATTTCAAAGGTGGGAAAAAAATAGTTTTTTCTTCTAGAACTCAAGGCATACCAACAATCTTTGATCAACACTTTGGCTGTCTTCATATATCATACTGCACACCTCGTTTATTGAGTGTACACCTTAGCGGTTCTTTTAATTAATTGAAATTGATAATAGCAGAACAAATTATGCTCTACTTAAAACTCAATTCCTCTCCAATTTCAGGCAATTTACGCTCAGTTCCCAAACTCGGCCTTTAGAGTCAATTTTAAGAAGTACGAAACCAAAATCTCTGAAATAAACGCTACTGTTAATTTACCAGTAGATTATATATGCCAACTATTGTAGAAGCGAAGACGTCAAATATAAAGAGGAAACAAAATATGATTATTACAATTTAGCAATATCTAACAAATTAATATTTACAATATGATAGAGCTAAGAAATCTTATTTTCTGAAAAGTTTGAACAGCGGATGTCTCTCTCTAGCCACTTTTTGACGTCTAGCAGCAGCCGAAGTGTCCATGTAGATGGCATCATCTGCGCCAGAAAGAGAGGACATCTTACCAACACGTCGAACGTAATGCGAATCCTTCATTCTCTTCAAAGTATAATCCAGAGAATCAGGATCAATTGGTAGGGCCTCTTCCATAGCATCTTCATCTTTGCTGGCCAAAACGCGATGAAGGAGTTCAGCTTGTTCTGTTTTGGTATTTAAGCCTAAGGTCTCTTTTTCAATACCCGGCAAGTTCCGTACAACCTAAAGCAAATTAAACAGAAAAAGGTGGTACAGACCGAGGATCCAGCAAAGATACTGGAAACCGATATCGAACCGGTGTTTACCTATTGTTGTCAATTATAGGAAGGATGACACTAAGTTAAAGGTTATTCAGAACGATATTAAGATTGGCGAGTTTGAAAAAGATGAAAATTAAAGCAGTAGAAAAGTGAACCTGATGAACCATTGCAGCACAAAAAAAGAATAAATATATGGCCAAGTCTTCACGGTGGATTGTATTAAGTCTGTACGAACACAGAGTCTATAAAAGTAACTTCAAACGTATGCCAAGCAAGAGTTTGGCAGAAATAAGCCACAATTTGGATGGTAAATCCTACAGAAAAATTTATTCCTTGCAGTCCATCGGTCGTATAGTTTTTCCATCTCCACTTTGAAAAAGAACTTTCTGTTTTGAATTGAAACATCCATTCAAGTGGTTTTCGACTTCAGTCACATTTCGATACAGTATTTCTTTTAGGGCATGCTCCACAAACCTGAAAGGATGATAATGGGATACGGCGAGATCTGGCGAATACGGAAGATGTGGTAGAACCTTCTGACTACAAACTCTTTATAATAAAATTCTGATCTCTAGCCTAACCCTTCCTCACTATCAACCTTTAATGATCCTATTGCTTCCATAGGTTTATATGATTTCTCATATTAAAAAGCTGCAATGGTACACTTCATCCTAGATGCTGCTAACAATAAAGAGTATGCGAGAGACCCACCTTATAAGCATATCCTTGATTAACAAGGAACCGCTGCCGCTTTGAAGCGAAAGGCATTTCCACAGTATCCTGGGAGACCAACGAGTAGAAAAATGCATTGTACTCGTCGCTAGCCATTCCACGCTTGGCTCGAAGAATACGACCTAAACGCTGAGCCTCCTGACGTCGACTACCACCTTGCATACTGATCTGGATGAGTACCGTTGCTTCGGGAAGATCGAAGGAGTTGTCTGCCACCTTTGACACGAATATAGTCGATACCTGAAAGAAAATAGAGAATGCGATTGTACTTGATGAGGCTTGAGAAATTTCAGTGGAATTTAATGAGCCAAATATCAACTTACATTGGGGTTGAATTGGAAGTTCTGAAGAATCTGCATACGTTCACTTTGACTTGTAGGACCATAAATGTAGGGTCGACCCAACTTTTTGGCGTAATATTGCAGAGCAAAGACATTGTCCGAGAAGACAATAATCTTATCGTTTCGAGTTTCATGGTACTTGATGAGGAATTCACAAGCTCGGAATTTGTTGGGATTCATCACAGCCAGTAATTCCCTCTTTCGACCTTTCATCTAAATGATGAAAAAAGCAAAATGTTGAGACAAACGATTCTTTGAAGAATTTACTGCAATTAAATCGAATAACGTCCTCGGTTAGCTGTTCGGCGGCGGTTTAGTGAATCAACGAAATGGCATGAATTCATACCATTGAAATTTCATAAAATGCATAAATTGAAGAAGCAGCTGGTCTGGTGATCAGATGAAGTGGGGTTCACCTAACATGTTGACTCCTCTATCATCCCTACTCCTCTTTGAAATTGATTTATATTTTCCTTCCAATATGTTTACATGTTTCTCCATGAATAAAACCGATTTAGACTTTGATATGGAAATAGTTTGATTATAGCTAGCTACTTAAATAGTGTATAAACGTAATTCAATAAACATTGCAACAAGCATGCGTGCTGACCTCTTCCATAATTTTTTCAGCTTAAATCAGCGCACTTTTGACTGTAAAAATCAAAGCCCAAAACTGCTATAATCTAAGTTAGGTCGCTTTTAAACTTATTACTACTTTTCAAAACACACGCACTCAGTTCCCAAATCTGCTTTTGAATCATTAGGTTTCAAAAACAATTAAAATTGCACGAAGTCATGGATAAAAGCGAGAAGGAAGCAGAGCGAAAACGGTGATATTGAAAGCTGTCAATTGTGTGCCAATGTTTGCCAAAAAGAAAGCCGCGTTTTTCACCATCGATAAGATCACTGTTCCTTGGGCGGAATGATTGATAAGGATTTACAGTGTCAAATTGCTGTTTATTTTAAGTCCAATAAGAGAACAAGGAAGTTTGGAGGAACACCTCAGAATGTCATCCTCAGTGACATGCACTTCAAAATTTAGTTTGAAAAGTTGCAGAAGAGGGGACTTAATTATCCGGGTTGTCAAGAACCAAATCCACCCACTCTTTCCAAAAACTGCTAACCCCACCTATATTATTTATGCGTCCGCTTGTCCGACTAGCATATTTTATAGTATCCTTGTTAATAAACAGACATGCATGGTACATAAGGAATGAATTTGGTCATATAATATTTGAGCTTTAGCGAACATCGAATATATGCTTTAGGTCAAATTTATTGTTAATTATTTTCAAAACTTGCTATGCCACACACATCTAGATGTCTATTACCGTAATGAATGGACTGCATTAAGTAATAAGTAAAAAGGTATGTATTGCAGCATACCCCTAGATACTCCTTGTAGAACTCCGCGGTCATAGGACACCATACTTCAGCACACTGAACTCGAGCAATAAATCCTCTTTTTTGTAACTCCAGCCAATTTGCCTCGTAGATCTTCGGTCCAATAAGGAAGTTGAGATCAGTAATCTTATTATCTTCACGAACCAGAGTGGCAGTTAGGCCAAGCTTACAATGCGCCTGGACCATAGTGAGTACACGACGGAACATCTTGGCAGGAATCGTATGTACCTCATCCAGCACCATTAATCCCCATTCTTGACCTTTGATCCATTGCATTAGTCGATCGGCCTCGTAAGATCGCTTGCCTGAGAAGGCGATCATGGAGTAGGTTGAAATGCATATGCAGGTGCTAGGAGAAGGTCTGTCGCGTGCGTCGGACATAAAACGCAGAATTTGACTGTCTTCGGCTGTAGACCAGAGTTTGAACTGGTTTCTCCATTGCTCGACAGCTACACCACTAGTGCAAAGACATAGAGTCGGCTTGCGAACAGTACAAGCTGCCGTCACACCAACCTGAAGTGTGATAAAACCAAAATTAACAGTAAGTCAAACCGGTTTATAAATATTAAAAAAGGCTAACTTTAGCTGTTTACCTTCTCTTCAGATAAAACGAGACAAATGCTGATCAACAATTTGATTTTTAGTTTAGTGCAGCAATACAATTAACATTTCAGAACCTAGATTTTAGGTTACGGCACTGATATATCATAGAAATGAATATATTCGATGCTCTGAAAGGAGTTCATAAAGTTGTGAACTGGGTTACTCGGTTCCAATTCTCGAGGTTGAAAATGAAGCTCGTCACTGCTACATCATTAGCTAATTAAGTAGCTAATCAAAATTCGAAGCTATATTAGTTTGTTTGCCTTCTTTGCAAAAAGTAGAAGCTGATATATTGGGTCATAGTGCCTATAGCTATATATCGCTTGTATTAGCAGCAAAGACTATTATTTAGCACAATTGAAAAGAGACTGATCATTTGATTTTACTCATAGCAACGCCTTATTTAAATTGCACAAAATTAAATCATCATTCAAATAAAATACGACCAAAGGAGCAAAGGAGGCTGTCCCTAAACAAATAGAATAATCTCTTGAAATCTTAATCCCAGAACCTCCTATACCCGAAATATTTCAGTTTTCAATCAGAGGTCAAGAATTCAATTAGTATTGGTGGATACCTGGTTAGCGGAATGGGCAACCTCAATAGTACAGTCTGGCTAATAATGAGGGCAGAAAAAGCAGTCTTTTACTAAGAGAAGGCTTCATGGCATTACCGCGGGCCAAGATGAGCGTTCTTAAATGTTTTAAAACCATTTGTTACACCGAAGTTGAAATAATCCAAATCTGTCTCCAATAGACAAGCGAATATTAGAAAGGTAAAAAATGAGACTTACCAAAGTTTTACCAGCACCGCAGGGAAGAACAATGACGCCAGATCTAGCCCGTCCATTTCCAAACATTTTACGGAGACTTTTCTCTTGATAGGGCCTAAGTGTTGTACTCGCCTTGAGATCAACACTCATATCCTTATTGACTTTATCTCGACGGAAATCGTATTCAGCAAGCAGGGGTACCTCCAGCTCAACACAGCGCTTCTGCAGGCGTTCGATTTCATCTTGGATCACCTCGATAGCGTAAGTTGCAGCTCCAGAGGATTTGCCGCCTTCTTCACCTTGAATTTTGTCAGCTGCGTTAGATTCGGGGAGATCAACTAACTCTCCTTCGTTGTCTCCAGCTGCAACTTCAAGACCGATTTGCTTTATGCTTACCATTTCTGCATCGCCAGCTAGATAAAACAAAGGAGGTTAACATACAGCAAAATACGAGATACAGAACTAATTTCCCAGCCGTCTGTACAAGTCGTTAATATCCAAAACACTAAGGACAAGACCGATGGCCTTGAGTAATAAAGGCTCTATGCAAGCTACCAAACATTACTACTGAAGAATTGGAACTAAGCTGGCCAAGCTGGTGACTACAAAAGTTAATAGCGAAGCACTTACCAATACACGAACAAACCTCTGCTATTAATAAACGATGTATCACAAGGTATTCAATAATAGAAACTGTAGTTGTGGAGTTAATGAGGTTTCGAACTCGTTTTCCATCCGCCTTTCGTGCTATTTTGATGATCGAATCCATACAAGACGCTCTGAAACTTACCAGCCTTAGTTCAATTAAAGACATGAACCAAAAGGATGTGGGAAAAAGAAATAGAATCCATAACTAATTCCTGCAATTGGCACTGAACAGAGGCTAGAATCGAAAACGACTGATGATAGGAAGATAGAGATCGTTTTTCGAAACCAAAGTGAGATAATTATTCCGTGCAAGGTGTTCGAATCTGATAAGCAACCTCTTTACTCAATAGAATCAAACCACCGTATGAATAATGCGAAGCTGTTAAGAGGACAGAGGAAGCATAAATGAAGTAGAAGTCAATGGAATAACGTATTCAGTTACTGATTGGACAACGGAGAGCTAAGTACACGTATAGACACACATCCGCAACGAGGTCTGAATCGTTCGTCCCCCTTGAAAAATTAGTGGAAATTTTACCAAAGTGAAAGTACACAATTAAACATGTTGAGAAGTGAAAGTCTTCAGTAAAGACCTTTCATCATTTAAGATGAAGGGAATTAATCTGTGCTAAAGATAAGTGGGGGCTACAGAGTCCATATTCTTGGTTAACTTAAGATATATAAACTTATCATTCCATACAGAGGGTGTGCGATAGACTTACCACCGCGTGGTGCACCCTAGGCAACGTTTACTCATACGGCAAAAATGTCTATAAATCGACAGTTGACTTCTGACTTCAAACTACCATGACCCGCCTGTATGTCATATTCCACCACTTCCACAGTACTCACCTTACCTTTGCTCTCCGCCTTTGTGTCTGTCTCTTTTACATCTGTGGATCACTCTTCTGGTCTCCGACCTTTTGTGACTGACGTTTCTCTCCTCTGTGAAGTCCGAAGTCAACTAAAGGGCTAATGATAACCATCAAGAGCCTGCCATTTGATATAAATAAATAAATAAATCATCCCATACAGAGACTAACTTCTTGCTAATTTTTCGTTGGCTTCAAATTCATCGGGTTTTACTGTTGGCTACACCAAGCATCCGAAGATGAACCTATATTTATATTTCAAAAGGCTTCAAAATTCAAGAGTAGATCAGAGATCATTGGTCCGAAACTTATCAGGACTCACTCAGAAAGTTAGTTGCTACCGAGTAATTGGAAGCAAGCTCAACCATAATAGGCATACGATGAACTGATGAAAAGATAGGGCCCATGACTTACTCAAATACAAACCCATAATAATTTAGACGGAACTAGTGATTGTGGCAAGATGACTGCTTCCTTTTTTGCACATTTCGACGTTTCTTGACCCATCTTTTTAGTCTTATAGACTTTCCATGTTCTTTTACTCTATCTTACCTTTATTTATGCCACAGCATAGGCTGTCACACTGGCAAAATTTTTTATCTGAAAGGCTCTAGAAGGGAATATCTGACCGAAACAAATGTTATAAAACTTTTCCACCCATGGGAAATTTCTTACATTAATATGCCCGTGCTAATTTGATAATCTGGCGATTCAATGCATGCACAATAAATCAGGGATGCTCCAAGCTTAATAGAAGAAAGTGAAAAGTTACCGCTTCGTAGATATCGTAGTTAGCACATTCTAGTCAAACAACGACGGACCAGCATAGAATAAGAGATATGCAAAAGCAGGGTTCGCAAAAAATAGTTTCAATATCCAAACCCGCAAATTGAATGATATTACAAGCTAATTGTATAAAAACTTGATAAGCGAATAGTTAAAATAAATGACGTGTTGGTGACGCATTGATCAAAGTGCAGATACACTATCAGAGGTCACGAATCGATTCCTATTGGAGCAAAATCAGTAGAGTGACCACTCCCTCTGGTTAATTTTTAACCATGATGAGAAAAGGAACGACTTCCTAAATAGCCTAGCAAATTATACTATGATATTATAAAACAATCTAAATAGCCCCCAACACACCTGTTTTGGTTAGTGGTAGAACCATAGAATCCACCCACTGATGAGGAATTCGAATTCTTTCATCTCTTTGCTAGCTAATTCTAAAGAGTACCAGGCTATGAACACCGATAGAATTCAAATTCGAAATCCCATACTTTGAAAAGAGTAAATGAATCAATTTAAACGGCACGAAATATAATAAAGTGATTTACCAGCGTCAACATAATCATCCTTCGGTTCCGCAGCAGCTTCAGTCTGTTCTTGTTCTTCCTCCTCAGCATCGATATCGGCATACAGCTTCAAAATATCTTTCAGCCCGCCATCTGATTCTGCCTGATTACCCTCCGACGACTGCCCGGTGGACGTACCATCCGGATTTTTCGAGCTATCTTTCATTTCAATTCCGAGGGCAAGAATCGCATCCGAGGATTCAAATTTGTGCACAGTCACTTCAGAAAGACCTTCACTAGTTGGAGTATTCAAAAGACATTCCCTTATTTCTCTATCAGCAATTAATTTCTTCAAAAAAGCTCGCTGATTGCTCTCCACGTAAAAATGTCCTCCTCTAAGTACCAACTTCGCCTTTCCGTATGAAAGAGTACATGATCGAATATACTCTATTATAGATTGCGGAAGATCAGATTTGCAAAGGCGTCGTAGGCAGCCAATGATCTCACTAGTACGAAGACCGACCGAAACTGCAGCATAAAGAGAGTAAGAGGTCAATTTATACTCATGGATATGTTCTGGACGGCATACAGGCTCTGCAATTGCGATGAGAAAGTCCTGTGCGAGATTTGAGATTGGATTAAAGGTTTCCATATAAATATGAGCAGATGGTGTAACCCAAATTGGTCGAGATGCCTGATCTAGTCGTAATTTTAAGACAGAGCGAAGATCAATAGCCGAGAACTCATCGAGGTCATTAGAATTGATAGGTTTTCCTTTAGAATCTCGCCCAAAATACTCCTCCTCCGAAGAATAAGTATCTCTAGAGGCATTGTCAAAATCTTCATCTAGGTAGGTGACACTTAGACTATCGTTGCTGACTTCATTATCACTGAAGGTTGGCTGACTCAATGGAGTACCATCGAGACGAGGGCGCTTACCCGGATTGCGAGAAAACTTGCGTCCACTTCTCTTGTCAAATTTCGGCATTTTGTGAAGTAAAGAGTAAAAAAATCTGAAAATCACGTATTTATTATAAGTAGTGCATTAAAATCATATTGACTCCTGATACGAATATCAAAACTTTTACAGAAAAAGAGAATGTCACTTGGCTATTTTTCTACAGCCTAGACCAATTCGTAAATTGCAAATAAATAGGAGCGTAATCAAAGTCAAGTTAAAAAACTTTCATTTTTTTCGATAAAAATTACATCATATTTATAATTTTCGCTTATCTTGAGTGTTTAGATTTACCAGTATTTTTATTAATGGTCTATTTTTGGTTTGGATTACAAATTACATTACTTGCATTAATAATAATCAAATTTCGAAATTCCTTAATAATAGCAGTATAAAATAATTGATCACTTAAATTTCGGAAATGGTTTAAAAAGTCTCAAAATTGCATGATCTTGATTTCATGACGACTTTATGATCTTATTTGACTTTATGACTTTATTTGGAAGTGATCACATTCAACCCACCTACCTCTACCTTTGAATCTGTTGTGGTTTATTTGACGTTAAATAAATACCAATTTTATCATTGACCATAATTGAAGAATGCGGTGGAGACAAGCATATACTGCTGTATATAGTTCGAATATAGTGTTATTTGTTGTATGAATGGCTAGTAGAAGTTTCTGACGAATAAAAATTATACATGGAACCTTAATTACAGTGACGATATATATATAGATATATATGTGCGTGTGTGTGTATGCATATATATAAGAAATCGATAAAATTTTAGTAATCTGGTAAAAGTAGAAAATTATGAGAGGAAAAATATTGCTATTCCACTTAAATAGTTTTTCATAAACTTATTAGATACTATATTCACGAATATCTTCATTGTATTTCCTACAGATTGGTCTTTATTGGGATGACATGAGTAGCTCATCAAGTAAATAATGTTATATTTAGGAAGAGTAACATTACATTTACACATTAAAACAAATCCATTTAGTAGTTGCTGTGTATAAATGCTTTAATGGTCATGAATTCGGTCGAATAACGCTTTAAATTGGTAGCTTGAATTAATTGCACATCTTATAAAGATGAAATTATCTCATTGTCGGTATTTTCTATTTACTCTTAAATAGAATAACCCCCTTTACAATTGTGCGCATTTTTAGATGTTAGATGGTAGCAAATCTCTGGTCATGCCAATCAATAACTCTGCAAATTCAAAATGTGAGTGGCACCACCACCAAATCTTTTGAAATTGACAAGTTTGGTACATGTCTGTCTACACTACCAGAGGATTCCAAAATGGCTTGTGAAACGCAGAATTTCACAAATCCAGACAAACACTAATCTTTTCTTTTAAGAACCAAAGTGTGCAACTCACACCCAACGTCTTTACAGGTTAGTTCTAACTGAATGGCATGTACTCAAATGCTTAACTCATGAAAGCCTCTTGGAGGAAATGGCACAATCCGTATCTGTTTCCTCTCTAAACGTATTATTGGAAGATCCATACTCTATGTGATATGACCTTGTAATCTAATGATTAGAATGTAAATACATTAAAAGAGTGTTTGGATTTGCCTCCACTCCTGATTAAGTGACAAGAAGTTTTTTCTCTCACATTTTTGAAGCCTCATAGGACGCTCAAACCTACATACATTTTTTGTTACTTAATGCACAAATGCTAATGCTAATCTTTCTGCACTGTCTTTTGATACTCGTTTGAATGGTGTTAATCGGTGTTGATCATAAATAGGTGCCTTATAATGAGCACTTTTGATTCAGTAATTGGAAAATTAGAAGAGTTGTGGTGATTAAACAACGAGGGTCATTGGCTGCTGACCGCTTCAAAGATGGATGCATTTTGATAAAGTCTAATTTAGCTGTATGAATAGGTTTAGGGTACAAATATAATGACTCATGAGATTATTTAATTAGAAACACGGTTATGTTTAATCCTCTCAGAATAATAGCAGTAAAAAATTTCTAGACACACCTTTATTTATTTATTAAGTGAAAAGTTGGATTATAATTTTTAGCACCTATGGTTGTGGGGCATGCAAAGCTACCAAGTCTGTCCAAGGGAATTTTGAATTTTCCATAAATACCTTTCATTAAACTATTATTAGTAGCTAGGCTTAATGTTATAAAAATTGGATAAACAATTTCTGGTGAATGTCTAACCCCATTACCAGAAAAAATATACGCTTGGTTAACCTTTAGATATGCTGATTGTACTAATGAGCATATTTGTAATGGTGAAAGTCATAGTTTGATGTACTTTCAGTGGCCAGAATGGCCACCCTTGCTGAGTTAAGCATTTAAAACCCATTAAGCGCGTTGACAGTAAGCTAAGACAGCACGCCTAAACGTCGAGTGGAAGAGGCCTAGCTTGGATTGTCTGCGACAATTCAATAAACGAGCAATGGTTTAACAACTAACTCCCACGTGGCATTAAATCGTTCATCAAATTGTACATCAAAATCAAATGACTGAGGAGCGCATGAATATTTCATTTCTTTTAAAGTACAAATGGACTCTGTTTACCATAGTTTGCCCAACTCATAAGCATAGGGAAAATCATAGGTCATGCACAGTGTCCTAAATGCAAGACATAAAGCAAAATTCAAATAAAAAAGGGATGGTTGGAGCATAAAAATTTTTTTATCTATGGTAAAACAAAATAGTTCTTAACATTTTGTTGCATCGTATTTGTAAGTGATATCTTCAGTATCCACTTTAAAACACCAATTTGTCGGGCCCTATTTTACAATAAAAAATCCAGTAACTCTGGTATTTAGTTACAAAAACGTGGTCAATATAAGATTCTGTGAGAAAATGAAATACAGTGACTGGTTGGGAACATATGAAATTGCCTTCAATCCGATGAGTGATTCCTGTAAGTTCGCTGCCTGTCTTGCTCTCATGATTTTGAAGAGTAGATTACCGATTTAAAAGACAGCGTGCTCGAACGATTACAAGTTATTGTTGTAATTCACCAAAAGGATGCCGAAAAACTTGGCCACTGACCTGATCACAATGACTTGAATTCCAAAGTACAGGAATTAAACTATCATGCAGAGTTTACCTCACTCATTACTCCTATCCCAGTCTCATTTTGCTATCTAAAAGTGCTGTGTAAATTTTTAACTTTTATAGAACTTCCTGAGTTAAATGAAATCGTTCGATGATTAGTATCGTCAGAATAGTAAATGTCTTTTGCACTTGAGCACATTACGCCACCGAAGGATTGACTGAATTTGGGGGAGGGGGCGGGGTGGGATGGAGGGTGTATCCAACGCAAAGTTATATATCAGAAAAACGATTGAAATGACGGTACAGAATAACGGAGGCTTAAAATTAAGAAAATTTAATGGTCGGAGTTCTATGTGCGCATAAAAGATAGCATTATTAGGGTGCGTGGGTGGAGGGGGCTTTGAAACGGTCAGCAGCCAATGACCCTCGTTGTTTAATCACCACAACTCTTCTAATTTTCCAATTACTGAATCAAAAGTGCTCATTATAAGGCACCTATTTATGATCAACACCGATTAACACCATTCAAACGAGTATCAAAAGACAGTGCAGAAAGATTAGCATTAGCATTTGTGCATTAAGTAACAAAAAATGTATGTAGGTTTGAGCGTCCTATGAGGCTTCAAAAATGTGAGAGAAAAAACTTCTTGTCACTTAATCAGGAGTGGAGGCAAATCCAAACACTCTTTTAATGTATTTACATTCTAATCATTAGATTACAAGGTCATATCACATAGAGTATGGATCTTCCAATAATACGTTTAGAGAGGAAACAGATACGGATTGTGCCATTTCCTCCAAGAGGCTTTCATGAGTTAAGCATTTGAGTACATGCCATTCAGTTAGAACTAACCTGTAAAGACGTTGGGTGTGAGTTGCACACTTTGGTTCTTAAAAGAAAAGATTAGTGTTTGTCTGGATTTGTGAAATTCTGCGTTTCACAAGCCATTTTGGAATCCTCTGGTAGTGTAGACAGACATGTACCAAACTTGTCAATTTCAAAAGATTTGGTGGTGGTGCCACTCACATTTTGAATTTGCAGAGTTATTGATTGGCATGACCAGAGATTTGCTACCATCTAACATCTAAAAATGCGCACAATTGTAAAGGGGGTTATTCTATTTAAGAGTAAATAGAAAATACCGACAATGAGATAATTTCATCTTTATAAGATGTGCAATTAATTCAAGCTACCAATTTAAAGCGTTATTCGACCGAATTCATGACCATTGGTGTATGTACAGGAAACAATTGGTAAATAGATTAGCTTCAAAATATAAATATGAATTTCTCTAAATATAGAATTATCTATTTCTTAATTTATTTCTGTTAGCAAATATTATAGAAACATATACCTGAGGTTATGAAGAAGCATTCATAATTTATGGCCATGGTGTCAGCCATACAGTTCTTGACGGTCTTTATATTGATGCTCCTTTCATCTACCATAGTAATCAAAATCATATAATCATGATATTAAGGTTTTTAATTTTTATTAAGCACCTCCATCAGATCATATGATATAATATTAGTATGTTTTTTCTGTGGGGATACAATACATAAAGTTATGGGTCTGGAATCGTTTATCGCTCAGTGCACATTGGTCTATAACAACGTACGTACATTCAGAGAACTTTCTTGATTTTTTCCCCCCAAACTTCCCCCTCCTTCTCCCGATATAGACTAAGTATCTGGTTTCGATTCGGAAAATCATGAGTCAGGTTGAACATTCAAACATATCGGTCATTTCTAACATTACCCAAGGGACAAAATGTGATCCAATCCAATCCATGACCTCATCATTAACTTAGCAGTGTGAAGGGGTTAAAATTCTCCTGGTGTAAAAGAAATATTTGCTTCATTCAGATATCCAAATACGTCAAAAATACGTTAAAATTTAAAATATCTATTTATAAATCAGCCCTCTTCCACCTTGTGGGAACTGAAAGGATTTGAATTAACTTAATTAACAGAGATGTAGTTTACTTCCTCTCTCCCAAAGACTTTTCTTCAAAGCGATCGACGCAAAAATTAAATCAAAGTTGATGGTAAATGTATTTTAAATTTGATGAATTCCCTGATTAAATCTGTGTATTTCACAAAACTTGATCGTGCTTGAAGTTTAATATCTTCTTTTAAAAACTACGTATCTATGGGTCATGTTGAAAATTCAATAATGACCGTCTGATTTCTTCACCTCTCGCTAGTTTGTGAAGAGAGAGGGGCGTGGGAAGGGAGAATTGGTGCTTAAAGCTCCTAAGTAAGCATTCGGACGTGTCTTGATGTACACAGGACCATTTTGACCCATTTATTTGATCATTTACTTCACCTTTCATAAGGAAAGGAGATTTCGGCTTAAATAAACACGGGTTGGCCAGGCGTTCAGAATAGCGTTATGACAATATTTGAGACTAAAGTGAGTGTGCAAACTTTAGCGATTTTGACTTCGTCTATTTATGCTTCCTTATTAGAAATATCTTGATTGGGATTAAGTTAGTTTTATGTATAGTATCATCACATGATCCCTTTGCTATAGATGTAGTTATAGACCTTTGAGAAAATTCCAGTGAACGCTGATATGGTAAAAACCACTCTGACACCATTTTATTGCTATTGGCTCTAGTAAGATATAAAAAAATCAAGGTGATATGACCAACCACATAGTAAGCTTGGAATATCGTGGGCATAATCTCATGCATGAACTAGAGCGTTGGTTCACACATTTTAATCATCAAGACATTTCACAGTGAATCCTATTCTTTATGAGGATAAGGATGGCTCGTTGGTTACGTAATTCAAACTAAGACTCACAATGACTTGACTTTATCACCTTCCACATTTTCGCCTCTCGTCAAATTTATATCAGCTTTCCACACTGTTTCCTTATTCAGAAGCCTTATATTATTGCAACTTGCTATGGGCAATGAAAGTTTATATTAATAACTTGTATGCGTAATCACTGTACCATTTCCAATACATGGTGCAAATTGTGGAACAAAGGAGTTCTATGAAGTGCGAAACAATTTTCTTCTCAAAACTCTTCAAATTGATTACCATCATCATTTTAAAAAGGTTATCAATTTTTTAACCTTTTGGAAAATATGTCGTTTTATGCGAAAATACGCAACTCAATTTGAGTCACCGTTAGGGCTCATTTCGTATCAAAAGTGAAAATATTCATTGAATCACATATAATCTATTTAAAAAATAATTGAATATCTGGTTATGAGAAACCCTCCTTCTGTTTATTCATAAAAATATCAAAGAGTACTTTGAATTAAAAAAATGGAAATATAAAACAGTGTTGCGGCTATTATAGGACATTACGAATTGCTTGTTTTAGGTCTGCGTTCGAGATCTGAAAAGAAAATAAGTTGATAAGTAAACATCAAACCAATGAGAATCATTAGTTACTCATTGTCTTCCATCTATCTAATCTTGATACGTTTTCTTTTATCCAAGATTTATACTTATCCTATGTTACAACATAGGTCGGCCCAACCACACTCTATTTGACCGGCGTAAAGGCACATACCACACCAATTTCCTAAAATCATTAAGCGATGGGAAGGTGGCCCAAAATAGCTACTCGCCTCGATATCATATTTGACCTAACCTTCCTACCAAGAAATCCCATTCAGCCTGATTACGATAACATTTGATTTAAGCTTGAAAGTCATATCGCTTTGAGTAGTGAATATTGAAAATATTTCACAAGTGTGTAGCAGTAGTATTAAGATGAAAGCTTTCATGTTGCCAATAGAATAGAAATTTTTGATTAAATATGAGATTAAAAGCGTTCAAATTTGTTCAATGCAATACTTTCATAGAATGGTATTCAACAGAAAACGCTAGTTGGAATCAATTGTCAAAATCAAAACTCGAGGTTGAATGAACAATCTTATCAGACGCTCAAAACTGCATAATCAATCCTCTCCGTTTTGCGAGTTCATTTGGTCAAAAATTTGTTCAAAGAGAAAGACGGGAATCTATTCATTGAAAATTCACCGAGGAGAGGGAAAGTGAAGCATCGAAGTTTTACTTTCGGAAAAAAACAACTTCTATCTTTTCTATCTGCGATTTGACGCTTTTTGTAATCAGGTTTGAGGCTTTATTGGCATAAATATAAAACGATTATTTTCATTAGGTAGCGTAGTTTCTCGATGAACCATTTGTTGACCACCTAGGTCAATGTGATCCAACGGTTTGATTCATCTTAAGATCACCTTAATACATACAGTTTCGTATTTCAGAGGCCAAATGGCGATAGATTTGAAACATCTGCATGATTATAAAGGGCACGTGAATAACCCTGATGAGATACATCCACCACGCTACCAGTATTCTTCAATGGGATAAAAGTCAATTTGAAGGTTTATGAATTTCATTAACTTCACCGACCTCTTTTTATTATGGCGAAACAAGAACCGAGGTCTCTCATTTATTTCGTGAACTAGAACCAGATCATAGAACTTAGGATTATAGCTAGATGCCAGCAACAGTAAACGGCAGTAATAAAAAACAGAACTTAAGGAATTGTGTGGACCAATAGTAGTGAAGTAATCACGACGAGGAATTAAGGGAGTAAGGGGAGGAAGAGGAAGAGAGGAGATAAGAGGGAAGTGTAAGAGTAGATAAAGGACAAGAGTGCGTCCGCGTTTATATGTGAATGGAAATACAATGTGTCACTTGGACAAGGACGAGGTGCAGATATGAGTGCAGTTGTAGCTATAAACGAAATAGCACAGTTATTGAGAAGGGGAATCGATAAACTTGTCCACGTATGCCCTATAGAAGTTCGGGGCCTAGGGTCGTAAAAGCGGAAGATCAACGTGTTTTTTATAAAATTGTGACCAATTAGTACTTTTTAAAAATCCATACTGAGTCATCAACGAAGATAACAAATGGTCGCAAAAATTTATAAAAATAGAATTTAGGTACTGTCATCCTTTTCTTGGACAAAACCAATAGGGCAGAAGATGAGCCTCTTTGCCAATTGTGAAAAGTTAGGCCTATTTCTGAACTAAAGGCAAAAAACTATTGAAGACGAAAACAGGCTTGTGTTGGAAAAAACAAAGTCTGGATCTCTCCGTCATAAGGACTTGTGCATTGGTGTTTATATAATTACCTTTTAAAATTTTATCCGCTTCGTCTTAAGATAAAGATTATTTGGTCCACTCAAGCATTCAAGGCCAATAAGTACTAAGCATTGTCGACAAACATTTGCTGCAATTCAGGGAAGATGGGAAAATTTGAATTTTGGATAATGAAATGAACAACTCGAGTAAAAATCAAATGAGTTGATTTTGATTTCTATATTTTCACTCCCTTCCAAATGTTCATTTACTGGGCTTTCTTTTTAATGGATTTCAGCTGTATTTCACGCTGAAGTTGTATTAATTGGAATGCTGATCGTAGTTCAATCTTGTTAAAAATTTTGTCAACCCACCCTCAATCAATGAGAAAGAAGACGAGTAGCCTTGGTGAAAATTCCAGGACGGCAGGAAATTACCAATACATACTCAACAAAGTGGATTGAAAAAAAATTGAAACAAATTATTTTCTCTCCTTAAGTGAGGAATTTTAAAGTCACGTACCTGCATATCTGACTACTACAAAGCAAATTAGGCATATAAAGGCTTTGGCGTAAAGGCTTGAATTGGTTTGGGTATAAACAACTTTTTGTCTTCTTATTATATACTAATAAATTTATCTAAAATATATTATCTTAATTTAAGTTGTCCGAGGTAGGGAGACAACACGCATAACTGTTGAAATTGAGCTTGTGGTTGATTTTAGTCAATAGAGAAGCTAAAAAACCTACGAGGCTGTTGTGGCTAGGGAGAAAGCAGTACAACAGATGGTCTGATTTGATTTACTTCGGGAAGCAGATTTTTTCTTCAAAGTCTGCTACAGAAAAGGTGTTGAAGCGCCCTGATATTGCATTTTGGTCCCACAGTAGGTTTAATATTTCAATCTCTGTAACGATGTTTGCACTCAATGAAGACCTTCGCTGCTACTCATAAAAACAAGCGTTCCAGAGGTAATGTCAACTTCTCACTCAAAAGACCTTTGAAAATCGTCGTCAGACAAAGATGAAGAAACCTCTGAACAAAGTGAAACGTTCTGCGCAGATGTATATAGTCTGATTTTTCACCAATTAGAACATATTTTCCCAAGTTCGATAGTACAACATCTGGAATACCCGATGGTTTGGCTTGCATATAGGCCAAAGTACACTTCTCAAGCCATGCAGACAAAATTGCCCAAATCGTTTTTGTTTTTCAATTGTGCATCCTCCTCCACTGAAAATGACATGATGATATGATGAGTGAAGACGAGATTATGCTGAATTGCCGGAATTGCTGACCACTGCAGTAGTTAAGGGAAACCATATTTATATCACCCCTCGGGGAAGAGTCACTCGAGCTCTGGAGAGAAACTAATTGTTGTGCCGTATTACAAAGCCAACCAGTTAATCGACTCAATGAAAGCAGTTTGTGAGATGCCTCCCAGGGAATGTGTAAAACCAGCTTGCTCCAGATTCTGGTGTCGGCACGGGTTCAGTGCCGGATTGAGGCTGCAATAGATTACCATTTGACAATATTGTGATTACCCTGTTTGATGAAATAGTTATCAGCCTTCTGCCAAATTTACACCCAACACTATTTAGAAAACGAGCATTTTAAAAAAGACCCAAAAAGGTTATTTATTTTCAAATTTTGCATTTAATTACATATTATATAGTTCCAGCCATCAATTGCAATTCTTTTCCATTGTTTTTTTAGTTTTTTTCGACCCACTTTGTTGTAATACAAGTAAAATACCCTTTCAAGTGGTTTTCGTATTTTGAAATCATTTTTCTCTCAGGGTATTAAATGTATTTTGCAAGACATAATCATGAAAATTACAGAAATGCAAGTGAAAGTCGAAAAAAGAAACATGGAAACAATTCTGTTTCTACAGGTTATCTGTTATCACACTGGGCGAAGAAATTCTTGAAGTTTTAAATTCCACACTCGTATATCTGATCCATGAAACCCTGAAAAGAAAAGAAGTTTGCGAAGTCCGTGTTCCTATTGTCCAAAACTAGCTGACCAGTTAAATAAACCCTTGATTGATTAGATCGATATATCACGCTGATCTAATATTCAATCAACTCATATCCTATTATACACTTTCAATGCCCATTAGAAACACGCACAGCAGTGGAATTTCTCATCCGAAAATGACCCGCTTCGCTTCTTCCCTTGTTTACAAGAATTAATCAGGACTGCTGATTATCCACACCATGGCGCTACTAAGGATGTTCATCAATGAACATTTATTTTGTTTCAGACATGAATTTTGATCAGCGAATAAACACCAATAATTTTCCACTTATCCCCAGTTGTTGTTGGGGCGCGTAACTGCGTCAATGAAATTCCCTCAACAAGGTATACTCTAGCGCATTATTCTAATTATTATTATTATTAATTATTAATCTTGTACGTTATTGCACATATCACCAAAATCTAATGAATTTTAGACGTCAAGTTAATAAATTTCGATTATTTACTAACTTCAATCAAAGATTGATACAGCAAAAATAAGAGGATCTTTCGTTTTAGCCTCGCCTTTATTTTCGTTCAATGTTAATGTCTAACGTTTTCTACTTATTGCTAACGTCACTGTTGATCATTTTCAGTTAGGCCACACGGTCTTCTCATTAATAGCCAGGACAACTGTTCATTTGAAAAACTGGAACACAGATAAACAGTAAGTTAATTTAAAGGACCACGTGAGGACCACGTATCAATTGAAAAAGGAGGGTATGAAGGTTGCGATGCAACTCAAAAGACTTGAAAAGCTAGATAAAATTGCTATAGGGGGGGCCATTGAAATTGAATCCCCTTAATATAATGCAAAACGGAATTTTCAATTAATTTAATCAGCAATTTATTTTGAATGAAATCTTAAATAGTCTCCAATGTCTGCTCACAGCTATGAAGAGCGTAAAAATTGACCTATGTGTCGTCATCGGAGGCTCATTTAACCCACCAAACGTAAGGGGCATTTTCTGAAGATATTTATTTGTCTATTTGTTTATTTATATCAAATGGCAGGCTTTATGACAGTTATCGTTAGCCCTTTGGTTGACTTCGGGCTTCACAGAGGGAGGAACGTCAAAGCCACAAAAGGTGGGGAGAGAGAGGGAGGGGGGAGGTGGGAACAGAAGAGTGATTAACAAACGTAAAAGAGACAGACACAAAGATGGAGAAAAAAAGGTAAAGTGAGTACTGTGGCGATGGTCGAATATGACGTACAGTCGGGTCATGGTAGTGTGAAGTCAACCACCGATTCATAGACTTTTTTGCCGTAAGAGGATACGTTGTCCAGGGTGCACCCCGTGGAGGTAAGTCTATCGCACACCCCTTCTGAAGATATAAATAGTAGAATGGGACACAAGTAACTATTTTTATTATATAATAATGAAACCGCCTGAAGAATTCAAAATGAACCTTTTAATTTGTTAAATTATTTATTTATAAATTGCATAATTTGATAAACATCCCTAAAATTGAAAACAAGTGCCACATAAAATCTGTTTAATGACGTTGTAGTGATTGATACTGGATCATAAATTGTAGTAATGATGAGGCAAAGGCAAGAAATAGAGCGAAGAAGAGTGTTCTGTGGTAAATTTATTCAGCTGATAAAAAAAAGACTCGTGGATTATGCAATGTAGGACGAAGGAAATTTTGAAAATTTCAGTTGGGACTGGCAAGGTTTAAGGAATCCGTTCGTCTTCTTTCTAATGCATAAAACGAAAAAAAATATTTACTAAGGCGAGCTAATCAGCATGGGAGAAGTTAGTCGGGCTTCTTGTTGATTAAACGAGCTTGACTTATGCAATCCTGTGATCTGTTTAGAATCACTGTGAATTCGAGAATCTGGTTGTTGTTCCTCTGCGCAACACACTAGAAAAGCACATTTTACTCCAAGTGATTGGTAAGGAGAAGACAAATGTTTTCATTAAAAGACCAATTAGAAAATCGGATATGAAGTGTGAAGTATAACTCAAAGACACATGTAGAACAGATTTTTTACGTATATTGCTTCATCATTTGAAACTGAATGGCAGGAATCCAATCCACACCTCCATTTTCGGTAAGATGGATAGTGAGTACACCTTTTCAGTTTAACCGAAACCCCCAATTTGTGATGTTGTAAACTTGTAAAGTTGTATGAATAAACAGTGTTAACCATTAAAACATCTTCAACTTCATTCCCTTTATGACTCCTTTTAAATTAAACCAAATTAAAAACATTTTATTGCAGATCTACTAAATATGAAGACTGATTTTTACTTGAAAATGAGTACTTTCAAGCATGTTTATCAAACCCGAAGCGCTGATTGATACTATTCAGCGAAAGAAAAGAGAATATTTCGAGTCCTGTCTCTGTGGATTAATTAGTGTTTTTATTTGTGGCTGATGCTAGCAAATATTCGAGCCGAGTGATTGGTAAGCCACCTTCCAGTATCGCTTTATTATTATTGCAAAATCTCTATTCACTAATAATGACAACATTTAATGTTATATTTTGAGACGGCAATAAATAATCAGAAACAGAAATTCGGAATTAAATGATGTTTTCTGCTCCTCTCTCGACTTTTGGCTAGGATTCTAGCTAATTATTTTATAAAACAATTATTATGACTTTGCTTAATGGGCGATGAATCATTCTTCGAGGAATAATATTACATGCTCTATGAGATTACTGCAAGCAAATGTAGGTTATCCTTTGTTGAGATTACTCTCAAATACACTTCATAATATTTCGTCTTATGCCTGTTAATATTCTGGGATTTGTCAATTTAGTAATTACATATCAAAATCTTCATTATGGTAATAAACTTTCAAGCTAATTAAACAGAGCAAAAATTTATAATGTAAGACCGAATTTTCATTTTTATTACACTTTTGAAGAGAATTCAAATTGAATGATCAGATGCAGTAGGAATAGATGGCGATATCAAATGAGGCTGAAATCTACTGAAATTATAAAAAATATAAAAAGATAGCAGCCTTTAAATAAATTCTACTGGTTCTCAAGAGATTTAACTAACCTACTTTGAATTCGCAAGCAATGTAGTTACTCCGCTATGGATTTTGATGTACTGAAGAAAGTTTCATAAGTCTACTTCTTCCATCTGGCTCACAAACTTCCAAAAACGCCCTGCAAGCATAGAGGCACCAGAATTTAATGGCGCGACCAAGTGATCCCATAAACTTCGTACCTACAAAAGAAGAATGCGGCTGTTGTAATACGTTATCTGAAATCAATTATTATCTTTCACCTTAACTTTTCAATTTACGTGGCTATGGAAACCGAAGGATTAAGGAAGTCTGGATACTACCGAAGTCTTCGGAGAGCACAGTATGGTCATTTTTAGCACTGAGATTAAATAGAAGTTGCCATCACTTCTCATGGTCATTGGCCAACACTTAAGACTTGATAACACGTATTTCATCCCGCAAATAAAAGAAATCCACCTTGAAGTCGATCAGCAGGGGTCATAAAGGTCGCAGACTGGCAAACTCATAGGCACGTATATTCAAGATTTTAACTCTACAGCGACACAAAACGTATTTGGTAGCAATCAGAAAGACTGACATTTGGAACAGTTCCACACAGCAAAAAACCTACATCTCTGTAAAGGCTAAATGAAATTGAACTCCATTTGTCTTTCTAAAATGCCTCTTATCAATATTTGTCATTTTGCCTTATTTCTACATCCACTTCTCAAACGGACTCCCTTTATATGCAGTTTGGTTTAAAAAGTTAAGTTTCAATACATTTTCCGAATAATATTTAGAGGTTAGTCTCCAGGGTATGATGATTAGTTAGCTAGTTAGTGGAGGAATTTATATATAAAATAATGAAATATAAAAATCTGAAATGGGTTAGCGATGTTTTTTCTGGTTAATTGTTCAAATATTCAGGCCACGAGGACCCTTAGTGGTGAGATCTAACGGAAACTCGTCATGGAATGGTTGCAGAGGTTGCGAAGGTATCAAAGGTTGAGGCCGTCGAGGTTGCTGAGAGGGAGGAGAGTAATACTGTTGGTGGGAATAGGAAGGTCTAGTGGGATCCATTTTACTCGAAGTTGTCCGCCTTGTAGACATCTTTGGAAAATGATTACTGCACTGCAACGAATGCTTTCCTACCACCACGAAGGCACTCCTATCACTCATTCTAAGTCCGAGTCCCTCAAACTGACTTTGAAGTCGTTGAATTTGACTATCTGTTTCTCTTGGAGGTCTGTAGCTCATTAGTGAAGGTTGATTGCTCCATCCTGGGTGAGAAGACTGAGAGTATTTCATGCTAGTATTCTGATTGTGATACATTTGACCAGTATGTGTTGGAGGTGTCATAAACGATGTTGTAATAGGCAAACTTGGCTTTATCTCGTATTGTTCTGACGGAGTAGAAGGGTAATCCTCAGGTAAAGGCCTTGGCGGCAGATATGGAGTTTGTATGTTCCTTTGACTTTGATCTAGACTTAATTTAAACTCCTCTCGGGGCGGATTCAATGGGGTTGTTGATTGAGGTTGAATTGATGAGACTGAGAGATTATCTACAGCATTAGTCTCAATAACTGATAACTGTGATGGTGCTAGCTCTTCTTCTCTCATTGTTCTATCAAAACCCTCTAGAGAAAGGCCAAAGATTAGCTTTACAAATTTAAAACCTACCTTGGTGTCGTTTTATATGGGTTTTAAGAGAACTCTCTGTTGTGTAGGTTCTAGTGCAAAATTTACAAGCGAAAGGCTTGATTTTATTATGAACATGCTCGTGACTTTGCAAGCTACGTACTGTTGCAAATCCTTTATGACACTGACAGCAGAAGTAAGGCCAATTCCCAGTATGGGTAAACATGTGTCTTTTTAAATCCCCAGGAGTTACAAAATTCTTTCCACACTGTTCACAATGATGTCTTCGTCTCTAAATGGATTAAGAAATTTAGTAAATATGTAAATTTACCCCCCTGTGGGTATCAATATGAAAGGAGTAGTTTGAGCATGCATTAAAAGTCCTAGCACAGTAGGGGCATTTGTAGGGCTTTACTCCGGTATGTGTCCGCTCATGAATTATCATTCCATTCTTAGTGGCAAATCCCTTTTTACAATATGGGCAAGTCCATGGCTTTTCTCCGGTGTGAGTGCGGATATGCCGAATGAGTAGGGATGGTCTGTCGAATACTTTGCCACAGAAATGGCAAGGATGTGTTTTCTTATCCAAGTTATTCTTTGCATTGGATCCTGGCTCGTGGATAACCTCTGAAAGTCTGCCTGGATTCCTGTGGCTTAGGGGCGTTGAAGTGGCAACTGCATCTATTGAAGACGATCCCTCCTCCGATGAAACGAGCTGCCTCTCTAAAATTGAGGTACTCGCAGATCCAATTCCACTATCTGTATTCACTGATTCTCCATCAATTGATAAAGTTTCTTCCGTTCCTAATGCTTTAGTAGCCATGAAGCCTTGATCGGACTTGGAATTTAGCTTTAAGAGGTGAAAAATAATATTGGATTTAGATAACCTCTCTATGAAACACGAAAATTTTTAAAATGTATTTTAAGGAGAAAGGACTTCTAGAAGGTAATAATAGGTGATTACTGGGAGAAACAACAACATTTCTACTACGGAGATGTTTAAACCCCAATATGCGATAAAGCGACATCAATTAAACCCCTTCATTTATAGGCTGATGACAATTTATCCAATTAACTGCTACAGTGATAAATCTGCATAGATTGGTTAAATTGTGGAAGCACCACCAGTCAAAATATGCTCGGTGCAGGCTGTTAGGCACACAAAGCATCGCCTCCTTAAAAATCACAGAAATATTAAGACCTTAATGAAAATCTCTGAGTCAATATAGGGGAAGTTGAAGAAAAGAGTTGCATTTGAAATTAGGGTGTGGGATTGTGGGGGAGACTAGGCGAGGGAATAACCTATGAATAAATTAAGCGTGACTTTGGAGTAACCGTGAGAATTTAACCTTAATTGCACGAGGCAGATCAAGGCTTCTTTTAAGGTTAGACAGTCCTTCCTAATCCACCTTCCCATCAACCAACACGTCAGTGAACTAATCGACACCTTGGATAAAATCGCTTTCATTGTTAAGGGATCAGCAGCCCTGCGGTTGCGATTTAATAGGTCACTCTTTTGCCTCCCCCTTTGGCCTAGCAACAAGCCATAATGACCTAACTAACACTCGAGTGGCCTTAAATTACAAGTTCGTGTTCGTATGATTGACGCATCAGAGAACTAAGGTTTTATATTAATTAAATAATAAAGAACTAACAGCTCAACATAGTATTCTTCGAATACCTGTCAAGGTTGTCAATAAACAGAGGCAATCAAATTCGTAAAACTAAATATAAGACCTTATGCTGTTCAAACTCTCACATTTATTTTGGCAAATATGGCATCCAATATATTTGCAAATAATTTTCTAGATGCATTCCAATTTAAACTATGGAGTCTGCATCTGAAAAAAGACGTGGTAAACATTCAAGATGGACAAATAATATCCCCTTCGCTAAAATTGAATATTTAGGTAGCTTGATCTAGCTAGATGTAAATGTGAAATTGTAAGCGAAGGTACAGTAGCCCCATATCCATGTGGATAAATGCATTTTTACTACGGCTCTTATTTTAAAGCTAAATAGGATCAGGCCATAGTTAAATTAAATTATCTGATCAGGAAAAATAGAGGTAATGACACATTTAAGGAAAGAAAGACACTTAGTCACCGCATTTAAAAAATTGTTGGCATTTAATTTGACATTACTGATAATACTGAACTTTGCAGTGGTCTAATAATGTATTTTATTTAGTGAAGACCATTCAATTAATGAATCGAATTTGAGCATTTAAAATTTACAAGGGTTGAGAGGTAAAAAGTGAGCACAAAATCAAATTCTGTTGGTGGGGTATAACATCCTTACGGGGTATCAGTCAAAAAGCATAACTCAGAGATTCTAGGATGTCTTCACTCTCTCAATAGGCGTGGCCAGTCAGATAGAATGTGAGTTACAAGAGAGAATGCATTGGGCAATCTCAAAGAAATTGAGTAAACGGTGTGCCTACCATATCAAAAGATGAGTCTCATTTAGACGTATGATCTGAGATTGAGAATATGAAAACATTAGACTCGTTGGAGTGTGTTTTATGCATTTTGCACTGTTGCAAATATACCCTTTACACCTGGAGACAAAACTAAGCAGCCGCTGTGTAACAATATGGAAATTATAGTAAATAAATGAAATGAGGAATGGACCCTTTCATTAGTCGTCTGTATTGAAGAAACCGATTAACTGCTCCTCTGGTGCATAATTAGATTAAAATAAAACTGATTAACTGAAACCAAATGTTTAAGAAATGATACGAAAAACAGATTTTAACCTACTTTACTCGTCCAAATGGTCAAAAGATGAGTGTAGGTGGTCTGTATAAACCAACAGAACTATTAAAGCATGCAAGTTTTAGTATCTGGAAATGAGACTCCTGCAATCTACGGTTCCACATATAGCTTAAAAAAGTTAACTAATTAGTAAAATTTTCCTAAATTCATTCGCTATTGTACTTAGCCTAGCAATGGACAACTATATTAGTGGATTAAATTTTGTAAAAGCAATTAGTCAAAGTATCGAAAGATCATGAAAAAAAAACATGGAAAACAATAAGACGTACACAAAATGGTGAGCCTCCAGACACTGGAGCATTTAACTCGAGTAAGTGATTAATTGTAAACTCTATCATGCGAAAGGAAAGTAGCACGAAAAAAAGAGTTCCAAAAGTAGGACTCTTGCGGTCTTTTATAAATGAGCGACGTGGTCTTGCAAACATCGTCCAATAGGAAAACTGCAGCAACGTCACTGGCCAATCAGTGGGCTACTAACTGCGAGCTCTAGTGGACATCACATCCAATTGGGATTGCGTACGCTATATATTGCGGGGAATTTTTTTTTATGCTTGAACCACAGGCCTAAAATTTGTAGATCGAAAAAGGGGCAACCATTGATAGACAAATAAGTTGGAATGACCCCAAATCGTATTTTTCAAATGTTGATTTTGTGCTTAAAATATATTAGGGCGACTTTTTTGACTGCAAGCTAATCGAGTACTGCCTTTGAGTAACAGGGACATAAGGATGAAGGATCAACTTATTTTCATAAAAAAATATAACAAAAGCATGATTTTGGAAAATGCAAATCGACATATTTAGCTTTTAAAGGAGCCACATTAGTGACTCAGACAAAGAAGTCGTTTAAAAGGGGTGTATTCCTCCCTAGTTTCATATGCACCTAATTTAGGATATCTATTTGAAACTTTCAGAAGGAAATATGGTTAATAAGGTTCATCCATTTATAATCCCTAACCGAAAAGAAATGCTCCTTCTTTCTTAAATCACTTTAAATTTAATATAAAAGACATATTTTGAGTTCTATTTACTTGATATATGTATACTTTACAATACCTAATTTTTGTTTCACTCAGAGGTTATGATTCAGGTGGCAGTGGAAAGAAGATGAATAAAATGAACTGAAAGAAATTCTACAAATCAACCAAATTTTATCAAGCACAATGCATCAAACACGCTCGGCAAAGTACGACTTCCTTTGATGCCCTGAATTTCATCCTCTCTCCCTACCCCCTCCCCCCCTCCCCTCCCTCCCCCCCCCCCCCAAGATATCTCTTCTCAACTCACTTCCACTTCCTTCCACTCAGTTACTTCCTACTACTAATAATGACTTGTTCATGGGTACTAGTCAAGGGGCAATTAGGTGACCGATTAAAATTCGAAATCTTATCAAATCTTGGCTCCCACTGAGGACTAGTCAGTGCCAAGAAAACTGTTGTAATATTGTTTAATTCCGAAAGAGACATCACAATAGGCCACTTTTAGGTCCACTGGATTTCGTCTTGGGTGACAAAATTAAAGAGCCTCCACACATAAAGCTAGTATTTAGCCAAATAGAGAAGTAGGAGTTGGGTAGAGAGTGGTACTGGGAGAAAGCGGCTGAATAATAAGCAGGCTCGAACAAAAAACGTTAAAAATTGACACGTTTGCATAAGAATGTCGCAAATAGAAAAAAGGCCAAGATTTTTAAATTTACAAAACTTTACTTCTTTAATTTTTCATTTTTCCAGTAATCAAGGCTTTAGAATTCATTTGAAAAGTGCAATTAATGATATCACACTCAAGCGTTGTTTAAATACTAAAGTGCCAGAGTTTCTGAGAAAACGCTGTTCGTTACGTTTTGTTCAGTTATGATATTCTTTAGTTGGAAAAGTATGTGCGATAATATAAATGTTAATTGGGCTTTAATATAGTCTAAAAATATAGTTTTAATCCCCTTAAGATCCATAGCATGAGCATGTATAGTTGAATAAAAAAAAAAACAGAAATTCTTGAATTTTAAATTTTTAATTTTAAATCCACCACTACTTCGATAACTCTGAGTTAAATGAACAAAGCTACAAGGCAAAGAAATAAGCGTCCCTAATCGTTGCTGCAAGATACAGACCTGAAAATGAAAGCAGTTGACTAATAGCTTTAAAACAACTGGGTGGTTTAGACTGTGTCAAAGTCAATATTACTGTAAAAATCCTTTAAGAGAAATATTATTAATAATTTTAACTAGTGGAAATGAGAAAATGATCGCTATTTAGTATTGAAACATGGGAGTTAGTGTAGTAGTGCACCGAGTAACTTCTAATAAGCTCTATCATCTTAATAGAGTTGACATGATCCTTCAATTAAATCTACTGGTAACTCAGTTCTGAATGTCGTTAACACCGATTCGCCAGGTTTCCATAGGCCAAATCATGGAAATTAAGTCTTAGAAAGCTAGACTACGGTATATTGAATTGCATCTTTACAGGCAGCAAA